>JBBMOL010000237.1:0-28052 GCA_037954665.1 Laguncularia racemosa
TTTAAGTATGAATTTTATTTTTAAAAAATTTAATTTAAATTTAATTAAGGGTTATTTTTACATACTTAAGGTCATGAGTTTGTTTCCCCATAAAAATACTTTTCTTTTTTAGGGGGGTGAGAGAAGTTGCCCTTGAGTAGGGGAAGTTGGGGATTGGCCCCCTCAGGGCCCCCCCAAGCTTGAACAATGGCTTAAAATTTTTGGTAGAAAAAGGGGAATCTTTATTTTAATTTAAAAAACAAAGTATTGTGATGGTCCTTGCGGATGCTTGGAAAGTTAAAAGGGCCCCTTTTTCAGACCATGGTTTTCTTTTTGAAAGGGGCCTTGTTGATGCTGCATGGGCATCTTTTGACGTGATGTTGGCTTCATGGTAAATTTGAGGCCCAAAATTTTAAAGGGGTCTATCCATAGGGGCCAAAGTGCTAGTGCTAAACCATGAATATGTACATGACATTTAAATGCCATTAGCACCTTGGTCTTAAAAGCATAGCACCCCCTTATGTGGCATGGGGGAGCTTTAGGTATGGGTTGGCGGGTAGACCCACTCATTTAAACAGTGTGCTGTGTTTTTCCAATCGTTGGACCTCCCTTTGGTTAAGCCTTTTTCAAAGGTGGAAAGCTTTTTAAAAAAAAAAAACTTTTTTGAGCCCTCCATAACTTCTCTATACCCCCCTTTAATGTTTTTGGGTCACCCATATCCCTCGATTTAGGAATTTTTAAACCCTGTTTCTTTTTTAAAAGCTTGTGTACGATGTTATCAAAAAAACTTTGTTTCTTTAATAAATGATTTTTATTTTTTTTTTTTTTCTTCATAAAATTAAAAAAATTGTTTTTTCATTAAAAAAAAAAAATTGTTAACTAAATAAATTCTCAATGGTGTTATTTATTTATTAATTTTTTATGTAATAATTTTATTTTGATTATAAAATATTTTAATCACATTTTTTTAAACATTAGTAAATAATAGCAATTTTTATTACTTAAAATACAACTTTTTTTTTTTCCTATTGATTTTATGAAAAGAATAATTTATTTTTGAAAATAATTGTCAAATTTTTTATTGAAAAAAAAATGTCTATATATTTTTATGACATTATTCATAAATTTCTTAAAGTAAATTAAAAAAATTTAAAAAAATACTATATTATTTATATTATATTATCTTTTTCTTCTTTTTGAAATTTTTTTTTTTAAAATCTTTGATTTATTTTTTTAACAAAAAATTTTTTACAAGTTTTATGTTTTGTTTCCTTTTTTAAAAATTGCAGCAAATTTTGATAATATTAGGCTATTGAAATACAAAAAAGTTTTTTTTTTTTTGATTTTTTGCAAAGTTTTTTAAGTTTTTAAAATTTGATACATAAAAAAAATTTAAATATTTTTTTTCAATTTAGAAATTTTTTTAAGAATATATTTATTTCTTTTATATAAATGTTTTATAATTAAAATTTATTTTTTGAAAAATTTTTTATGATTAAATTTTAATATTATAGTTTTATCCTTTTAGTATGATTTTCATTTTCTTAAAGTTTATAGGTAAAAAAATTTCAGATCCCCTTATCTTATAAAAATTATTAATTGATGTTTTGGAAAAACAAAATATAATATTTCTATCTCAAAAAATTGAAATTTTTTGAAGTTTGATTTTTTTTGTTTTTATATTTTTTAAAATAAGTTTTGTAATGTAAAAATATTCTTGAATTTATGTTCTTTTTTTTTTTTTAAACAAGGGGTTTATCCTTTTTTTGTTGGACTTAAAATGCATTTTGTGTATTTTTTTTTGAATTTTTTTGGGGTTTTTATGATTGTTTTTTATGAGAATACTGTTAAAAAAATAGTGATTGAATTTTTGAAAATTTTAGGTTGATGAATGTAGGGTTTAAAATGCATAGAAAATTGAAAGGTTATTAAATAACTTATCTTAAAAAAATTTTATTAAAAAAATATAATAAAAAATTATAGATTTCAAAAAGTATTTTTACTATATAAGTTGCATAGGGTGCCCTTTTTATTTTTTTTGGTAATATATAAGAAAAGGAGAATTGAACCTAATCAATTTCACCATCAAATGATGTAATTTATAAATTCAAAATCACGATAATGGTTTATATATTAGTTTTAATATTTTTTTTTTAAAAATTTAAAAAATTTTTTTTTTATAGTTTGGATTTTAGATAGTTTTTTTTTCAAGCACTCACTCTGTCTCGAACATTTAAATTTTCCAAAATCGCAATGGAAAAATAACAAATAGCTTGGAATCGGGAAAAATTGTTATTCAAAGTTTACGATCCTTCTTCCCCTTGTAAAATAATAATTGCTTTTTCTGCCCTTAAACTGAGCCAAACTAATTTAGAGAAAAAAAATTCAGTACAAGAAAGAATCAATAAAAAAAATTAAGATATGTAAAATGTTAAAAAAAAGAAAAATTGCAAAACTTTTAATTTTTTTCAAATAAAAATTTTTTTAAATATTGGAAGAAAAAAAAAAAGGGCAATTCCTTTTCGGAATTTAAAAAGGGAAATTTTAAATTTAAAAAAAAAAGGAAAAAAAAACTATAGCACATAGGCATGTTACATAGTGGAGACATACCACCAAAGCGTGGGCTTCAAACACCTCAAAAAAAAATCCAACAGAAAACTAAATTCCCTTAAACCCAAAACCAGAATCTTAACCTTTCACGAAACCTCAGTGTCCTCCTATCTCTTTTCTCTTTTTTACACTTATCTTTCTCTTTTTTCGAAAGGACTTACTTTTGCAGTTTCTAGGATTGGGTTTGTATTTTTACGACGTTAAAATTCAAATTGTTTTTTTTTACTTTGATTTGAATATAGACCGGGTCTATGAATTTTGTTAGTTTTTTTTTTTCCTTGGGTTGTGATTTTTTGGGGATTATTAAAATTTGGCTCAGTTGTTCATTTATTTGATGAAAGTTCCCATTTTTAATTCACGTTAAGTTTTTTTTTGGGCATTTACAAATTCTGGGTTGTGAAATTTTTGGGGCTCGTTTGAATTTTGTGGTTTTTCTTTTTTTTAAAATGAAAAAAATTTGTATTGGGACACTGTCATATACTAGTCTGTAATTAATTTTATGCATTATTGGTTGCATACCCCCTTTCTTTTTTTTTGGGGAAACTATTTGGGAAACACACGTTCCATATCGTACTTGGTGTCTGATGTAGTTCGGGGTGTTTTTGAGCCTTTTTGGAAATTTAAAAGGGATTTTTAGAAAAAATTAGTACTAAGATAGATATTTTTTTTTTTACTAAGAAATTTGGGGAAAATATTGTTTCTTTGTTTAAATTATCTTTGTTTATGTGCTGAAAATTTTTAAAAGAGGATTTTTCTTTTCCATTTCCTGGGAAATTGTTCGTCGCTTAAAGTTATGCAGTGGTTAGGTGTGTATTTTATTTGTTCATAATTGTTGCACTTCCCCTATTATAAATCTTAGAAAGTAGGCCAAACTTTTAATATTTTCCCAAATTTTTGTTTTCACCTTGGTATGTTTGGTTCGTGAAGTGACATTTTTAGTCTTTTTGTCTCCCCGCATTAAATTTTGTGTAAAATAATTTACCTGGTGATGTTGAGTATCGTATGATTTTAACCCAAGTCTTGTTTATGGCATCAAAATTTTGCAGGGAGCAGTTTTGCGTATGAAAAAAGAGTAATTTTAAAATGGGGGGCTGTTTTTGTTCACCCAGAAACCCCTCATCTACACAGACTCCTTTTAATTATTTTTGTATTAGATTGCTATTATTCTTGTTCGAGCAAAGTTGTGTCTTAACGTTTATTTTGTCCTTTTCGATTTGATTCAATTTTTTTAAGATTTTCTATTATTAGGGTGTTTCTCAAGTTTACATATCAAACCATCCCTTATGTTTGTAGCAGAACTTTTTTTTTGGTGTCTCATATATCTATACTTGCTGAACTTGTTTATAGAAAAATGATTTGTCCCCTATCTTTTTGAGATTATGGTGGGTTTTGATTTCTTAATATAAAAACTATTAAAAAGGGTTTCCCGTGTTTAATCAAAAGTTTGATAAGTAATAATATTATTTGCAGTAGGGGTTTAATGACCCAAGTCACTTTAAAAAAAAAAAAAAAAAAAAAAAAAAAAAAAAAAAAAAAAAAAAAAAAAAAAAAAAAAAAAAAAAAACCACTCGAGTTAGGAAATTATTTACTTAATTTAAATTGATTGCATAAAGTTAAGTCAGTTTGCGCGTTCAAGGTTTATTAAGCGGCTAAAGCTTTATAAAAAATTGACTAACCCCAAACCCCCAAATTTAAAGAAAAGATGGGGCAATTTTAAAGTTTAAATCGGTTTGTGCCTATTATTTTAGTTGGGAAAAATATATATATATTTGACTCAACCAACTCACAAGTCTAATCAAGCCGAGTCAAGCTTACGTTTAAATCGAGTTTGAGTTGGTTTGTGCTAAATTTTATTTTGTTGAAGAATAATATTTTTATATATATATAACGAGCTCAAATGGTTAATCGATTTGAACTCAAGTTTTGGAGTGTGTGCTTAGTGTTATTCCCTTCCCTCCCGGTTTGTGAAAATTTTTTGGGGGTATTGGTGGAGCAGAGCTCTATTTTATTCTTATGTATGCTTTGAATTTCCCCTGATGAGTTGCTGAATTGTAAAAGTTCTTTTTTGATTTTCCCAATTCTTCATGCGTATCCTTGTTTCCGAAGAGGGGGCCCTTAACGAAAATGCGCCCCCTGGCCTCACTTCTGGATTTTTTTTAATTTGGATGTAGGCATCGATACCAGATAATTTGTCCTCCCCACCCCTTGCCATTTGATGTGGTTTTGGGTTTGAATCAATACTTTCCCGATTTCCCAGGGGGGCCGGTGGTTTTCGTTGAGACGTGAGGAACATGCAAAAACAGGATAAAAAGGCCCCAGTCAACCCCCGTGTTCATCTCAAAAAAAAACAGTTAAAAAAAAACCAAAATTGAATGAAGAGGTGCCCCCTTTTGGAAGAAGAGGATGTTTGCCCCAATTTGTCGGAAGGTATTCTTTTTCCCCCATAGAATGAAAATAATTTAATTTATCTCCCCTTTACTTTTTTTTAAGCCTACCCTTGGAAAATGTTTCCCTATACTTTATTAATTAAACTCAGAATTGATGTGGATAATCCTTTGATTTCCAAAAAAATGCGAACACCATTATCATTTATATGCTTTGGAATGGATGGAAAGGTGAGCTTGTCCCATCTGTGAAGGTTTAGCTTCTTCCTTATTGTAGTTGTGTTTTTTGGAGATTTCACCCGTTTTGCAAACGAATCATTTTTTTTCAACTATTTTAAGTGTTGAAAATAGGAGAACCCCAATTTTTGTTTGTGTTGTTTTGGGTTTAACCTGTTTTTCAAAAATTTGGGAAAATTGCACTAGAAGGCGTATTTTCTTGCTTTTTTTTCTCTTTCATGGTGTTGTATTACTTTTTCCCTTTTTTTGGACCTGTTTTCAAAAATTGAATTAAAAAAAGGACCTTGGTCTTCTCTGTTAAAAGGGAGCCATTAGATTCAATTGTTGTAACCACATGCTGCTACCTTTACCCATTTGGCTTGCCATTCATCTAATTTTTTTTTTTTTTGCTTGTTAAAATAATATTTTTTCATTCATATTCTTACTTCACACCGTTCTAAAACTAAGTTGTAGATTTTATCGACATATTTCAATTAACTTACCCCAAAAAGGCCCATATTTCACATTTTTTAAAATGAAAGCATTGGGTAAAGTGGGTCAGATTTACTTGTTTCAAGTGATTGTGTCATTGGTTTTTAATCATGTTTTTTGGGAAAAATTGCTGTTGGATTTTTTTTTACCATTTTACATGGAAAGGTCATTTTCCTAAAATCTTTAATCAGTTTAAATGTAAGAGGAGTTTTGTTTTTTGGTGAGATAGGTTTTCCACTTTAGATTTGGATTGTCTTGATTTTATTATTTGTTTGTGTGTGAATTGTTTATGGTACTTATTTTTTTATTAATCAGATAGTGTGACAATTTGACAGGTGATGGTTTTTGACCGCCCTTGATTAATAAAATTTCAGCTCCCCCAAGTTTCTGCGTTTGAAGGCTGCAATGCCAATAATGTGTTTATTCGAAAAGGGATCAAGTGGTATCACCTCCTGTACATAATCAGTTTGGATTAGTTGTGTGAAGTTTAAAAAGCAAGGAAAGGTCATTTTTTTTTGATTGGTCCGGAGTGCTTAAATTTCAAAATCTTAAATTTTAAAAAGTAAGGCGTCCCTCATTTTGATGATTATGTTCATTTTTTACCTCCATGCTTGGTTAGGTGAATCTTTTGAGTATAGGTGAATATAGGTTCTTCGTTTTTTGTTCAAAGAATCACATTCAATAAAGGTATGAATAAGAAATTTGAGATGGGCTCAAAATTTTTTCCCTTTTTTCGTCTTTCCAATGTGATTTGTTTTTCCCTTTTTTCTCGATTTTGTTTGCTCCATATTGATGTCGTTTAAAGGGTTTTTTGATCCCCCATGGAAATTTTGTTGGTTGTTTAAGATACAATGGTTCAATGTGTGGAAGGTAGGGGGATGCAATCAGAAGATATCAACATTATGGAAAATATGACCCTTGGTTGGGTATTGCTTTTAATCGTTTTCGTGTGGGATGCAATCAATGCAGTGGGTTAATCCAGTTAAAATTTAAAGGGGTTTCTCTGGGGTTTTGTTTCAAATGTGTTTTAGGTTCGTTTTTGAAAATTGTCTTCTTTTGTTTGGAAAATATTGGGATTGGATGATATGTTTATTTTTGTTTGAGCTTGATTAGGTTTTGGGGTATCGAAATCAAATAGTTAAAAGGTAAGTTTGGTGGATTATCTTTTTGGATAGATGAAGATGTTTTACTTAAATAAATTTTGAGTAGTACTGAAGTGGTTTAAAATAATTTAAGGGTGGGTTTTCGAAAACTTAAAGTTTAATTCAGGAAAGGATAAAAATTCCTTTATAGTTCCGTTACTATTATAAAGGAAAAGGGTTTTTTTGAACTATAGAGAAAAGTTGAAAAAAAGGTAAGTTTAAAATTGTGAACTCCCCATTCTTTTGGGTGGGTTTTTGTTTTCCCTTTGTTTCTTGTTTTATAAAAAACCTTTTAATACTTTTAAAATTATTAATTTAGTATGGTGTAATATTTGAAAAATGAATTTTATTTTGCTGCCCAAAAACATCGTGTAAAAAGTGAAACTCAAAATCCAAAAGCATGGCTTGCCTAAAGGTAAATTTCTTGTTTTCTCTTAAAATTTCCTCTTCGCCCCTTTTGGCTAAATCCAGGGGAAAACTATTTCTAAACCCTTTTTCTTTATAAATGTTTGTAATTTTGCAATTTTTTTTAATCTTCAAATAGTTTTTTTTTCTTTGTTACTGCTAATCACTGTTATCTTAAAAAGAATATTTTTAATATGTTTCGCTTTTTGTTTTCCTTTTTTTCCCCTCCCTTAACTTGGTGACATTTGTTATTGGGCATATTGCAAATCGTAGAATTTTGTTTCTGCAAAAATCAAAAGGGTTTTTTTTTTTTTGGGAAATTTTAAAAAATTTTCTTTAATTGGGTGCAAGTAACACTCTAAATTTGAAAGTTTGTTTTAGTTTTTTATAAATTTTCAAAAATATACAAATTATTTGAAAATTTTCAGGGATCTTTTTGTTTTTGCTTATAAAATGATTTTTTGTTTTTTTAAAAAATATTTCTTAAAGTAAGTTGCCCCTTTATTTGCATGTTTTTCGTTTGCCCTGTGCATGAAAGGTGCGCTAATTAAAGTAGGGTTAAATAAGTTTAGCTTAAACCCCAAATAAAACCGAGACCTGTCCCACTGGGTCCAGATTGGCTTGGCCCATGGGCAGGGTTTTTAAACCCGAACGATGGTTTACTGAACCCAAACCAAAAAAAAGGGCCTACTAAACCCGGCTTTTCATATGTTTGAAAAAGGGAAAAAGAAATTACGTGTATTTGATTCTTTTCCTTGCTTAGGACCTTGGGAAATTGGGAGGGACATAAATGTTGGTGTTTTGTACAAATGCTTGTGTTTAAGTTTAAATATGAATATTAAGTACAAAGGGAGATAAATGTATTAAGATGACATAAAAAAAAATCTTATTAACTTTTTTTTTAATTTTATTAGATATAAATGATATGATAATACTTTTATAGTATTTTTTAAGTTTTATGTGTTATATTAGTAGTATTTTAAATGGACATCTTTATTGCTTGTACTGAAAAATTAAAATACGAAAGTAAACGAATGAAAATTAAAGCAAAACAAAACAGAATTAAAAGAAAAACCAGGGGAAACCACAGTGTTGCCCGCTTGTGGATCAGGGACCCCCCTTCACAGCAACCCCCATTTTCGCCCTGTTGATGTTTCCTCCCCCTGTGATGTCAAACCCTCAAAATTCAATTTTTATAATGAAAAAAAAATAAATTTTATGACTGCCCTTGACTTCCACGTACAAATCTGTAAAAATTTTAAGATAAAATAAGCAATTACCCCATCCGATTGTCTGGAAATTGTACAAATCGGATTCATTGATTTCCCATTTTAGCAAAATCTAGTGCCCATGTACTATAAGTTCGAACAATTCTGGGGACTGGGTGCAGAATTTAAGTTCATCATAACTCTTTTGGATATGCAATTTTAGTAAGCCCCAAATTCCATTTTATGGGTGCAAAATAATTTTTTCCCCCTGGCTTAGTTTTTATTTATTTATTTTCCCCAAAAAATTACGGGACGGGTACCCAATATTAAATTTCCCAGATATTGGATTTCTTATGGATTTTCTCGCAAAAATTTTAAACACAAACCCCTTTGTTCAAATTTTGGGTTTTTAGACCATATACAAGAGGACAAGTCTGCAAAGTTGTTCCCAAAAAAACTTCCCATCCCTATTCCCTACAACATCATTTCTCCGTTAGACCAATTAAAGTATATAAAAAGTTTTCCAATGGAAAAAGTTTAATGAATAGGTAAATATATCGACGTAAAACCCTGAAATTTCATAAAAATTATAAATTTTTTAAAAGTATGTTTATATCATTTTTAAAAAAAATTGTTTTCAAGAATTCTTCTCCAATAGGCACCCCGCCCAAATTTTTATACCATACACAATTTTAATTACTTTTTTGAGTGATTACCATCTAATTTAAATTTTATTAACTATTGAAATATCAAACTATTTGGAAAAACCCAAAATCGGTTGGTAACTAGTTTTTTTAATAAATAATCATAAAAATTTTATTCTTGCAAAAACTAATTGTGTTATATTAGAAAATTTTGTTTGGGGATCGATATAGTCTAAGGGATTAGTGTATTTTTATAAAAATTTAGGATGTTTCTTTAAAGAAAGTGATAATAAAGTCCCTTTACTTCTAAATTTGTTTTTAAAAAAGGGAATCCTAGGGTAAGCCAAAAACGTAGTAACAAAACAGGTTAATGTAACCCCCGGTGCTTGCCAAAACCTCCGCCAAAAAGCAAACTGCAAAAATTTGCGTTTTTTTATATTTAAACCCCTTAACATTAAAAAAGATTATTAAGAAAAGATATGCCCTGTTAAAGTTTAATAATGTCTTTTCTTAGTTATCTTAAAGTTGCATTTCAAGGAGCTCCCCTAAAAACGCGGAAAAAAAATTTATAGAATTTAAAGGTTCACTTTGGACAAAAATAAGCCTTCTCCGAGGGCTTTTTCGAGAAACTGAAAAAACCTTTTTCAAGTTTTGGGGTTGATACCTGAAATGAGGGTTGTAACTATTGAGAATCATGGTTATGCCAGCAAGTAAGCTAATCCCCCACACTTTTTTATGGGGATGCTTCAGTAAAGATTATGGGGAAAGATTTCCCGGATACCAATGATTAGAGCAGAAAGCAATCCAATCAGGAGAGATTCAAAAACTGTCACGATAAACCCGGGATTTGCAGCTATAGGATGCCCCGATCCCAAGTTCATTCGAGACTCGAACGCGCAAAATTAAAAAGAACGAATGCATGGTAATCGTATAATAGAGTTTTGATGAGGTAAGTAAGGTTGTTGGGTTTTTTATACTGTTTTTCCCGACTCTTTTCGCCCTTTTTCTAATTTAAATTTTAGAATTTTTGAAAATTATGTATTAATTTGAAGGGTTGTTTATTGATGATTTTTTTAGCAAAATAATAATAGAATGTCAAGGCCGGCAGTCAATAAAATTAATAAATTAAACCATCACGGAAAAAACTGTGAAAAAAGGGGGAAATTGATTTTACTTTTGAAAAAAAAAGGAAATCCTTTTTATTATCTATTTTTTTTCTTTTTTGGTTTTTTGCACCTCAACTAGCTTGTCGGTACTGCAATTTTCCTTCATAACCACTATCCACTAAACAAATATCCGCAATTTTAAAGCTTTATGTAAAAAATATGTAGGAAAAAAATTAAAAACATTTCCCTGAAAAAAATACATTCCCCAAATTTTTCACCTTATAGCAGATTGATTTCCCTAAATAAAATGCCTTCCATCCATTGTTTTTCATATCAAGAAAAACACCCAAACAGCGCTTATAACCCCGGAATTCAATTTTATATTACGAATCAAATCGTTACGAACCCCATGTCAATTAAGATTGTGGCATCTTCAAGAAATCACCAAATTTACAAAGGGGCCGACTGAAATGAAGGTTCAAGGTGTCCTGTGAGAACGATTTGGTCTGAAGTACCAAAAAATTTCCCAAAAAATCATCATGCCCAGCGACGATAGTTTCACAAAAACCCCCCAAATTTAGAAAAACCCAAACCCTGACAATCCTTTTTCCCAACCTCTTTGCACCCTCCAACAATGTAAACCACTGGCAAACGAAAGCCCCCCAAACAGAAAAGGGTTTTACGCCCGGCAGCCCCCGGAAGACCCCCCTTGAAAAAATTTACAAAAGGTGTAGGAGCCCATGTGCCGCGGGAAATCAATGACACGTCCAAGCCAGGACATTGACCTTTCTTTGGGCCTGGAGGGGAAATTTTGGGTAGGGGAAAATTTATGGAAGCGAAAAATTTGCGGGGTGGTTTGGTTGTGAAAACTCCTGTATTCCCGCAATGTATCCCGTTGCCCCAGGAGCTTTAGAGCGGCGTCGCGTATATATACGTGGTAAACAAGCGAAGCATGTACGAAGAGGGGGATCCCTAGGGGTTGATGTGATCTAGATGTGTACTTGCCCCGCGCCGAATGCCTGCCCGCATAGGGTTTTGTGCACTCCCCCTGCAAAACTGCATTGACAGGCTTGTAAATGTTATGACTTAAATTCATGCGAAACCTCAGAATTTGGTGACTTCATTTCTGTCGTGAACGAAAATGCTAATATTTACAAATAATTTTTATGGTTCAACATGGAAATTCTTAAAGGGTCATGGAAGTATCGATTTTAGGCAAACATTACATAAAAACCCCAAATTTTGGTTGGAACTAATAAAACAGGAAAAAAGAGAAAAAAAAAGAGAGACATTCAAAAAGAAAAGAAATTTTTGGTCCTTGTTGCATCCCCAAAAAACCAAAAGAGAAGTTGCCCAAAGACCCGGGGAGGGGAAAATTGCAAAGCGAAAAACTCCCATCCCAAAAATGTCCAAAAAAAATATTGGGAAAAGAATTTATACCCTAATTTCACAAAACATTGAATGCAAATTGGGGTAGCAATCAACCCAAAACCTCTTTGATTCCAAAAAACACACTGCTTTGCATCCTCAAAAACTTTTACAGGAAAAAAATCCCCCCTTCACCCGGCCCCAGCAGGTGGACGGTGCATCATGTAGTTCCGTGGTTTTTACGCCCCCCTCCCGGCGCTGGCACGTCCCCGGTTCCCGGGACGGGGGGCCGGGGGGGCATCCCCCTGGCCAGAAGGGTGCAAAGGTTGTTTCAGGATCAATCTTTGCACCCCCTGGATTAGAAAAAAGATTTTTCTTCTTTTTCTTTTTCTTCCTCCTTGTGATCCTTATTCAATGTGCTTTGCTCCAGTTTGAATTGAGTGTTTGGGGGGGCGAGAAAAATTACAAATTTTAAATAGTTGTAATTACCATTACATGATCTTTTCCAAGCGTTGCTTTATTTAAAAGGAGGACTAATAGCCCAATTTTTTGGGGTTGTTTATGCTTTTAAAAATAGTTAATTTTCAAGGTTTGTTGTTCCAGCAGTTAACTTTCGGGTTGGCATAGGTGGACATGAAACTAGAATTTGGGGTTTTTAATAGTTTAATTTGGGATTACAAGGCTTTTGTTTTTCTTTTTAACTGACATGTGAAAGAAAAGCAACAAAAATTTGGTTAAATTTCATCATTAAACGACATTGTTTCGGTAACATTTATTTTTTTTGGTTTGCGAAATTTCTCTTTGAAATTTTTCACTTGTTTTTTTTGGTTAAAATATAGGGGTTTTATTTTTTTTCACTTAAGGTTTTTTCCTATTCAAAAAAAATAGCAATTAATAATGATGAATTTTTAAAATTTTGTCCTGCTTTTTTTATTTTTCCCTTTCATGATTATGGAAACCGGAGGAAACCTAAATAATAACGGATGAAATTTTCAAACTTAAATATTATTATCCTTTTAATCCGATTTTAGATATATTATTTCAGATGTTATTTTGTAGAAGCCAATTATTGGTCCCTTTTGTAATGCACCATCAATAGCACCTTACTGGAAATCTTTGGGACCTGGTACGACGTGAATTTTGTTTAATTGGGGGAAAAAAAAAAGCCTGACTTTAGGTCAGTCATCTTTTGAATTAAAATTTAGCAAAAAAAAAAAAATTTTTTTATTAATGATCTGAGGAAGGGAATGAGTGATTATTTATCGAAAGTTGCTTGATTTATACTTTTAGATGGGTAAAAATTTCAAAAAATGATATATTTTTTATTATTTGAAATACTGTTTTTTGTTTTAGTTATTGACAAATCAAAATTTAAAGAATACTGATAAATCATGAAAAGTTGATTTGTCTAAAGGTTATAACTAAACGAATAAACGAAATATTATTTATTGTTTTATAGTATATTAAAAAACATGAAAAAACAGTAAATTCTAAAAAATTAATTGAATTCGAATCCCCCTATTAATCAGACCAAAAACTAAGGTGAAAAAATAATTTATATCATAAAAATAAAAGGAATAAGGGAATTTTAATTTCTAAACCTAATTGGGGCAGATGCAGAATTAGATTCCCAAGAATTTAAAATGTGGGCCCAATTTTAAAGGGGAAAAAAATTAAACTAAAATAGAGGTATTAATTAATGTGTCCATGATTAAGAATCCCCTAAATCTTCGTATAAAATTTAAAGAATTGGGCTTAAATTTTTGATTGAGTAAATTTAAGGACCCTTAAAAATAGAAGTGACCTTTGAATTATATAATCAAGAAAATTTAATATGCGAAAAACACAACAAGTACATTAATTTTGTTTAATTTGAAAGTTTACAAAAGAACCCAAAAAAAGAAAATAATTTTTTTCGAGAAAGTTCCATAAAGTAAAAAAGGTGTCTTCAATACAAAAAATAAAATTGGCTAATTAGGAAATACAATAATAAATTTAAAAATAAAAAAAAAATTTCTAATAAAGAAACGAATATTAAGTGATTGCAAAAACTCTAAGTACATTTTGAAAGGCCTATGATTGCTTCCCAAATTAAAATTGGCTGTAAATTAATTTGATTGAATCTATGGGTTTTCTTTGCATTTGAAATTGTTTGTCCATTTTAATCAAAGTTGAATTAATCTGCTCCCCCTTTTTTCTAATGTCATCTCCACTTTAATTTTTCATTGTTTCATTTGTAAAATATTAAATTCCTTTTGAAATCTTTTAAAACGATTCCCAATAGTATTCATATGGAAATTTTTAATTGCTTGACGAATTGTCATTTTTAACTTTTTTTATTCCTCCCCTTTTCAAATGATTTGTCTTCGAATCTTCTACTAACAAAAAAGGGAACTGCCCCCCCTTTTAACTTCAATGGCTATTATGTAATTAATTGGTTTTAGGAAAAAAATTTTAAAAGTTTTTTAAACACCAAGTTTTTCATGTGAATTTAACATTATTTGTTTTTTTGGGGCCTTTATTACTTTGATTAAGTTATTTTATTTCTTTTGTATTTTTTAACCCTTTTTGAAAAAAAATTTAAAATAATAATTATTATATATTTTTTAAAAAAAAATTCCAACTTTCGATTTATTTTTAATAGGCTATTTACCTAAGTTTAAAAAAAATATGCATTAAAATTTTTTTTTTCAAGCCTTTTTTATTTAAAACGCTTTCATTATTTCAAAATCTCATTTATACCAATACCATAAACCTTTAAGCATTACCTGGGAAAATAAGTTAGAAAGCCCTTTGTGGGAAACTTTTTTAAACATGGTTTTGGGAAATATTTTGCAAAATACCCCTGGCAAATTGTAGGTTAGAAATGGATTTTAGTAGGCAATTTTCCTACAAAATCTAGATAAAAGTTGTGACACCAAATGATATGGGAAATGCGATTTACAAATAGATTTCTATATTCATTGTTAGTTTTAAAAGATAAAATGTGTTTTTGGGGATGTAAATAAAACATGGATTGCAATTTAGTACGATTTAAAAATCCATCCGTTTTTTCTTTCCCCATTTTGTAAGTTTCTTCTCTCTCTTAAAATCACGCAACCTCCTTCCCTCTCTTCTCTAAAACCCTTAATTCCTTGTTGAATTTTTGCCCTAAAAACCTATTATATTTTATTTGGGCATCTATTGTATTTTTAAAATAAAAAAAACTAAAGATAGCTTTTTAGCCCGATTTCTTGGGAAAAATTTGTTGTCCTAAATTTGCTTCCTCTCTAAGAATGAAATAATTTATGTTTTTTTTAGGTAAGATTTTTAATTCATTTTGCAGGGGGTATTTGGAGTATAATCACCCAATAGGGTAAGTGGTTTATTTTGTGATTTTTTTTTATGAATGTAGAGTATTATTGTGGGGTATAGTTTTTTTTTCAGCTTTTTTTTTTTTTTTTTTCTGTAAAAATTATCAATTTTCCTTTCCCAATTACGTAGTGGTACCCTAAATAGTAAAAAGTGTAGTGCAATGTTTTTGGTGGTTATTTGTTTTATTTTGCGTAATCCCAAGTTTAGTTTTTTTTACTTACAAGAAGAATCACTCTATTTCAGTATGTGTTTATATAATGTAGAGTTTTTTGTAGTGTGTATCCCCATAACTTTGTGTTGACAATCCTGGGAAAGGTTTTAGTTTGTTTATTTTAAAAGGGGATTTTTGGTTGTCGATGGGTTTTTTGCATGCCAAAAACATATGCACATATTTTGTAATAATATTGGGAAGGCCCCACATTTTTTAACCTTTGAGTCAAAACCATCCCCAATTAACTTTGCTTCATGGGACACTCTTTTTTTAGTATGTTAAGTTGAAAATTTTGTGAAATTTTTTCCCGAAGAAAAAATTTCCTTGACATTCGGGTATTTTAACAAAAATTTAGTAAGGGTAGGGGAAAGAAAGGGGTCAAAGCTTCTTGGTATAAGAAACAAGTGAGCTTCCAACTTTAAAAGCTATAAAAAAAAAGTAACCCAAATTTTCAAGTGTTTTGGTAAGGTTGGTTAAGCTAAAAAGAAATGATTTTTTAAATGTTTTTGACTTGGTCCTAATTTCATTTAAATATTGAGGCCGATGATTGTTAATGAAACTTCTTATAGGAAAAAAAACCAAAAATTTTAATTCATGTAACATATGGTGAAAAACTTGTCCTTTGCTTCATTTGTTGACAAAAAATATTTCTTCATGGTCATAGTTTTTTTCCTTGTAAAAAACCCGGGTTCCACCACAACTTTATTAGAAAATCCCTTTTAAAACAGATTGAATCAGGGATATTAAGGAAAAGGGTGAAAAGTTGGGTTTGGAACTACCTTTTGCACAATCGGGGTTTTTTTGTTCCATGTGGGTATAATTTCAACAGAAACATAAAAAATCCCCTTTAAAAAACTATCATTTTCGTAGGGTTAAAACCGGGGAAAAAGTTGGTTTTTTCATGGAAATTTTAAAAAAAAAGAAATGCACCCAACTTCTTTGCAAATATCCTTAAAGAGAATGGAACAAGCATGACAACCAACTTACAAGACTAAAAAAGCTGTTTTAAGGGTGAAGATGTTTCTTGTTTGTTTGGTTTTTCAATTTCTACACTTTGGGGCACTTTTGGGAGAAGCGTAGGGAAAAATGGCTAAAAAATTGGTAGGGAAAATGTTCACCCCGGTTGATCAAAAAAAAAAAATGGGTGAGGATTAATACTAAGAGTTTACGAGCCAAAGTCGAAGCCCCGCTTTTTTTTTGGAGGCCAATGACAAGAGCTAACAACAGGGGAAAGCCTTCAAGGATTTTTAGGGAACTCCAAGAGCAAAACGGCGACACAAGTCAAATTTTAAACCCATAGTAAACATAATAAAAAAGCAGGGACGAAGCGGGGGCCAAACGTGGAACGAAACCTTCAGAAAAGGGAAGGTTTGGCCTAGAGGCAAAGGGAAGCCGGCCTTTCTTGGCCCCCTTTTAAAGGAAGCAACGTTGGCGGTTAAGGCCCCGGGCCAAAATTTAAGGCCCGGCATATTCCCGGGCCTAGATATCCAGGAACGCCTTTTTTTTTCTTCTGTTATTTTAAACCGGCCATATATGCATTTGGCCCCAACTTTTTTTTTTTTTTTTTAAAATAAAAACCTTTTTTGTCTTTGAAAGGACATTTTATCAATTTGAGTAAAAGAATTTCCTTGAAGAATCCTCTCTTCTTTAGTTTCTTGCAATAGAATTCCTTCAATTTCTTCATCCTAAACGCTTGGAGAAATCCAATTTGGATAGCTTAGGTCTAATCGACGGGTTCGATTGGGGTCGGGTTTACGTTTCGTTTTTCGATTCAATCTCGATTCTCGGGTTTGAATCCTTTTTAAAACGTTGGGTCTTAGTTCGATATCTGGTTCGCTCATTGGAATCAAGCCAAGGCTCATTGAATCGGGTAATCTCTATCCTTGTTAATATTTTGTTTAATTTGATTGCTAAATTTTCTATCGTAGTTAAAAAAAAAAAATTTGTTGTCTTTGTTGGGGGAATTGCTGTTCTGTTTCGACGACGAAAAATTCCAAATGTCGAATCCCAAAGGCCAATTCCATTGCCCTTGAATTAGTTAGTGGGTAAATTTCACAAAAAAAAAGAACAGAAAATTCAAAAAAAAAAAATTCCAGTTTATATTTTAGTTTGTTTGTTTAATTGTTTGAGTTCATTGTTTCCTATCAAATTCACTATTTTCCATATTGGCCCAACGTATTATTCATTGAATCGTCGTATTCTCGGTTGTTGGAATTCTGAGTTGTTGGTTGATTTATCTTGGTGGTTTATTTTGGAGAAAAACTCATTGATTTAGTTCTTGAGCAAGGATTTGCAAAGGAGAGTAGATTGTGAGAATTTTATCGTGGAAAATCAAATTGTTGAGATACACGAGTGTATACACACCTTTGAGTGTAAACTGGTAAGGGAGTGAAATTGTAGGCCTTCTTAATGTGTTATTACTAAACCTTTTTCTATTGCAGCGATATGTCTGATCAAAGTCCAATTGGTGGAGAGAAGGGAGAAGTAGATAATAAAATGATGTTTGATGCTTTAATGGGTGAGGTGAAAAGAATACTGAGTGGAGAACTTGAGCAAATCCATGTAAGGATGGATAAGATTTGAGCGAGGGAGGGAGCCTACGGTAGTACTTTTGTAGGTTGAAGATTTGAGAGGCTTCCATGGAGGGAGAGAATAGAAGAGGGAGAGGACATTGAATTAGGAGAGTAAATTTCGTGATGGGGAGAGAAAATACCCAAAGGAGAGATAGTAACTTGGGTAGCATAAAGATGAAAATACCTTCCTTTCAAGAGAAGAATGACCCAAAATTATACTTGGAGTGGGAGCGAAAGGTTGATCACATATTTGAGTGCCATAAACTATTTAGAGGACAAGAAGATTAAACTTGCAGCAGTTGAGTTCACTGACTATGCAAGTGTATGGTGGGATCAACTGGTTAGGAATAGGAGACGGTATGGAGAGGAGCCTGTTAGCACTTTGGGGAGATGAAAACTATTATGCAGAAGAGGTTCATTCCTAATCACTATTATAGGGATTTGCATAGGAAGTTGCAGGGTCTGACACAAGGGTCCAAAAGTGTAGAGGACTATTATAAGGAGATGGAAATAGCCATGATTAGAGCTAAGGTGGAGGAGGATGAGAAGCTATAATGGCTAGGTTCATTAGTGGATTGAATAAGGAAATCGCTGATATTGTTGATCAACAACATTATGTAGATATTGAGGAATTATTGCATAAGGCGATCAAGGTTGAGAAGCACTAAAGGGAAAAGTACTTCAAGGTATCACCCATTTCAAGTTCTTCCAGGTATAATTCAACTTCTAGTTCTTCATGGAAGTCGAATTGGAAGAATAAACAAACCACCACCACCGAAAACTAAGGAGGAAGAGAAGGCTAAGGCACCGGTATCCTATTTGAAAGGTAACACTGAAACCAAATCTACTTCTAGATTGCGTGATATTACATGTTTCAGGTGCCAGGATTTGGGCATATTGCATCGCAGTGTCCAAACACTAAGGCGATGATCCTTTTGGAGAGTGGAGAAGTGGAGAGTGTGAGTTCAGGGGATGATGATGACATGGCCCCATTGGAAGATTGTAGTGATGTGTATGTAGAAGGGCCTGTAAAGGAGAGATGCTTATTACCAGGCGGGTTCTTAAAACTCAACTTAAGGATGAGGGTGATAAAGTGCACGAGAGCATATTTTTCATATTAGATGCCATGTGTAATAACAAGGTGTGTAGTTTGATTATTGATAGTGGTTTGCTTTACGAATTGTTGCTAGCACATTATGGTTATAAACTGAACAATGAAAACTATGAAGCATGAACAGTCTTATAATAAGCAGTGTTAGCGAATGTGGGGAGGTTAAAGTACCAAGAGGGTACTGATTTCTTTTCTTTATAGGGAAGTACCGTGATGAGTATTATTGATGTGGTACTTATGCAGGCTTGCCACATATTATTAGGACGACCTTGGCAGTTCGATAGGAAGGTCACTCATGATGGTTATCATAATTGGTTTTCCTTCATTTTGAACAAGAGACAGTGATTTTTTGACACCCCTCAACCCTTGGGAGGCTAGTGGGGATTAGTTGAGAATTGCTAGAGAGTTCAGAGAGAGAGGGAAACACAAGAGTGAACAAGAAAAGAAAATTGAGACTGTGAAAGAGAGTGGCAAAAACACAATGGTGAGTTATGAGAAGAAAGAATTAGAGGGAAACATGAGTGGCATTAAAGAGGCAAGCGAGATTAAAAGTGCTTTGAAGGCAAAACGACACTTACTTGTACTGATGTACAAGGATGTTTTTTCTTTCCACTGACCATCTTAACCCTTCTTTTGCTTACAGTTGTTGTTTCTCTTTTGCAGGAATTTACTGACTTATTTCCTGAAGAAGTAACAAGGGGATTGCCTCCACTAAGAGGCTTTGAACACCAGATTGATTTTATTCCAGGTGCTTCCATTCCTAATCGACTAGCTTATCGGGCCAATCCAGAGGAACCAAGGAGATCCAAAGGTAAATTGATGATCTGGTGGGAGAAGGGGTTTGTGAGAAAAAAGCCTCAGTCCATGTTCAGTTCCTATCATCTTGGTTCCCAAGAAGGATGGAACATGGTGAAGTGTGTTGACTGTCGAGCAATCAACAAGATCGCAGTTAAGTATAGACATCCTATCCCTAGACTTGATGATATGCTTGATGAGCTGCATGGTGCCTGTTTATTTTCCAAAATTGATTTAAAGAATGGCTATTACCAAATTCGCATGAAAGAGGGAGATGAGTGGAAAACGGCTTTTAAAACTAAGCATGGTTTATATGAGTGGATGGTAATGCCTTTTGGATTAACAAATGTGCCTAGCACGTTTATGAGGTTAATGAATCATGTTCTTCGTGCTTTCATTGGGAAGTTTGTTGTTGTATACTTTGATGACATCTTAGTTTACAGCAAAACTCTAAGTGAACATGTTCAACATTTACAAAGTTGTTTACCGTTTTGAGAGGAAACAAATTGTATGCGAACTGAAAAAGTACACCTTTTGTATGGAAACTGTGGTTTTTCTTGGCTTTGTTGTAGGTGCGAAGGGGATTGCTATAGATGAAGAAAAGGTGAAGGCGATTCGGGAGTGACCGACACCAAGGAATGCAAGTGAGGTCAGGAGCTTTCATGGGCTAGCAAGCTTTTATAGGAGATTTGTTAGGGACTTTAGTTCCATAGCTACTCTCTAAATGATCTTGTTAAGAAGAACACCGAGTTCAAGTGGACTGAAGTGCATGAGCAAGCTTTTAAGACTTTGAAAGGTAAGTTAACTAATGACCTTTACTTGTTTTACCTAATTTTGAAAATTTTTTTGAGATTGAATGCGATGCTTCCGGGAAAGGTATTGGTGGTGTTTTTGATGCAGGATTCCAAGCCAATCGCTTATTTTAGCGAAAAGCTTAGTGGTGCTACATTAAACTACCCAGTCTATGACAAGGAGCTATATGCTTTGGTGAGGACCTTGCAGACTTGGCAACATTACTTATGGCCTAAGGAGTTCATCATTCATTCTGATCATGAGAGTTTTGAAGTTCTTGAAAACTTAAGGTAAGTTGAACAGGAGGCATGTGAAATGGATGGAGTTCATTGAGACCTTCTCATATTGGATCAAATACAAGCAAGGAAAAGAGAACGTGGTGGCTGATGCACTTTCTCGAAGGTATTCATTTTGACTTCTTTGCAAACTAAATTGCTTGGGTTTGAACTCATTAAGGGTTATATGAGATTGATGCTGACTTTGGTCAAATTTGGGCTGCTTGTGCTAATCTGGATATTCTGATTTCTATAGGCATGGTGGGTATTTGTTTAAGAAAGATAAAGTTATGCGTGCCTAAAAGCTTTGTGCGTGAATTGCTAGTGAGGGAAACACATGGGGGTGGTTTAATGGGACACTTTGGTGTTAAAAAGACTTTGGATATTTTGCATGAACATTTTTATTGGCAAAAAATGAAGCATGATGTGCAAACTGTGTGTGACAAGTGCATTGCATGTAGACAGGCCAAATCCAGAGTAAATGCCCCATGGAGAATACATTCCATTACCTGTGCCTAATCAACCCCGGACTGACATTTCTATGGATTTTGTGTTAGGGTTACCACGATCTCAAAGTGGCAAAGATAGCATATTTGTTGTTGTCGATAGGTTTTAGTAAGATGGCTCACTTCATTTTCTGTTCTAAAACTAATGATGCACAACATATTGCCGATTTGTTCTTTAGGGAGATTGTACGATTGCATGGCTTGCCTAAATCCATTGTGAGTGATAGGGATGTGAAATTTTTAAGTCATTTTTTGGCGTACTTTGTGGAATAGGCTAGGCACTAAATTGTTGTTCTCTACTGTTGCACACCCTCAAACTGATGGTCAGACGGAAGTAGTCAATAGGACTCTTTCAACCTTGTTGCGTACTGTGATTCATAAGAATTTGAAACAATGGGAGAAATGTCTGCCACATGTAGAATTTTGCATATAATAGGACTGTGCATTTCACTACATCTTATTCTCCATTTGAGGTGGTGTATGGTTTTAACTCTCTGACTCCATTGGATATTTTGCCTTTGCCTGTTAATGAATTTGTTGATCTTGATGGAAAGAAAAAGGCAGAGTTTGTGAGGGAATTGCATGCTGAGGTTCGCGCCAACATTGAGAAGAAAAAAGAGAATTATAGCTCGACAAGCCAATAAGGGTCGTGTGAAGACTTTTTTCATCCAGGAGATTGGGTGTGGGTACATCTGAGAAAGGAGAGATTTGCTGAACAGCGGAAATCTAAGTTGCACCCTAGGGGAGATGGGCCATTTCAAGTGTTGGAGTGCGTCAATGATAACGCTTACAAGATTGACTTGCCAAGTCCACTATGGTAATGTAAGCGCAACTTTTAATGTTTTCTGACCTTTCTCTGTATGATGCAGGTGATTCCGCGGACGAATCTTTCCCGAGGAAGGGGGGAATGATGGGGATCAAGTAGCATCAAGAGTTAACGAGCCAAAGTCTAATGACCTGCTACATGGTATTAGAGTTCCAATGACAAGAGCTAAAGCTAAGCGAGTGGGAGAAGCCTTGCAAGGATTAGTTATGGAACTCCAAGAGCAAGAAGCAAGTTGACACAAGTTTAATTTAATTCCCCGAGTTAGTAACATAATATATAAAAGCACGGACGAAGTGGAGGCCATCAACGATGGAACGACAGCCTTCAGCAAAGGGAAGGCCGCCGGCCTAGAGGCAAAGGAAAGGTCGGCCTTCTTGGCCGGCCTTAAAGGAAGCAACGCCGACGGGTTTAAAGGCTGCCGGTCTTGGAATCTGCGCCACCGCCGTAGTTACCGGCCTAGATATCCGTGGAACGTCCTTTTGTTTTCTTCCGTTATTCAAAGCCGGCCAATATATGCATTTAGGTCGCCAGCTTATGTGTTTTTTTCGAATATAACACCTTGTTTTGCCATTTGAAAGGACGGATTATCAATTTGAGTAAAAGAATTTCCTTGAGAGAATCCTCTCTTCTTTAGTTCTTGCAATAGAACTTCCTTCGATTTCTTCATCCTAAACGCTTGGAGAAATCAATTCGGATAGCTTAGGTTCTAATCGACAGGTTCGATTGGGGTCGGGTTACGTTTCGTTTTTGATTCAATTTCGATTCTCGGGTTTGAATCCTTCTTAATGGTGGCAAGCAGCTAGTTGACACAAAGTCATGACCTTGATAGAATGACATGGACCTTTGAAGTAGTTGCTAATACAAGAAGGACAAGATGTAGATATAAAGGTGGCAATAGCCATATAGAGAAAATATTGAGAAATGAGTGCACCTATATAAAATGGGAGACTTATAGGATACCTTGTTAACATGAGTTTGTCTCCATGGGCCATATTGGAATAGATGACATGTAGCATATAGCAATGTGGTACCATTAGACGACTCAACCACTTTTCTACCATGAGAGCTTTCACCCACTTGGTGACAAGAGTGGATGGTTAGATGTTCCTATGCCATTTATTCATCTAGACATAGGGCTTTCTTGATGAAAGGTAGGCCGCGATTGAAGTGGTATCACATGAAAATGGACCTTAGAGAGGCACTTAACAAGATTTTTCATGGCTTCTATAGGAAAGAAGGGCACAACCGAAGAAGCTGCCTTAAACAAGGAGGACGCAAGGTCCATAGGTTGTTATATAGGATTCAAACTAATTTGCTTCATGTTTTTTAGTCCTTTTGTTCTACTTTACTTCTTTTTTTAATTGTGCAACTATCTTCTGATAGCTTCTAATTTATGTTAGTGCTTTGAGCTTTTGCTTGTGCTTCTAGAGCTTTCTTTCCATAGCTTGAGTCTATAACACATTTGATACTTTTAACTACATACTTAATAAACTTGTTAGTAGAGCTGTGCAAGTGGAGCGAGCTATGTAGGCTAACCTGTTTTATCTACAAAGAAAAGTGGGTTAGAGTTGAAAATTTCAACTTGTTTAAAATGTGGATTGAATTGGCTCGCCCCACCTTACCTGTAGGTTAAATAAGCTAACACCCTATGGGTTAGGCACAAATTAAAAAAAGAAAAGAAAAAAAAAATTGTCCTTTTGTTCAAAATGGGTATTATATAATATGTTTACTTTCCATATATTTCATTACTTTTAAATTAATGTGAAATATTGAAAATGATGATGAATAATGAGTTGACAATGGTATTATATTTTGGGCTTTTACATTTAATATGAATTTGGCTATGATTTGGTGATTGGTAGATTGTCATAAACTTTATGATGATGATGATGACTATTCATGTATTAAGAATACTTTAAGTATTAGTGTCATTGGATTATTTACTTTCTAACTTTTTATTACTTATATTATATGTTTAAGTGATGAATAATCTATGATAAATTAAGATGGGATTTAGACTATGTTTTATTTGAAGTTATGACAAAGGTCATTTCAATTGTCAATTGGGATTTGGAATTATTTATTTTTTCCTGATATGTAATTACTATTTCTTTTGTAAAATTTTAATTGAAAAAATAACATTTACTTTTAGTATGTTTATTTTATAATATTATTTTTTATTTAAAAAAATCTAAGTAAGTTAATGGGTTACTGGGTTGGCTCACTTAACCTATTAAATTATATAAATAAATTAAATACCATGAGATGGTGGGCTTGCTTACTTAGCCCACCAACTTGTAGTGGGGCGAGTTGGGCCTAAAATTCTAACTCTACTTTACTAAGTTGGCTATAGTGGATTGGTCCACTTAATTCATGGGTTGAAGTGTATTAGGATGAGTTGAATCGTTTAGCTCATTACACAACTTTACTTGTTAGTTCACTTAATATAGTGTTTTGTTATCATCAATGGATCTTTGGAATACCAACATTATGTATACTTTGCATGTTTTAATTGTTGTGTTTAGTTATGTTAGTTGTTGCCAATTAGACTTAGTGTGTTAGATTGTTGTGTTAAATATCTCGACTCCTAGTGTTGTGAGTGTGTCTTTGCTAAGGTAGGGACATGTGATAGAGTTGTTACACTTCAGTTTTAAGGTGTTACAAGATACACAAAGAAAGATTCAAAGATTTAGTTTTTTCAATATAACTATCTTACTATTCATGTGGCATTGATTAGAGTGTATTGTGATAGCATGAGAACTTTTAAAAGAGTTAGTGTGATATGCCAAGCTTTGATTGGGGTAGGGATGACTAAAATTACATCCATTAAGTGATATTAGCACCTTACTATTGAATTTTACATTTAACAATTTCAAAATTTAGGTAAGAAATACATATATACCAAAAAAAAAAAAAAATAGGTATCGTATTGTCTTAATTAACAAATACTTAAAATATATGCTATAATTGTTCCGGAAAAGAAGATATTACCTTAAAAATTAAATATCCACAATCATTAAAAAAATAAAATTACTAATTTAATTTCACCTTCATCAATTCATGTTAAATATTTACTATTAATGTGGTTTGATGGTGCTCTTAATATTGAGATGTGCCTTTTGACCTTTTTTTTTTTTTTTTTTAACTTCTAAGAGAGGAAGATTAAAGTTTAGAAAATTGTGGTAGATAAAAAAATTTGGTCATATAATAATAAAAAGGTAACTCTTTTGGATCATGAAAACATAAAGATTAAGCAAAATATAGAGTGAAATAGAGAGTTTCAACTTAATATCTTAATAGATAAAAAAATCCATAAATTATATCAAGAATATATATGGCAATATTAAAGCAATTTTCATAGGTTTTATCGGTGGTTAATATAATGTTTCAGAAAAAGGTTAATAAGAAACTTGGAGGCCAATTGCAAATGAATTTTATGGACCTTTTTAATTCAACTTTCTTCCATTTTTTGTATCCTTTTGATGCTATTTTTAAATCATTCATTTTCTAAATAAAATTTCAAGAGGATAAAAGTATAAGTACAAATATATATAAATATATATTCACACACACACATGCCATGCTCCTCTTGCAAAATGAATTAACTATAATTCCTGAATCTATTCTTTTGCATAGATTTTCACTTTTCATCTCTTCCTTTTTACTAGCTAAAAAAATATATATCATTCTGCAATCACCATTGTCAACATTTGTAATAATTGGAAATTTAACAAATTTTATAATTCTATAAATAAAGGAAATATGGGTATTTCATAAAAGAATTAGGGCAAAGTTGTTATTTTTGCCCATTAAAAATTTTACTACCTACATATACATTTCCCTCTCCTTCTTTCCTTTTGTCTTTTTCATCATTTCATTTCTTTTTTCACCCTTTAGTAGTTTCTTACCCCCATTCTCTATAAATTGAGACAAATTTCAAAGGTAAGCGAGCCATTGTTTGCATTCTTTCAAGTTTTATATGTTTTAAGATATTAAATATTTAATTTGACTATAGAACTGAACTCTTCCATGTTCTTATAGAGGAAACAACTATAGAATAAATTTATTGGAGGGACTTGTAGTGGGAGAGTTCGATTTTTGTGTAGCAAAGTGGAAACTATTCAAGAAAAAAAAAAATCAAGATTCAAAGACTTCAAGTAAGATTTCTTAATTTGTGATTTGGCTTATTTATAGCATTTTGATGTGTTAAAAATGAAGTGTTAATATTGGAAGTTGATTTGGATGAAGGTTTGTAGTGGGTTTGATTGGTAGTGTATGTTGTTTAGAGTGGGGAGGAAGATTTAGTGTTCGTTTTATGTATTCATTGAAAGGAAAAATTAGTGCAAAAATGGCTATCTAGCATCTAGAAGCTAAGAAAGCTAGCATTTAGGCACTAGCCAAGTTAGCATCCGATCACTAACCTGGGAAAAATTATACAAAATGTTTTCCCTATTGGCATTTGGATTCTAAAAGTGCTACCATTAGAAAGTAGCTATATTCCAAAAATTCTTTAATTCTTTTTTATTTCTTCCTTTTACTTTTATACAATCATTTGTATTTAGAAAAAAATATTAATATTTATGATGTTTATAATAACCTAAATTACTTAGGTTATTAATAAATCAAACTATTGTTTTTTATTAACATTTTCAACCATTAAACCATATGCATTCTAAAACCTTCTCAAACCATCCTATGAGTTAAGTACATTGAACAAAGGGTTAAGATTAATACTTAGAAAACTTCAAAGGCTAATTGTAAGGATTAATTGGATAATTAAAGGTTCATTTAAAGGGTAGTTTGATAACTAAACTAGTTAATTAAGCTTAGTGAAAATATTAAAAGTCTACCATTTATTATTAATTGTCATGACTTAGAAATGGAGAGACTCTAGAAGTATATGAGGCTTTTTTGATTGTGCTTGTTATGGAATAAAACCTAATGGACCTAATGAACTGTTTGACTAATTATTGATTGTTACTTACACATGGTTGGCCCAAGGGAATGCAACATCAACTATCTCAAGACGGTGTCTTGATGATCGGTATGTGACATTGTTATTGTGTGGAGTTGCATATTGAAATGATCAAAGTAAATTTAGGTGACTCACGAATATTAGGAGGTACTTGAGCTAGGAGTCTTGTGTTACTCCAGTCTTAGGTTGCTAAGATTGTGATGAATGTAACATGTAAACTCAAGATAATTAATTGGCTAATTATGATATGTTTGTTGTATACTCACTTGTGATTTTGAATCTACATGGTATGTGTGTACGATTGTTTGTATTCTTGTATTGAGCCTTAGTTTGCCTCTTTGTGAGAAGCCTTTTTTTAACTATAGGTACTTTTGGTGAGATTGTCGAGTCTAATTTTTTTGCATTCCCATTCCTAATCCGATCTAGACTAGGCCCTATGCTCATCTAATGTAGATCCTCGACTTGAGTTAGGAATTTCGTTTGATTTTTTGGAGTCACCACCCAACTGTTGTTGGGAAATATTGAATTAAGACTAAAGGAGCGGATTAGTCTTAATTTGGACCACTAGTCGTCGTTATTTCCTCTTCTCGTTTTTGAAAAGAGGAAAAGGGAAAACCAGAGTTTCTAAGTCCGGAGGCTAACCTATTAAAAGCTTACGGTTACTACCTAATCTCCTAAAATTGTTCCTATTTAGAAATGTGTTTTATTGTGTTTTTGTTACTTTTTATTATGTTTTTGAATTATTTCAAGAAAAATGATTTTTTTATTTCATTTTATGGGTTGACCCGAATGGGTGCTTACGTACCTGCTATCCAGGATCAAACAAGCCGTAGTTCGCTTTTCTGAAAACTTTTAGTGTCTTTGTGAATTTTTAATTTTGAAATCTCTTTTGCTTTATGTTTTTACTATTTTTTTTGGGATTTTCTAAAAAAAAATATAAGCCTAAAAATTTTTATCTGATTTTTGAAAATGGTTTTTAGGAAAAAAAACATTAATTTTGGATTTATTTGAAGAAAAATGATTTTTCTAAGTGCTAAAACTTTTTTTTTTTATGATTTTTATAATTTTTGAATTTTATTA
>JBBMOL010000237.1:628552-952045 GCA_037954665.1 Laguncularia racemosa
GTGGATAGGCGTGAGCATCTACCCCCTATGGTACCTTAGGTACTTGATGACTATAGTGATCTTTTTACAGATGAATTGCCAGAGGGATTACCACCTTTAAGAGGTATAGAGCACGCTATTGACTTCCAGCCAGGATCAGTTTTGCCAAACCGATCTGTGTATCGTATGAATCCTGAGGTGGCTAAAGAATTGAAACATCAGGTGGATGAGTTGGTAGACTGGGTTTTGTCAGGGAGAGTATCAATCTTTGTGCTGTTCCAACCCTTCTTGTCCCTAAAAAAGATGGCACTTGGAGGATGTGCATTGATAGTCGAGCCATCAACAAAATCACCATCAAATACAGGTATCCTATTCCTAGACTTGATGACATGTTAGATGAGCTATATGGTGCACAGGTGTTCTCCAAGGTGGACCTTAAAAGAGGATATCACCAAATTCGGATCAGAGAGGGAGACGAGTGAAAGACCGCTTTTAAACCACGCCATGGATTATATAAATGGAAGGTCATGCTGTTTGGTTTAACTAATGCTCCTAGTATTTTTATGAGATTAATGAATTATGTAATGAAGGAATTTCTAGGTAAATTTGTTGTTGTTTATTTTGATGACATTTTGATATACAACAAAAACCTAGAAAATCATGTGGAGCATCTACGGGCTGTATTTTCAGTATTAAGGGTGCAACAGTTGTATGCTAATCTCCAAAAGTGTTCTTTCTACAAAACTGAGGTAACATTTCTAAGATTTATTATATTTGGTTCCGGTGTCAAGGTTGATGAGAGAAAGTGAAGGTTATTAGAGAATGGCTAACATCAAAATCAATTGCTGAGGTAAGAAGTTTCCATAGACTAGCTTCATTTTATAGATGCTTTGTCCATAACTTCAGTAGTACTATCAATCCTTTAACTAAATCGACTAAAAAAATGTTCCTTTTATTTAGGGTAAGAAGGCCCAAAAGAGTTTTAAGGAGATAAAGGTAAAACTTACTAGTGCTCTAGTATTGGTTTTACCTGATTTTGACAAGGTTTTTGAATTAAAATGTGATGCCTCAATGATAGGGATTGGTACTGTGTTGATGAGGATAAAAGGCCTATTGCATATTTTAGTGAGAAATTGAATGGTGCAACTTTAAACTACTCAATATATGATAAGGAATCCTATTCCTTAGTGAGGGCATTGATGACATGGCAACATTATCTCCTTTCATAAGAATTCATTATCTATACAAATCATGAATCCTTAAAACATTTTAAAGGTCAGCAAAATCTGTCAGAACGCTAAGCCAAATGGGTGGAGTTTCTAGAGAGTTTTTCATATGTGATTAAGTACAAGAAGGGTAACATGAATATGGTAGCTGACGCTTTGTCATGCAAGTATATACTTATCACCTCTTTACAATCAAAACTGCTTGGATTTGAATTGCTGAATGAACAATATATGCATGATTGATGGAAACCATGATGGGAGCCAAGCTAGAAGGTGGAATGTGGATCCTCTTGAAGTGCCACTTGGACTGATCACAAAAACTCGAGCGAAACGATTCAAAGAAGCACTTAACAGGTTGATAAAGGATATCCAAGAAGCTAGAAAAGATTTGAGCAACCATGAGAATGAACTTGCATTTGTACAAGTCATTCAAGGTTTTAACAAAGGAGATCAAAGCTGCCAGCTTAGGTAGAGAAACAACCGGCTTTGAAAACGCCAATTTTCTATGCTGGATCAACGCTGCCGGCTTTGAGCCAACGTTGAAATTAATGCCGAGAGCTTTAGAGGGGATATGCCGCCTTCTACGCCGCTGGCATATATCCGACGTATATCATACGCCGCCTACTACGTCGCCGGTGTACATCCGGCGTACATTGCCTGACGAGAATATTTACTTTATTTTGTTATTTTTCGCAACTTTATTATGTTTTGTCATTTTGGGTTTTTTCTTTATGAGTTGTAAACACTATTAATAGTCTGTTAAGGTTGGAAAACAGAGGATTCAACTTTGATTAATATAATTTGAAGAGTATTCCTCTCTTGGTTCTCCAAAGAACTTCTCTTGAACTTATCGGATCTCTTCCGTGGCGTTCAAATCAGACTTATCAATCGGTCTTTCATCCCGATTGTGGCGTCAACATAGTATACCAAGGTTCTTGCCTCATCTATAGGCAACGGGTCGCGGTTCCACTTCAATTAATTGGCATCTTGGGTTGTAATTCCGAACGTATTGGTATAGGGTTTCGTCACAGGTAGGCGTAGTTCGTATCAATGATGAATATCTAAAAGTAGTAATTAAGAAATGTTCTAGGAGGGAAATATTTGAGGGGTATCATATTATATGATTGATGGTTTTTTGTATAAAGTTAGAAAATTGTGTATACCTTATGGATCAATGAGAGAATTATTAGTGAGGGAAGCACATGCTGGAGGGTTGTCTGGTCATTTTGGAGAAAAAAAGGACACTGGCTTTGTTAAAAGAACATTTTTATTAGAGGGGCATGATGAAGGATGTTCATAAGGTGTTGGAAAGGTGTGGGGTATGTAAAAGAGCAAAAGGAAAAAAAGGGGTTTAGGGTGAATATATGCCTTTACCTATACCTACCCAACCTTAGACTGATATCAACATGAATTTTATTTTGGGTCTGTGCTAGTCCCAATTAGATTAATCAAGAGGGGCGTGAATTGATTAATTACTTAAAATTTCAATTTTTGCAAATTATCCAAAGTCTCTTGACTAACAAAATGACGTGAGCAACAAAATGAAAAATAGTAATGTGCAATAAATAAAATGAGTAGAGAAAAATAAAATGCTTAGAGATTTATAGAGGTTCCGCCTCAAGCATCAGTCCTCTCTTCCAGCTCCACGCCGGGGTCTTCGGTTGTCTTTACCGGTTGTGTTTCACTATATCAATAAAATTGAAAGTATACAAAATAAGCCTCCTCAAGGCGAAGTCTCACTGCTGAGTCTCTCTAGCTTCTTCACTAAGCTAATCACTCAAACTACAGTGATGAAACAACTCTCAATTCCTTATACAAGAAAAGAAACACAATAACAATGAGGAATATCAAATTTCCTCTACAAATCGGATCACACGTATATAAAAAAAAATTTTGCGCCTGAAGATGTATGAGCTTTTTAACTTTTTCGTGTGCTTGATTCTAAAACTAATGTTATTTTTTTCTTTAGCTGAACATCCCTTTTTTGTATATAAGACATAACGGTTTCTTTGTTAGAGAATATCTTGTAACGTCCATGGAGTTCCACGTGACAAGCTTGGATTTATTTTTGAAATTTTGTATTTCAAAAATAAGTTGAACTTGTTGGAGAAAAATCTGCATTCCCGTGACATTTTGATGAGAATAAGCTTGGATAAATTAGTTTGACCGAGATCTTCTTTGGAGATATTCTTTGGATCAAGTTTGTTGAAGATATCCCTTCCATTATGGAACCTTATCTTAATATCCCATATGTTGTGGAACCATATCTTCACGTAACAACCATATTTCTTATCCTTATCTTTGTAACTGCTGGATCTCCTAAAATATAGCATAAATATCTATATTTAAATCTTGATAAAACCTGTAAATTTTATACGATCTCACTTTATCATGAATAAAATAAAATCTTTGAATAAAATCTTGTAAAAACTTTATGTAAATTAAAAACCCCATGATATAAAGTCCAACTTTAGTAAAACACATCAAGTATATTACTTAAATATACTTGACACGTGGAGCTGGGCCTTGAGATTTATTAAAAACCATCGATACAAAAATTAGAGTGAAATCTGGAAAAAATTCGTGATAGGTATGGAAGGTTCTAAAAGAGCTTCTGAAGAAAACCTGTCAACTGTTCTCCTGTTGTAAAGGTTCTGAAAAAGCTTCTGAAAGATTAACACGAGAACTACGGATACATTACACAACTTCTGAAATACCTTCTGACAAAACAAAAACAGTTTGTATAATACATTTGAAGGTTCTGAACAAGCTTCTGTCTCTCTATCCAATTTAGAAAAATTCACTTACTATCTTCTGAAACAACTTCTGACAAGCTCAAACATACGTTACACATTATTCCTCTTTTGTTAACACCAAAACCAAATTAGAGAACTTAACATTCTCCCCCTTTTTTATTATAACAAAACACCATTAAATAAACAGAATAGAGACAACTTTCATGTTCAAGCAAACATATAGTCATAACACCATTAGAAAAATTAACCAGAATTCATAACAGAAAAGCATCATAATCACAACAGAACTATTAATAAAGCATTAAGTTCTCTATGGTACCATTTCCCCCCTTTTTGTTAACAGCAAAAGGGATAACTCCCCCTTAATCTATGCATAAAAAATAAAAGAAGTCTTTCACAACTTGAGTTCAAAACAAGAAATTAAGATAAGAACTAAGACTTTCTGGATCTTGTAACTCGAGAGGTGGAGGTAGTGGTGGAAGGTTTGGTAGAGGAAGGTTTTTCTTGTGAAGTATCCAAGTCGATGATATGTGCGCCAGAGTGAACATAATCTTGAAATTTGGTGGATAAGAACAACTTCATTTCTCCATGAAGACTTGTGACAGATTGGGATGTTTTATCCGTCTTGGAGTCCAAAGTCCTGAAAGAGTTAGTGACTGAATCTCCTATCTTCCTTACTTGAGAGACAAACTTGTCAAAAGCAATCACATTGTTGGATAGATCTTGCTTGACTCTCTCACTAAACTCATCATAGAGAATTCTATAGTAATGGAGGTCAGTGAGCATTTTCTCAAAATTTTTCTTAATGTCAGAAACAGTATTAGAAGTTTGTTTAACTTGTAACTCCATCGCTTCTAATCTCTTAAGATCAGACCGTTGAAGAACCGAGATTTCATTTGTCAAAGCTGTCTTAATTAAATCTGATAGCTCATGTTTCAAGGCTTCTCGCATAACACTCTTCATTTGTTCTAGATCAACATTGAATGTAGCTTCTTTTGTTCCACTTTTTCCAGCCTCAGAATCGTGTGGTTGCTTTCTAGAATCTGTTCCAAGCTCTGTTCTAGGTTCTGAACTAGGTTCTGAACCTCCTTCTTTAACAGTTATGGAGGAAGTTCCAAAAGGAACATTTCTTTTCATATGTCTTTGATGCACAAAGTGTGCACCATCATTCGCATACCACAAACAATCTTTAACATATATTGACATATGATGAAAAACTTCTTTACCTATCCTCTTTAACTTAATAGGTTCAGAAGAGCTGGAAGGCAAAACAATTCCTTTAAATACAAACAGCCACATGAGAGCATTCCCAAATACTATACTTTCTCTATTTCGCCATATTTGATCAATGACTCTAGAAGCCATGTCCACATTCTTTCTATTAATCATTGCATAGATGATTCGAGCATGGTCTATAGAGATTGAAGTAGAGCTGCCCTTCCTTGGACATATACATTCAACAATAATTTTGTGTATGATTCGAGGAAACAACTCGAAATCAATAACCATTGCCTCCTTCCCATAATCCATTTGTAAACCTCCATTAATAGCAGCAAAAAGATCATTCCTAAGCATGTTTGTAATCTCTACATCATCATTTACATCATGTAAGTGTAGACATTTAATTACATCTGCCCTAGAAATTGTAATGTCTTGATCACATACCCTGGAAACTAGGAACATTCCCTTCCAAAAGACTTAAATTTCCATAAAATTCTTTCACACACTCGCCATAAACTAGAACTTGAATAGAGCAAAGTTCCATACATCCTATGGGTTCTAAAAGTTCATTCCAGTAAAACCCATTACTTGTAAAGAAATTAAAATCCACAAAACTACAAGGACACACCTCGTTTTTCTTCCTTCGAAGAGATTTTGAGATTGAGGGTTTCAGACTTGGTACATTCCTTTGTTTTGGTTGCTTCATGGTTGATTTCTTAGGTGAAGAGGTTTCTTAGGTAACCTTTTGTTTTCCTTTTGAAGAAGATGAAACCTGTTTTCTTTTGGAAGTGTTCTTGGAACCAATGATAGATTCGGAGTTAGGGGAACTTGGGTTCTTCTCCATTGAAGGTTCTTGAGGTTTTTCCGAAGAATGTGAAGATTCATCATGAATCATTAAAGGCTTGTTGGAGGGTTTGGTTTTGAAAGATTTTTGTTTGAGACATTATGAGGATTTAGGTGCCATTGGAGTCACAATGAGAGAGAAAGAAAATAGAGAGAGAGAGCAGGTTGCAAAAAACAAAGAAAGAGAGAAACGGATAAAGAGAAAGAATATATATATATATTATATATATAAAGATTTTCAAAGATTGAAAATTTCGGGGGGAAAAAAATTTCAAAAAGGGTTACAAATTCCCAATTCATTTCTAATAAATTCAAATTTTACCTTTTCAAGAGGTTTAGTAAAGATGTCTGCAAATTGATTTTTAGTTGGCACAAATTCAACATTTATATCTCCATTATGCACATGATCTCTAATAAAATGATGTCTAATTTCTATGTGCTTTGACCTAAAATGACACACTGGATTTTTTGTCAAATTTATTACACTCGTGTTGTCATATTTAATTGGTACAGTTTTAAAATTTATTCCATATTCATTCAATTGTTGTTTTATCCATAAAACTTGTGCACAATAATTACCAATAGAAACATATTCAGCTTCAGCTGTGGATAGAGCAACAAAATTTTGTTTTTTAGAAGACCAAGAAATTAATTTATCACCTAAGAATTGACAAGTACCAGATGTGCTTTTTCTATCAATTTTACATCCAGCATAATCTGCATCAGAATATCATATTAAATCAAAATTTTGATTTTTAGAATACCAGATGCCCAAATTTGAAGTATTAACTAGGTATTTGAAAATTCGCTTTACAACTGATAAATGAATTTCTGTTGGTGCAACTTGAAATCTAGCACACAAACACACACTGAACAAAATATCAGGTCTTGATGTAGTCAAGTACAATAAAGAACCTATGAGGCTCCTATAAAGTTTCTCACTTACCTTCTGTCCATTTGAGTCAAAGTCTAACCTTGTTGAAATACTCATAGGTGTTGTAACCTTTTTGCAACCATCATATCCAAACTTCTTCAATATTTGTTTTGTGTATTTTTCTTGATGAACAAAGATTCCTTCTTTTGTTTGTTTTATTTGAAGCCCCAAAAAGAATGTCAATTCTCCCATCATTGACATTTCAAATTCTGCCTACATGGTTTCAGCAAATTCTTGACACAATAATTCTTTAGTAGATCCAAAGATAATATCATCTACATATACTTGCACAACCAAGATATCATTATCAAAAGTTTTCAAGAATAAAGTGGTGTCAACTTTTCCTCTATGAAAATCTTTAAAGATCAAAAACATACTCAATCTTTCATACCAAGCTCTTGGAGCTTGTTTCAAACCATATAGCGCTTTATTTAATTTAAAAACATAATCAGATTTGGAAGGATCTTCAAAACCAGGTGGTTGTTCTATATAAACTTCTTCCTTTATAAAACCATTTAAAAATGCACTTTTCACATCCATTTGAAAAACTTTAAAATCCTTATAAGATGCATATGCAAGCATCAACCATATTGCTTCTAGTCTAGCAATAGGTGCATATGTTTCATCAGAATCTATTCCTTCTTCTTGTGAATAACCTTTAGAAGCTAATCTTGCTTTATTTCTTATAATTTTACCGTCTTCATCTAATTTATTTTTAAACACCCATTTAGTTCCAATTATAGACTTTCCTCTAGGTCTAGGAACTAAGTTCCATACATTGTTTCTTTGAAATTGATTTAATTCTTCTTTGATGAGATCCATGATGAGAGCCAAGCCGAAAGAAGAAATGTGGATCCTCTTGAAGTGCCGCCTGGACCGATCACAAGAAATCGAGCGAAACGACTCAAGGAAGCACTTAATGGGTTGATAAAGGTTGTCCATGAAGCCAGAAAGGATTGGAGCAATCATGAAGTTGGAACGGATTGGAACAACCATGGGAAGACCCTTGCTTTTATACAAGTCACACCAGACACGAGATGAAGAGGGTGTGTATTTTCAAGGCACGGCCGTGTAGGAATCTCAAGATTGCACAGAATCATACACGGCCAGACACATGGCTAAAAGGCACGGCCGTGTAAGGAGACAAGAATTGGCATAGAATCATACATGGCTAAAGTATACGACCAAAGTACACAGTCGTGTATCCCCTGCCGGCCAGCTTTTTCTGTTTCGTGTTTTTACGCAACTTATCTAAGCTACGTCGTTTTGGACTTGTTTTTCACGAATTGTAACCCTAGTATAAAAGCTCCTAGGGTTTAGAACAACTAAGAATTTACATCTTTGAACATTAAACACTTTTGAGAGGCACCTCTCTTGGTTCTTCAAGAACTAAATCGAACTTATCGGATTGATTTCCGTGGCGTTCATCCCGACTTATCAATCGGTCTTCCATCCTGATTGTGGCGTCTTCATTTTTATATCAAGGTTCTTGTCTCGCTTATAGACAACGGGTCGCGGTTTCCACTTTAGGTGTTTGGGCGTCTTAGGCAACGAATTTCCGAATGTATTGGTATTGGGTTTCGTCACGAGTTGGCGTGGTTCGTATCAGTTTGGTGTCAGAGCTTAGGTTTGTCAAAACATCAAGTTCGGTTGAGGAAGGTAATATAAAAAACCTTAACTCCAATCATTCATATCAATTATCGTATTCAATTCCGTAGTATTGATTGTCTTTTGATAGTGTAATATCGACTAGGTGATTGTTAAAAAAAAAAGAGAGTAAAAATCACGACAAAAAAAAGAAGAGAAAAGAAAAGAAAAGAAAAACGTGATCAAGAGCAACAACCAAGACAAAAAACAAAATTTGGATAGAAAAATAGAGGAAAATTTACGAACCCTAGAGTTGTTTTGAATTCTACAGAAGGAAATTGGTGTAGTTCGGGTTAGTTCCAAGAGAATTGAGAAGAGGAAATTGGCGAGTTGATATCATCATTATTTGTGAGAATACACGAGTGACTGTGTGATATCATCATTTGAGCGAAACACGTAAGGGAGTGTATCATGAGGTTTAATTATATATATATTTGTGTTAGTACTAATCTTTTTTGCAGGGACTATGTCGAGACAACATTCTCCTGAAGGTGAGAGGGGAATGTTTGATGCTAGGTTAGTAATTGAGGCATTGAGGAGAGAAATGAAGAGGATGTTCCAAGAGGGAATGGAACAAATTCATGAGACGATAGAGCAAAGACTAGAGCAATCCACAAACGTATTCCAAGGGCGTAAGAGGGAGAGTCGTTCTAGGAGAGTACCGAGGGGTGGAGATGAAATGTCGGATGATGACTTTGATGAGCCTTCTGTCGGGAGTTATAGAGGATATAGTGGTCGGAATAGAGGAACTAGGGATTGGGAAGATAGAGGAGATAGGAATAGAGAGGATGATCAATTGAGTAGCATAAAGATGAAGATTCCTCCTTTCTAAGGGAAGAATGATCTCGAGGCGTACTTAGAGTGGGAGAAGAAGGTAGAGATGGTATTTGATTGTCATAACTATAGTGGGAGAAAGAAAGTAAAACTTGCTGCCATTGAGTTTTCGGATTATGCTATAGTGTGGTGGGATCAACTAATGTTGAATAGGAAAAGGAGTGGCGAGCCACCTATTGAGTCTTGGGAAGAGATGAAAAGAGTAATGAAGAAGCGGTTTGTGCCTGCGTATTATTATCGTGAATTGCACAACAAATTGCAAACTCTTAGGCAGGGAAGCCGAAGTGTAGATGAGTATTTCAAGGAGATGGAAGTCACTATGATTAGGGCGAATGTAGAGGAGGATAGAGAGGCTACAATGGCTAGGGTTTCTTGCTGGGTTGAATAGAGAAATCCAAAATGTGGTTGAATTGCAGCATTATGTAGAATTGGAGGATATGGTTCACATGGCTATAAAGGTTGAGAACCAGCATAAGAGGAGAGGTAGTAGTAATGCACGGTTTCAACAGGGTAATGGTTCATCCACTTGGAAGACTAATCAATGGAAGAAGGAAGAAAAGCCTTTACCCACCAAACCAAAAGGGGAGCTGAGGCAAGCGAGTTCTACTCCTGGTAACCAAGGTAACCCTGATTCTTCTACTTCTAGAAATCGTGACATTAGATGTTTTAAATGCCAAGGTAGAGGTCATATTGCTAGTCAATGTCTAAATAGGCGTGTGATGATTTTGCGTGATGATGGAGAGTATGAGACTGAGGGGGATAGTGAAGAAGATGATATGCCTCCATTAGAGGATGGTAGTGATGATGAGGAGCCTGCAATAGGGAGGTTAGTGGCAGTAGTGAAGCGAGCGTTGAATGTGCAGGTGAAGGAAGAAGAGGAGGTGCAAAGAGAGAATATATTTCATACTAGATGTTATCTAGGAGATCATATTTGCAGCTTGATCATTGATGGAGGAAGTTGTACCAATGTAGTGAGCAATTTTATTGTTGAAAGGTTGGGGCTCAAAACTGTTAGACACCTTAGTCCATATAAATTGCAGTGGTTGAATGATAGTGGTGAGACTAAGGTGAGTAAGCAAGCCTTGATTGGTTTTCGCATTGGTAGATATGAGGATAAGGTGTTATGCGATGTAGTGCCAATGCAAGCATGTTATGTGTTGTTGGGGAGGCCATGGCAATTTGATAGGAAGGTTGTTCATGATGGCTTTTCTAACAAGTATACGCTTGTTCACCAAGGGAAAAGCTTTAATCTTAAACCATTAACACCCAAACAAGTGTATGAGGACTAGTTGCAGCTACAACAGTCTTTTGCAAAACATAAGGTGAGTGAAAAGCAGAGTGAGAGTGAGAGAGCAAAAGACAATGAGAAGAAAAAGGAATATAAAAGTCAAGTTCAAAAGGAAAAGGAGAGGAAGGCTGGAAAGAGTGTGAGATGCCAAGTTGAAGGGGAATCAACTTTGGTGGTGAGTGAAAAGGAGAGGGCAGCCTTGCAAAAGGAGAGTTGTGTGGCAAGAGCGAGTGTAGTGAGGAGAGCGTTAGTGAGGAAGCAACCTATGTTGTTGCTGGTTTTTAAGGAAACATGTTTGACTACTAACGACTTATCTAACTCTTTGCCTAGTGTGGTTATGTCTCTTGTGTAGGACTTTGAAGATGTCTTCCTTGAGGAGATTCCAAAGGGATTACCACCTATTCGTGGTATTGAGCACCGGATTGACCTTGTACCCGGAGCATCGATTTCAAACAAGCCAGCTTATAGGAGCAACCCAGAGGAAACAAAGGAACTCCAAAGGCAGGTCGAAGAATTAATGAAGAAGGGGTACGTGAGAGAGAGCATGAGTCTATGTGCAGTGCTTGTGATTTTGGTGCCTAAGAAGGAAGGGACATGGAGAATGTGTGTTGACTGCCGCGCCATCAACAACTTTACGGTAAAGTATCGTCATCCCATTCCTTGTTTAGATGACTCCTTAGATTGGTTATATGAGTATAGTGTCATTCCTCATGAGCCTTGGATAGACATGTCCATAGATTTTGTGTTAGGATTATCTAGGCCTAGGCATGGTCGAGATTCTAATTTTGTGGTTGTGGATAGGATTTTTAAAACGGTTCATTTCATTCCTTGTCATAAAATTGATGATGCTATACACATTGTTGATTTGTTCTTTAGAAAGGTAGTGCGTCCGCATGGTATACCTAGAAGCATTGTTAGTGATCGAGATGAGAAATTTTTGAGTCATTTTTGGAGAGTATTGTGGGAAAAGTTGGGAACTAAACAGATGTTTTCAACTATCTGTCACCTACAAATTGATGTGGCTAACAGGACTTTAATTCAATTGTTAGGGGCAATCATAGAGAAGAACATTAGGACTTGGAAGGATTGTCTACCATTTGTGGAGTTTGCATATAACAGGGCTTTATATAGCACTACTCATTGTTCACCATTTGAGATTGTGTATGGTTTTAACCCATTGGTTCCTATTTATTTATTGCCATTGCCACTTAACAAGTCTGTGAGTTTTGATGCTGATTCTAAGGCAGATTTCGTGAGAAAGCTACATGCACAAGTAAATATTAGGATTGTAAAACAAAATGCCAGGGTCGCTTCAAGGGTGAACAAGGACAGGAGACCCAAGATTTTTCAGCCTGGAGATTGGGTTTGGGTGCATTTTCGCAAGGAGAGTTTTCCATTGCAGAGGAGATCCAAGTTGAACCCTAGGGGAGACGGTCCATTTTCGATGCTTGAGAAAATCAATGATAATGCCTACAAGAAAATTTTACCAGGTGAGTATCCAGTAAGTGTCACATTTTATGTTACTGATCTGAGTCCATTTGATGCAGGCAATGATTTGAGGACAAATCCTTTTCAAGAAGAGGGGAATGATGAGATCCATGATGAGAGCCAAGCCGGAAGAAGAAATGTGGATCCTCTTGAAGTGCCGCCTGAACCGATCACAAGAAATCGAGCGAAATGACTCAAGGAAGCACTTAACGGGTTGATAAAGGTTGTCCATGAAGCCAGAAAGGATTGGAGCAATCATGAAGTTGGAACGGATTGGAACAACCATGGGAAGACCATTGCTTTTATACAAGTCACACCGGACACGGGATGAAGAGGGCGTGTATTTTCAAGGCACGGCCGTGTAGGAATCTCAAGATTGCATAGAATCATACACGGCCAGACACACGGCTAAAAGGAACGGCCGTGTAAGGAGACAAGAATTGGCATAGAATCATACACGGCCGTGTATCCCCTGCCGGCCAGCTTTTTCTGTTTCGTGTTTTTACGCAACTTATCTAAGCTACGTCGTTTTGGACTTGTTTTTCACGAATTCTAACCCTAGTATAAAAGCTCCTAGGGTTTAGAACAACTAAGAATTTACATCTTTGAACATTAAACACTTTTGAGAGGCACCTGTCTTGGTTTTTCAAGAACTAAATCGAACTTATCGGATTGATTTTCGTGGCGTTCATCCCGACTTATCAATCTGTCTTCCATCCCGATTATGGCGTCTTCATTTTTATACCAAGGTTCTTGTCTCGCTTATAGACAATGGGTCGCGGTTTCCACTTTAGGTATTTGGGCGTCTTAGGCAACGAATTTCCGAATGTATTGGTATTGGGTTTCGTCACAGGTTGGCATGGTTCGTATCATTCTTGCATAGAGATAATCCAATTTTCATCATTTAAAGCTTCTTCCATATTACTAGGTTCAATTTCAGATAACAACATAAAATGATTTTCAAGATTTTGTAAATTAGCTCTTGTTTTAACACCAGATTGAACATTACCTATTATTTGATCAGAAGGATGTGCAGACTTATACCTCCAAGCTCTAGAAGCTTCTTGTTCAGATCTTACAACTTCTGAAGTACCTTCTGTGTTTGCCTCTGAAATAGGTTCTAGACGACTAGATCCTTGAGTGTTAACAGCAGGTGCTTCTGACTTAGGTTCTGAACCAGTTTCTGCTTTAGGATTGGAGTCCTTTTCTCGAAACATCTCATAAGCAGTATTTGATGTCATGGGTCGAATGAAAACTCTATTGATGATATAGCAAGTTATAGAAACTGCTTCTCTACTATCATCTCCAAACTTTACATATCCTTTTTCTTCCCAAGTTATGCTATTGAACAATGAAGCATCTCCAGTCATATGTCTAGAACACCTATTATCCAAATACCATGTTCCTCTTATTTTAGCTTCACATTCCTGTACAAATAAAAAGAATTAAGTCCTTTTAGGAACCCAAGCAAATTTGGGCCCTTCAAAAGATAAGCTCATTTGATTTCTTTGATTTACTTGTTGACTACTGAGCTTATTTCTTTTATAATAGCAAAATTTCTCAATGTGACCAAATTTATTACAATAGAAACATGCATAAGAATTAATATTCCTATACCTGTCATTTACCTGTTTCTTAATATTCTGGTTTATATAACTTCTGTTATACCTTCTGGTATTGCTTCTATAGTACCCATTGTGTGGATACCTCTTATTAGAATAACTTTTGTAAAAGTCTCTGGTATTTCTTCCTTTAACATTATTTGTATTTGAAATGTACTTTTTGCTGTTGGATTCATCACTTAAGACTTGTTTAGCCTTAACAAAAACTGTATTTTGATTCAATTTTGAACTCGAACCATGCTCATATCCTAATCCATGTTTTTCATTTGAAACTCTTAGTGAAGAAATTAACATGTTCAATTTCTTGTCACTTTCATCAAATTTCTTAAAAGTAGTTTTCAATGAATTGGATAGATCATCAATCTTTACCTTCATGTCACTTGTTTCTACTTCAAGTAGATGATTTTCTATTCTTAATTTTTCAATACTCACATGTATGGATTCATTTTCTTGTTTCAGGATATCATTTTCATCAGCAAGCAAAGTATTTGTTTGTTTTAATGCTTCTTTTTCATTCTTAAGAGCTTTTATTTCATTGTCATACTTAGCCAATTTTGTATCAGCCATTTTTAGTGCCTTTAATAACTTACTTATTTCTGCTAGCATGTCAATATTAGTTATATCTTTATCAGATTCAGAGTGTACCTCAGAACTAGCCATTAGACAAAAATTTGCCTCATCTTCTTCTTCTTCTGAAACTTCTGAATTTGTTTCTGTGTCTTCTAAATCACTCTATGTTGCAGCATTGCACGACTTTTCTTTTTATAATTTTCCATTTTCTTGATCAGTGTTGGACATTCATATTTGATGTGTCCTGGCTTTTTGCATTCATAACATTGAACTTCCCTTTTCTCTTTCTTCTTTTCTTTCTTCTTATAAGCTTTTCCTGCATCATTATGCTTATATTCAGTACTCTTCTTAAAAACACTAAATTTCTTACCTCTTTGCTTCTTGAACAGCCTATTGAGTCTACGTGCTAGAAGACCGATGTCTTCTTCTTTCTCATCGTCGCTATCATCTGTTTCAGTTTCACTTTGCTTATTTCCTTGACTTTAAAAGCAATTCCTTTGGTGCTGTCTTCTCCTCTTTGCGTGGTTTTTATGTGAGACTCATATGCCATGAGCTTTTCTCTCAATTGATTGAGAGTTAGCTTGTTTAGGTCTTGAGCTTCTTCTATAGCAATTTTCTTTGCATCCCAAGATGGTGGCAATATCCTCAGCATTTTCCTTACAAGATCAGGATCTGGAAGTTTCTTTCCAAGTGATGCAAGCTCATTTGTAATAGCTGTAAACTTGTTAAAAGCATCTTTGACATCTTCATTAGATTTAAACTTAAATAATTCAGACTGTTGAATTAAAGCATTTATCTTGGTTTCCTTGATGGTATCAGTCCCTTCATATGTTTCGGATAGAATATCTCAAATCTCCTTTGCATTTGCACACGATGATATCAAATAGAACTCTGATGGAACAATAGTAGTCAGCAACAGATTTTTTGCTTTGTTGTTCTTCTCAATAATCTTCTTCTCGGAATCTAACAAGGTTGAATTTCCATTCAATGTGATCACATTGTCCCCAAGTGAAATGACCTACCATGAATCATAATCATTAGCTTTAATATAAGTTTCCATGCACATCTTCCAATATGAGAAGTTTGAACCATCGAAGTAAGGAGCTCGATTAATTGCAACATTATTTTCAACCATTTTGGATCACTCAAAATAAATGAATCCTACTCTAATACCAATTGTTGGTCCCAATTAGATTAATCAAGAGGGGGGGCGAATTGATTAATTACTTAAAATTTCAATTTTTGCAAATTATCCAAAGTCTTTTGACTAACGAAATGACGTGAGCAACAAAATGAAAAATAATAATGTGCAATAAATAAAATGAGTAGAGAAGAATAAAATGCTCAGAGATTTATAGAGGTTCTGCCTCGAGCGTTAGTCCTCTCTTCCAACTCCACGTCGGGGTCCTGGTTATCTTTACCGGTTGTGTTTCACTATATCAATAAAATTGAGAGTATACAAAATAAGCCTCTTTAAGGCGAAGTCTCACTACTGAGTCTCTCTAGCTTCTTCACTAAGCTAATCACTCAAAATATAGTGATGAAACAACTCTCAATTCCTCATGCAAGAAAGGAATCACAATAACAATGAGGAATATCAAATTTCCTCTACAAATCGGATCACACGTATATAAAAAAAAAAATTTGCGCCTGAAGATGTATGAACTTTTTAACTTTTTCGTGTGCTTGATTTTAAATCCAATGTTATTTTTTTCTTCAGCTGAACATCCCTTTTTGTATATAAGACATAACGGTTGCTTTGTTGGAGAATATCTTGTAACGTCCATAGAGTTCCACGTGACAAGCTTGGATTTATTTTTGAAATTTTGTATTTCAAAAATAAGTTGAACTTGTTGGAGAAAAATCTACATTCCCATGATATTTTAATGAGAATAAGCTTGGATAAATTAGTTTGACCGAGATCTTCTTTGGAGATATTCTTTAGATCAAGTTTGTTGAAGATATCCCTCACATTATGGAACCTTATCTTGATATCCCATATGTTGTTAAACCATATTTTCACGTAACAACCATATTTCTTATCCTTATCTTTGTAACTGTTGGATCTCCCAAAATATAGCATAAATATCTATATTTAAATCTTGATAAACCTGTAAATCTTATACGATCTCACTTTATCATGAATAAAATAAAATATTTGAATAAAATATTGTAAAAACTTTATGTAAATTAAAAACCCCATGATATAAAATCCAACTTTAGTAAAACACATCAAGTATATTATCCAAATATACTTGACACGTGGAGCTAGGCCTTGAGATTTATTAAAAACCATCGATACAAAAATTAGAACGAAATCTGGAAAAATTCGTGACAGGCATGGAAGGTTTTGAACGAGCTTCTGAAGAAAACCTGTCAATTGTCCTCCTATTATAAAGGTTCTGAAAAAGCTTCTAAAAGATTAACACGAGAACTATGGATACATTACACAACTTCTGAAATACCTTTTGACAGAACAAAAACAGTTTGTATAATACCTTTGAAGGTTCTGAACAAGCTTCTGTCTCTTTGTCCAATTTAGAAAAATTCACTTACTATCTTCTGAAACAACTTTTGACAAGCTCAAACATACGTTACACATTATTCCTCTTTTGTTAACATCAAAACCAAATTAGAGAACTTAACAGTCAAAGGATTCTATTATGGTTGTTGTTGATTGATTCAGCAAAATGTCCCATTTTGTGCCTTGCCACAAAACGGACGACGTACTTTTTATAGCTAACCTTTTTGTGTAGGAAATTGTGAAACTGCATGGTGTTCCACACAGCATAGTGTCTGACAAAGACACTAAGTTTCTTAGCTTTCTCTAGAAGACACTATGAAGAAGACTTGGTATTAAACTCATGTATAGTACCTTTTACCACCCACAAACTGACAGTCAGACTGAGGTTGTTAATCATACTATTGGTACCTTACTAAGAGCAATGGTTAGCAAAAAGCTTACAGATTAAGACTTGTGTCTCCTTATTGTTAAGTTTGCTTACAATAAGTCTACTCATAGTCTAACCAGTAAGTCTCCCTTTGAAGTTGTGTATAGCTATAATCCTACTTTTCCATTGGATTTCATAGTTAGTCTGACAACAAAGGAAGAAAACCTAAGTGAAGTAGAAAGAGCCCAAGAGATTCAAAAACTTCATCAGAAGACAGGTGAACAGCTTCAGAAAACATAGGAACAACAGAATCTTCAGGGAAACAAAAACAGGAAAATTAGAATTTATAATTTATGTGATCTAATATAGATTAATCTCAGCAAAGACAGGTTTCCTCACAAGAAATCACGAAAGCTATCACCAAGAGTAGATGGACCTTTCAGAGTTGTCAGATGTATCAACAATAATACATACAGGATATAATTGCCAGGAGGATATGGCGTCTCTGCTACATTTAATGTCGCAGATCTATCACCCTATTTATTAGATGATGTTCATGAAGACCTATCAGATTTGAGGGCAAATCTTCCATAGGCTCGAGGAGATGATAGGAATCATATACCTACAGGACCCATTACTAGGGCAAGAACCAAAGGATTACAAAATTTGGCGATGAGGGTCCTATTTGAACAATTAGACTCCAAAGATATTTGTTTAGTGTCTTCTTTTCCATTGTATAATTGCTTTACATTTTAGCAGATAGATTTGTCGGTTTTGCAAGATAGCGAACCAACACACTAATCTCAAGTGTGTAAGTTATACTTGAACCAACAAAGACAAGAGGAACTGGCCTTTATTTCACTTGATAAAACCGACCATCTTCACTTCTCTTTCACGTGGAGAATCGGTTCTTCAAAAGGCTCATAGGACCGGTTTTGACTATTTGACATTGTTGTAATTTTCCTTGTTTATAGTAGGGTATAAATACTTGTTAATTAGGTTTTGTAAGCAAATTTTTTCATATTAAACACAACCATACATTGCCGTGAAAGAGGTTCTTCTTTCACTCAACTCTTATCAATTCTAACCTAAAGGATTATGGCGAGTTTGGCTTAGGGATTTTTGTGAATAACATCAATCATTCCTAAGTCCTATCCAATTATCACTAGTGTGTAATATCTAGTATGTAATTAGATTTCTTTTGTTCAATTCTTACATTTCATGTGAATTAAGGTTCATCACAATTTAGGGTCACACAATTGGCTTTGATGTGGAATCCTTTATTCTTTCTACTTGAATTGTGTTGAATCATTCAATTGAAGCACATCAGGGATGAAGATCCATTATACTTTAATGGCCCATCCTTAATCAGATGAGTAAGCAGAGGCTATGAATAAGATCATCTTGAATAGCTTAAAGAAAAAAAATCGACTAAGCAAAAGGATGATAAGTCAATCAACTCCTGCATATCTTATAGGGATATTAAATGAGCCAAAAAATGGCAAGTAGGAAAACTCCCATCAAGTTAACCTATGGAGTCAAAGCAATCTTACTAAAGTGTTAGTTAAACTCAAGCTCCCCGACATCTAAATGTAGTAGCAAGATCTTCAAGTAAGTCAAATCAACTTATACACCAACATTAAATTGTTATGAGAGGTTTAAGATTAAGTAAACCTTCACGTAATAGCTTACCAACAGAGGTTAGCTCAATACTACGACAAAAAGGTCAAGCATAAGACTCTATAACCTAGAAAGCTAGTTTATCACAAACTTGAAGCTATGAGGTCAAGAAAAGGTCAAGGCAAATTAGCACCATATTGGGAAGACATGGTTAGAGTTAAAGAGGTGCCTAACACATGGAGTGTAGATAACCTTCGAAGGTACTATGAATTATATAGCCTCACTCTCTATGTAACAATATTTGATTATTAATGAAAAAACAATCATTCAAAGTTCATGTATGAATTATGTTCTATTTTTGTGCTTCTTTATATCCAAAAGCCTATAAAAAAGATGTGTATAAATGTGCCAAAGGCTTAATTTTATCTAAACAACTAATGAGTTGCAAAAGTCCCAACCTAATTAAGTTGAACAAACATAAAATCTCTCCACTTAACAATAAGTGAATGAGATGCTTAAGCCTTCTCAAGCTATGTTAAATGGACCCGTATCTGAAACCAACAAAATTGGACAATCTACCAACTAAAAGCATAACTAAATTTCAAAGGTGTTTTAGATAAGGAGAAGGATTCCTAATTGCCTCGGTATGAAACCATTCGGACCAAATCATGATCTAGCTAATGGGTGCATCATATTAAGTCCCATGTGTGTCCCTATAAACATAACAAATAGAGAATGATAAACAAGACAAAAAGGGAAAACAAAAAAGACATTAAAACATGTAAAGAAACGTTAATTTTCATTTACTAGAGGCTTGACAACACTTACAAAAGGTCTATATATTGACCTTTATACATTATATGAAAAAGAAATGGGAAAGAAAAGGAAAAAGGATACATAAGACAAGCAAAAAAGACCAAGTGTTCCCTTAGGGTTGTTGATTGAAAGAATTGATGGCTATGTCTCTTAAAGGAAAAGCTTCAGGAGTTGCCTCTGGCTCTCGTAGAGGCATCGAGTCTTTAGAAGGATTAGATTCTAGAGGAGGTGAAGGGATCATAATTTCAACTTGCAGCTTAAGTAACTTGCAATGCACCTCTTCAGGGACTTCAATTCAATTGTGAACTTATTCATAGCTAGACTCAATATCACTAACTCGTTGTTTGCCTTTACAAGCTAGGTGTTGAGCTTTGCAACCTCCACCTTTACAATTCTATAGTGGTTCTAACACAAAGTCCAATTCTTCACAAGGTTGGAAATCTTATGGTTAGCCAAGACCAGCTGCATCTGTAGTTTCACTAGAAGCTTTCTTTGCCTACCTCTCTACTACAACCACCCTTTTACTATAGTCCTCCTAAATTATCTATAGTTATTCCTTAGCTCTCTTCACCCTCTGCATATAGTTATGATTGTTGTTATAAAAGACTTTATTTTTATCAACCATAGTGTCAATATTGGATATAACTAATACTTTCTCTCTCCCTCCCTCCTCTAAAGCAACTACGAGACTATGAACGCTACCTAGCATCTATCAAAGGAAAAGGCAAAAGTTAAGTAAGCACCTTAAAGGTACAACCTTGAGGTGAACAAGTTAAAGAAATACTTACCCTATAGATTTTCCCATAAATGAAAGGTTGAAGCTTAGCCAAACTCTTTTTGGAGATGGTGTCCTCTATTGTTCATTGATCCCTTGGTAGGAAGTAGTTAGACATCAATTTAACGACTCAAGACCTATTGCCTAATGTGGCATTATTTGAGTAAACATCCTACTAAGGGATGTTACTATGGTTACATGCCTAACTTGAAGAATAAAAGCACTTAAGAGATGGTACCCTTGAAGAGGAGGAATCTTTGTTTCTCTTCCCCTTAATGCCGACTTCCCTTTTCTTCCCCTTCTCTCTTTTATGCCAATTAGCTTCCCTCTTTTGATGCCTTTCATCATCAAAAGCTAGAGAAGCTTAATCTATTGAGGCAATGGGTCTTACTTCATCATCATTGGGGATATGGACTATACTCTCTAGACAAGCACTCTTCATAGCCTCTTCTAGCTCGGTTTCTGATGGGTGTCGAATCCAACAAAAATAAAACCTACTCTTAGACAATTATATGATTTGCATATAGTGGTGAGTAGGGTCGAATCCACAGGGATTGGTTAAAGATATTTCTATTCAAAGGGCATAAAGATGAAAAGAAAACAAGGGGGGGGGGGGGGGGGGGTGGGTGGGGTTTGTTTATAAATCAAAATAAAGTCGAAGCAAGATAATAGAATCGTATATTGATAAAAGCCTAGCCAAAGGAATCAAGATAGTTTAATTCAAGGAATTGATCATCGATGCAAATGTTTTCTATTCTTATTCCTAGATAAACCGGTTATGGTTATTAACAAGCTCTAATAACCTATCTCTCCATACTTCCTCGATAACCAAGAGAAGCTCTTTGATTATTTCTCTTATCGATTAGACAACCCCAGACAAGCGCTTAGCATTTAATCTACCAATAGCATTAAAAACTAGAGAGACCACCAATTCATGCTAGTAGATTATAAGATAACCTATTTAAACATGATCACACACCTCCATAACATGAATTCGATCATATATTTTATAACCAAACATGTTATTGTGTCACTGAGACTAGAACAATCAAACAATTACGGATTTGACGTGCTAGTTGACAATATATTAACTTGCTAATTGAGTAGAAGAGCTCTATTCATACCAATCAACAAAGATAATAATGACAAAACGATCAGAAGATATATGAATATCCGAAAACAACGAATAGATTAAATACAAGTCAATTAGACCTCACAATTCGTGGAGAATTAAACATTTATGACCCTTTGGCTAGAAAAGTAGCTTAGCTACTCATGTTTATCAACAAAACGAAAATAAAAAGTAGAGACATGATGAACCCGGTTGCCTGCTCTGCCTTCAAGATGGTCCAAGGTTCTTCAAGATCCAAAGATTCCAGATTAACGATTCAAAAGTTGTTCTCACCCTCTAGGGTTGGTTCTATTTATATTGTTAGAGGGATGGCATGTGATCTTTTGCTAGCAAGATACGAAAATATCTTTCCTTTTCCAAGTAGATTTCGAGAAGTGAATCTTCGTCTGCCTGGCACGCCCTACCACACGGCCATGGGTCAAGCCGTGCCTTCCTCTGTGCATAATTCACGTATCATCTTCCGTGTCCAGTGTGTAACACGGCTCCACCCACGGTTAGATTTTCAACCGTGCTTTCCTCTGTGCATGATCTACAAGCTCTTCATCCTTGTCCAATGTGTGCCACAGTATACACCACGACTAGATCCTAGGCCATGCCATCCTCTGTCAAAGTTCCACAATTTCTTCTCCTTGGCACGTCTAGCTTCCACCACGGCTCCAAGCACGGTTTCTCCCACGGCTGCCACCACGGCCGTGCCCTAAGCCATGTCTCTCTTTCTCCTGCAGTGTGTAGCACGGTTTACCACATGGCCAGATCTCAAACCGTGCCTCCTTCTGGACAGATACTTGCTCATGTGCTTTCCTCCGGTGGTGTAACTCCTTGTCTTGATCCAAGTTGTAAATGACTTCTCCAATTTACTTGAATTAGCATCCTTGACTCCATTTAACCTGATTTATCACCATAATAGAATTAAGTACCATTTCCTTATGATTTCTGTAAAATCAATAATGAATTAACACAAATTATACTATAAAGATTAAGTATAAAATGGCTCTATCAAATTCCCCCACACTTAAACTCTTGCTTGTCCTCAAGTAATTGAATCAAATCAATTGAGAAATCTGTCATAGATTATACAAACTTTCTTTTCATCATTCCAAGCATCTATTCATTTGTAATTCATGACTTGTAATTTTAATGTCTACTACTTCAACCAAACTGGTTTCATGTGATCAAATTACCATGGACAAAATTTAATAGCTAATCTAAACAAAACAAACTTTAATCCTCATGTTTAGCAAAAGAAGTTTTATTCCAAAAGTAAATACTTAATCCACTAAGGAAAAACACCCAATTAAACTTCATTGGATATTAGCAAACATATAATCCTTACAGTATAAAGTAAAAGCATATGGTATAAGCTCTTTGCTAGATATTCTCCCTTTTATACATCTTGTTTTATTCAATGAATGTTTACATTCATGTTCTTTTGATCTATTCAAGCATTTATTTTGACGGGTTTTTGCTCGCTTCTTTTCATGAACTTTCGCCTTTTCTCCCTTATCGTTATAGTGAGTTCATTGAGTCGGCACATCCTGAGCTCGTCACTCAAGTGACTGGGTTTTGAGATACCCCTACGGACTCTTCCTCATTCTAACATTCAAGTTTGAATACTCTTAACTCAATTAATTGAATCATTTGGAGTAATGGCTATGCTTGATTCTTTTTTTTTTTTCACTAAGTGTTATGATTGCTTTACAAACAACTTCAAAGAGTATACAGTAGCTAATATAACCTAGAAGTAAACTTGTTTATTTTTCACTTAAGGACTCGACTCACTCTTAGACTTCCAATTCTAAAGCTAAATACAAGGTAAATTTGTTTCTTAAAGATTTCACTACTTAATTTTAACCATGTATTCTAATCACAGCAGTGGGTGAGTAAAACATTTAAACAAGTCAATTTCACATTTTGTAGATGCTTATTACAACATTTAGTACAATCTCCAGATGTCATGATAATTTTGAAAAAATTTTAGCTTAAAATTGCTTAAGGACAAACATTCAGAGTATAAGTTAGTTCTCTATTCTCTATATTTTATTATCCTCTTCCCCACACTTAGCTTGAACAGTGTCCTCACTGTTCCAAATTCAGCATAATGAAAGAGGAATTAACAACTCAAGGAACATTAGAGGATAAGAGAAAGGAAATACTGGTACTTCCCTGGTATTGGAGTTCTCCCCTTAAGCTCTGGAAAGTGTCATCTGATTATGTGTATCCTTGCTGCAGCTGATCCAAAGAGTTCAAAACTACACGAAAATCAAAACAAAACTAAAAATTGAATTTTTTATTTTTTTTTTAACATGGGTTGCCTCCCATGAAGCGCCTTTCTTTAACGTCTTTGGCTAGACGTTCTTGGCTAGATGTTCAGATAAGGATTTTGATTCCAGCCTTGGTGCCTGTGCTGATGGGTTAATAACATCCGCAATAAAAACAGGAGAGATATCACTAAGATGTTTCATGGCATCATAAATGTTAAATTTAATCACTTCACCATCAAATTCCATAGTGAGGATGCCATCATTTACATCAATTTTTGTTTTAGAAGTCTTAAGGAATGGTCGTCCTAATAATATCAGTGATGAAGTATGAGAATCACTATCGTCCATGTCAAGCACATAAAAATCAGTAGGAAAAACCAACCCATTGACTTGAACTAAAACATCCTCTAGAACTCCCTCAGGATAAACATTGGACCTGTCAGCAAGTTGAACAATAACACCCGTTTCCTTCAAAGGACCAACATTTAAACGTTGATAAACAAACAAAGGCATAACATTGATAGAAGAAGCTCCTAGATCACACATGGCTTTAGCGATTCCAAGATTACCTATTTTGCAAGGAATGGCGAACATACCTGGATCCTTACATTTAGGAGGAAGCTTCTTCTGAATAATAGCTGAAACATTTTCACTCACACTAATCTTTTCATTGCCTTTCAGCTTCCTTTTGTTAGTGCACAAGTCTTTGAGAAATCTAGCATAGCGCGGTATTTGCTTAATTGCATCAAGCAAAGGAATATTTACCTCGACTTTGCGAAAAGTTTCCAGAATCTCTTTTTCTTCCGCTTCATTCTTAGATTTCACCAATCTGGAGGGGAAAGGAGGTGGTATCAATGTGACCTTTGATGGCTCAACTAGAGACTTGCTAATCTGGTTGTCCTGCTAGCTCGGAGTCAAAATCTCTTTCTTGGTCTCTTCCTCAATATTAGACGAATGTCCTTTCTTATTTGATCCCTACAATTTTGTTCCACTTCTCAAGGTAATTGCATTAACGCTTTGCTTTGGATTTGTGATAGTTTGAGAAGGTAACTTACCTTGAGTTTCTAACCTATTTACAGCAGAAGCAAGTTGGCTTACCTGATTCTCCAAGTTTTGAATGCTTTGCTTTGTTTCCTCCTGAAATTGTTTGGTATTAACAACGAGAGACTTAACAATATCCTCAAGAGACATACCTGAAGTGGAAGGAGCTTGGGGTACTTGGTGTGATGGCTTAGACTGGAATTGTTGGAAATGTTGAAGGTTATTGCCATATCAGAAGTTAGGATGATCCCTCCATCCGGGATTGTAAGTATTTGAATAGGGATCATACTTCCTCTGCGGTTGTCCTGGAAATCCGCCTACAGCATTGGCGTGTTCATGGTTGTCATCTTGCAATGTGGGGCACATGTCGGTCGGATGATTAGGAGCAGCACAAATTCCACAAGCTTTCACCTGCTGGGTATTTCCAAGAGCTAGCTGCTGCACAAGGGAGGTAAGATTAGAAATTTGATGTTCAAGGTTAGACACACTTACCTCATTTACCTTCCTTGAAGATATATCATTCCTATACACAAATTGTTGCGAATTGGCAGCCATAATGGAGATCAATTCCCTAGCTTGACAAGGGGTTTTGTTTACTATAGCGCCTCCACTTGCAGCATCCATCATCTTCCTCTCCATTGGAAGTAGGCCTTCATAGAAGTATTGGATGAGAAGTTGTTCAGATATCCCATGTTGTGGGCAGCTTGCACATAGTTGCTTGAACCTCTCCCAATACTCATGAAGAGTCTCGGTGTCCCTCTGTTTGATACCACAAATTTCTCTACTTATACCAGCGGCTCTGGATGCGGGGAAGAATTTGTTCAAGAAGAGTCTGACCATATCTGTCCAAGTGGTTATAGAACCTGGAGGCAAATAAAACAACCAATCTTTAGCTTTAGTACTTAAAGAAAATGGAAAAGCGCGTAGCTTGATTTGATCGTCGGTTATTCCTTGCGGTCTCATACTAGAACACACTATATGAAACTCTTTCAAATGCTTATGAGGATCTTCATTCTCAAGACCATGAAAGGTGGGTAGCAGATGTATCAACCCAGATTTTAACTCAAATTCCACGGCTAGTTCGGGGTAGTGAATACAAAGTGGTTGTTGATTCACATCCGGTGCAGCCAACTCCCTTAATGTTCTCTCGGGATTTGCCATATCGTCTTCTTTTTCTGAATCAAGGGATGAATCAGACAAATCCGATGCTGAGTTCAGTCTAGTGGATGATCTAGCTTCTTGTCGCAGCCTCTTTAGAGTCTTCTCAATCTCCGGATTATAAGTTAGTTCACCTGTCTGAGAAGAACGAGTCATACAAGAATAGAAACAAATTTGACACCAATCCCCGGCAACGACGCCAAAATTTGATGGGTGTCGAATCCAACAAAAATAAAACCTACTCCTAGACAATTATATGATTTGCATATAGTGGTGAGTAGGGTCGAATCCACAGGGATTGGTTAAAGATATTTCTATTCAAAGGGCATAAAGATGAAAAGAAAACGAGGGGGTTTTGTTTATGAATCAAAATAAAGTCGAAGTAAGATAATAGAATCGTATATTGATAAAAGCCTAGCCAAAGGAATCAAGATAGTTTAATTCAAGGAATTGATCATCGATGCAAATGTTTTCTATTCTTATTCCTAGATAAACCGGTTATGGTTATTAACAAGCTCTAACAACCAATCTCTTCGTACTTCCTCGATAACCAAGAGAAGCTCTTTGATTATTTCTCTTATCGATTAGACAACCCCAGACAAGCGCTTAGCATTTAATCTACCAATAGCATTAAAAACTAGAGAGACCACCAATTCATGCCAGTAGATTATAAGATAACCTATTTAAACATGATCACACACCTCCATAACATGAATTCGATCATCTATTTTATAACCAAACATGTTATTGTGTCACTGAGACTAGAACAATCAAACAATTACGGATTTGACGTGCTAGTTGACAATATATTAACTTGCTAATTGAGTAGAAGAGCTCTATTCATACCAATCAACAAAGATAATAATGACAAAACGATCAGAAGATATATGAATATCCGAAAACAACGAATAGATTAAATACAAGTCAATTAGACCCCACAATTCGTGGAGAATTAAACATCTATGACCCTTTGGCTAGAAAAGTAGCTTAGCTACTCATGTTTATCAACAAAACGAAAATAAAAAGTAGAGACATGATGAACCCGGTTGCCTGCTCTGCCTCCAAGATGGTCCAAGGTTCTTCAAGATCCAAAGATTCCAGATTAAAGATTCAAAAGTTGTTCTCACCCTCTAGGGTTGGTTCTATTTATATTGTTAGAGGGATGGCATGTGATCTTTTGCTAGCAAGATACGAAAATATCTTTCCTTTTCCAAGTAGATTTCGAGAAGTGAATCTTCGTCTGCCTGGCACGCCCTACCACACGGCCGTGGGTCAAGCCGTGCCTTCCTCTGTGCATAATTCACGTATCATCTTCCGTGTCCAGTGTGTAACACGGCTCCACCCACGGCTAGATTTTCAACCGTGCCTTCCCCTGTACATGATCTACAAGCTCTTCATCCTTGTCCAGTGTGTGCCACAGTATACACCACGACTAGATCCTAGGTCGTGCCATCCTCTGTCAAAGTTCCACAATTTCTTCTCCTTGGCACGTCTAGCTTCCACTACGGCTCCAAGCACGGTTTCTCCCACGGCTGCCACCACGACCGTGCCCTAAGCTGTGTCTCTCTTTCTCCTGCAGTGTGTAGCACGGTTTACCACATGGCCAGATCTCAAACCGTGCCTCCTTCTAGACAGATACTTGCTCATGTGCTTTCCTCCGGTGGTGTAACTCCTTGTCTTGATCCAAGTTGTAAATGACTTCTCTAATTTACTTGAATTAGCATCCTTGACTCCATTTAACCTGATTTATCACCATAATAGAATTAAGTACCATTTCCTTATGATTTCTATAAAATCAATAATGAATTAACACAATTTATACTATAAAGATTAAGTATAAAATGGCTCTATCAGTTTCCTAAGTATACTTCTTTAAGGGCTTACTAATCTTTCCCTTCCCTTTACCAAGTACTACCTTAGCAACTCAAACCACCTAGCTTAACTCAGCATCCTTGATCATCACCCCCATTACCATGGGTGTAGGGGAAAACTCTTGACTAAACTTCTTTATGCCTCGAGCTTCCTTTGCTAGAGTAAGAGGTATCCTCTTCTAACCTATGTTTGTAAAAACAAAAGGAATAAAGGAAAAATCACTAAGGTCACTAGGAATTTGTTTTGAGCACGAACCTTAAGGGGATCTTATTCCCCATTGACAATAGATAAACAACTCGCCTTTAGCTAGTCCTCCTTAACACAACAATGGATGAAGACTTTATACCTTTACCCTACCCCTTGCTAGCATTGGCATCGAACCCATCAAGATACTTCACAACATCTTGAATGTCGAAAGGCTCATCTCTGCTATCAAAGGTCCCTATTAAGAAGCCCATTGCATGGTAATCATGTGGCTTGTTCTGATTAGTGCCACCCTATGGTTCCAAAAGACTAGTTCTTCTCTTTACTCAATGACCATGAACTTGCCCTTCCATTTATAGGCTAATGACACAAGTATAATGAAGAGTTTACCATGGCTCACTAGGTAGTACTAACTTGAAGAATAGTTGAATTGTTTAAGACCATAGAAGTACCGAAGCAACTATGCTTTGGGCTTTAGGAGCTACAACTTGCAAATTACCTTAAACTGCACCAATACTCTATATGCATTAGGAATGAGTTAGCATGGGTTCACTCAGTCGTAGTTGAAAAATTCCTTTTGAAAATTTGAAAATTGAAGTCACAACCTAAATTCAAAATATGTGTAATAGAAATGGTTGTCGCTCATCAATGCCACCTTATCATGTTCATCATATGAACTATCCAATTGTCAAGTAAGGTGCATGGCAAAGCTACCCAAAGCTTACTTCATCCTCCATTATCATGCTCACTACCCAATGTAGTGTTGAACCGGATGTGAAAGTTCGCCATAAATGGGGATTATCAATTTTCTATCCTCCCCATCATTAGGATGGATTTTATTTTTTCCTAATCACGTTAGCCCCACTGTCTTTGTACAACCATCTCCTAAAGGTTTAAGTGTCTTCCTTAATTTGTGCTACCGTAAGAGAAGACCACAAGCAAAGGTTCTTCTGCCACCATTTAAGGGGGAGTGACCCCCTAAAGATGCCATGCTTTGATACCTATCAAGGTATAAGAAGAAGAAGATAATGAAAGATATATTTTCCTTAATGCAATTTCCTTAAAGTTGAGAAAGAAAATGAAAGATTCAAAAAGTGTGAGAGGAAGCATGAAGAAGAATGCAATTAAAACAAGCTTAAAAGCATAAGGAATGCAAAACTGTAGAAACAGTAAACTATGAATGCCTTTTATAAGCAATGTATACCCCTCAAAACAACAATTATGTCAAACGTGCAAAAATCTTAAACATACAAATCCAGAGCAAGATGTAGACATGTGTCCCACTAACTACATGAAGGGCTATGATCGACTACAATCTACAATCAACTGTGCATGCATAGACATGTCATTAAATGCACGCAAGACAAATTGAATTATGTCTGTTCATATATGCTAGACAAAAAGTTGGAATTTCATATTTGATAATTGACAAATGATAGAAGAAGGATAATTGACAAGCGAAGAGTACTCAACATGCTTCTTCAATAAAGAGCACTTGACATAATTTTCCCTTCTTATTGGTAAGGGTGACACTAAGTTCGGTTTGGTAACTTAGTTACTTGGCATGAGAAACCTTCAATACACTAGCTTGGCTCATGGCTAAAGCTTGTAAAGCTTCACTCACCCTATGACACACCATTGATCGATCAAGGGTCACATAGCACCTTATGTAGACTCCAACTTCCTACTTGACAAAGTTTATTTTAGACTGCTCTAGCTTAAGATCATATTAGTGATCACTTAGGCGAACCCACATCATGGAAATGTCTTGAACAATGATGGTTAAACCGACTAGATAATAGGTAAGCTCATCACCCCCTAGTCAAAGCACTAACCTAGGATATGGCTCAGCTCATCTTGAATGTCTAAAGGCCCCTTTCGATTTAATTATCCTTGTTAACTAACCACCAAAGAGAATAAGGGGCAAGTGTTGATAGGCCTTTTGGCTATTAGGCCCCAAGCTTAGTTCGGTTAGCTTACCCATGAAGCCAAATAGAAGATTGGCAGGAAGAATGTACTAGATAAAGCAAGTGCACCACATCCTGTAACCTTCTTCAAGATGTCCTCTATATTTAGTGAGATATCTTAAGAGTTAAGGGATCATGTTATGCTTTCCTTATCTATCTACCCCCTTATGCCTATAAATACCCTACAAAGACTCTAGAGTAAAGGATAAAATCTTACCACTCAAAATACTCCCTTACTTTTGCTGTTACTCTCCTTAACATCCTCTTATCCTTGATAACATAAGCATTGAGTCCATACATCGAAGACACCTCTAGCACCTTATAGCTCACGTGTTCTCTTTTGTAAGCCACCTCTCACATGCTTGAAAACCTTTTTAAGTCTAGGCTTAAACCAAGAGAAAAGGTAACAATAGCACTTTCCATTTTACTTCAATTGGTTCATCCTCTAAAACTTTACTTATATTACTAACCTAATGGTTGGCTTGCATAAAAGGTTGTTTGCAATAAATGATAAGTATATTAAATTATAAGCTATGATAAGATGAATAATGGCATAGGTAAACTTTGATTGACTAACAAGGTCACATTTTTACATTGATAAATGCTTGTCTCATCATTGATATTGTCTTTATCTTATATTGGAATTTTTACTTCAAGCTTACATTAGCATTCAAGTATTTGTTTTGTTGAACTAGTAACTATTTATTGGTTTTCACTTTTTTACTATTTATTCATAAAAGCTATTTTCCTAACTATTTTCTATCAATTAATTTCCCTAATATAAAACGTAGCAGCTAATGCAAATATTCATTTAAGTTGGTTTGATATTTATAGCAAACCTATAGTAACTACACAAGGCTTTAAGAATTACATGGATGATTATTATTCTCAATATGAGCAAGAGATGTGGGTTAAATTCCACCTAATATTTTTCTTTTTTGGGTGCAATAATCCCATCTAAACATTGTTTTAGTAATCTATGATGTGCTTGTGATAAATAAAAATTTTTCATTAATGGCCGCCTTGAGGGAATACAATGATACATGGGATTTTTCTAGATCATATAAGAAAAAGAACCATATACACCACCAACAAGGTTGAAACATATATTTACCAATTTAAATAGCTAAAAGTCTTATATTTTTACCATAGTTAATAGTCACATGCCAATTATCAAGCTACCAAATGTCGTCTTTTTATGTAATCTACCTTATATTGTCTCTAATAAGTGAAAGAAAAATCACTAATAGATCTATAAAGATGGAGCAAACCTAAAATCAATAATTATTCTGAAATAAAAGAAGGTTTTTATGTGACAAGTATATGAAGGCTAGTATTTTATGGTGAGTAAATAATAGCAAAACAGTGATATTCCAAAGTTGAATAAAACTAATCCTTACATGAGTGTTCTAAAAGCTAGTTATGACAAGCTAGGTGAGCCTTTGTCCAATGAAAATTCTTAAAGGTAATATTTTGGAGAAGTATTCAACATAGGACACAGGTTAGCATCCTCCGAGCTTTTAATATTAGGAAAAAAAAAAATAGATTTTTAGTCCTTAAAGTTTGTCTACTTTTATTCTTAAGTTCTCAACCTTCAATTTTTTCTATTTGAGATTTCAATGTTTTCAAACTTTTATAAATCAACTGATGCGAACCTCACTAACCTATGATGAAACTCGATAACTAGATTTGCTAATCTTCATAACCTATGGATCTATCAAGAACGATGGAAATTGCAACCCATTGTCTATAGACGAGATAAGAACCTTGGTATAAGTGATAATGCCACAATCGATTATAGAGTGATCAATTAATGAGTTTTAGTGAACACCACGGATTTAAAACCCAATAAGTTTGATAGTTCTATCAAGAACTAAAGAGAAATTTTCTCTCAAAAAGTGAATAAAATTTCTTAATGCTTAACTGAGTTACAATGAGTCTATGATGACTATTTATAGTCTCATAAAAAGAGTAAACAAAATGACATAAGAAAACCTAATTTGAATAAAGGAAAAACATTAAACATCGGCAGCCTAAAATATTACAAAGCCGGCCTATAATTGTTACAAAGTCGGCACCAAAGCCGGCGGCTTTGAAAAATAATCAAATCGGCTTTTCTTGGACATACGCCACGGCCTTCTTCTCTACACCGGCCATTTAGGCCGATGGCTTAAACCACCAAAGTCAGCGGCCTTCAATGATTTTGAAGCTATCGGCCTTAATTTATTCCTCAACTTTTACCTTTGTGCTCCACACTTCAAGTAGGTTTACAATCCTCAACTCCTCTTAACTCAAACATGCGTGATTCTCCTTTACTTGTATTATTTTGACTAATCCATTAAATGCTTCTTTGAGTCTCTTAGCTTTAGCTCATATCATTGGTCCAACCGGTACTTCAAGTGGATCCACACTCCTTGGAACAATCCTCTTAGTTTAATCTTCATCATTCCCCTCCTCTTGAAATTGCATCATAAGGACTTAAATTAATAACATTAAAAGTAGCACTTACTTATACTCACCTGGTAATTCCAATTTGTAAGCGTAGTTATTGATACGCTCAAAGACTTAGAATGGACCATCGCCTCGTGGAAGCAACTTTGATCACCTTTGTTCTAGAAATCTTTCTTTATGCAAGTGCAACTAGACCCAATTTCCTGGTTAAAAAACAACTTGACATCACCCCTTGTTGGCTTGTTTTGCATACTACTTGATAAGTCGCAAAATACCCTTATCTAGAGTAATGAAATTGTGCTCTATTGTTGAATTTTTAGATGATTTGTTGAAGAAAAGGATGCTTAATGGAATGAATGTTAATTTCAGGATCTTCTAGAGTATTTTGGAGCTAAGGAAAGGAGTTTTGAAGAGTCGAATCAAGTTTGGAAGGAATTGGATACATTACATGTGAAGAGAAAGAATTCTGGAAAGTACACAAGCGAGATACACGCCCATGTACTTTGCTTGTGTATACTGAAGCGGATGTCTAGAAAGTACACGCCCATGTACTTTGCTTGTGTATCTAAGTTTTGCTTCTGTTCGATGATGTTTCAAATACACGACTAGTGTACACTCCCATGTACTTGCTCATGTATATTCACATAAGGACACTTGGAAGCAAGCATGAGATACACGAACGAGATACACTACTTGTGTATCCGCTCGTGTATATATCCAACCGGGGTACACATATAAATAGACCGTTAGTTTGCCCTAGAACCAGAGTTTTTACGAATTTTTTATTTTCTCTGACTCTCATAACAGCAAAGGAAAGAAGATTCTGTCGATTCCAAGGGAGATTGAAGACCCACGAAGAAGAAGATTCTATCTTTAAGGGTTGTGACTATGAATTTTATCTATTCTTCTAGTAATTGCATTTCTTTTGTCCAATTTATGGAGGAGTAGACCCTAGATCTAGATTTTATTTGAAACTTCTCTGTCATATGATGAAGATTTGGTCATTAATGCGAAGTTGTTGACTTTCTTATGATTAATTGCATGCCCTTCAATTGTTTCTTAGATTCATAGATCCGGAATATGAATTTATGCATGATATCATATTAGTTAATTGAGAAATTGCTCTTATGATTAGATTTAATGCAATTAATGAGATTTGATTGTTCTTCTAGAGATAGGAAACAAGAGTCTTCTGTTTACATCGATTATTTTGATGTGAATTCATGTGCTTTATGCAATTCTAGGTTGCTATTAACTAAGGAGAGATCCTATTTGATAAACCTAGGATTAGATAGGTTAATATACTTGAGAAAGTAGTTAACTTGACTAGAGAATTCGACAGTATAAGAAGTCAATTGCGACAATCTTCATAAATCTAATGAATTACATGATAGAGAAGGAGTAGAATAAGATCTAGGTTTCTTTTGTTAATTGATAAATCTTCAAAACCATTGTTGTTAGTGAGTTATTAGTTTTAAGATTAGAGTAATTAAGTTTCAACCAACATATTTAAGCGGCGGTTAGATAATAAGAACGGAGTTAGTACTAGTAGTTGGTGTATCTCTGAGGGATGACCTTGTGTTTACTCGCTATATTACGTTACGATAGGTGCACTTGCCTATTGCTTCGTAGTAGGATTAAGAACAAGAATTCAATTTATTAAAACTACGATTGGCAACGATCAAGTTTTTGGCGCCATTGCCGGGGATACACCAATATTAGAAACACTTTTTACTTATTAATTTAACCAATTTATTTCTTTCTTATCTTTTTTCCCTTTTCTTCCTGAGAATTTGGAGCTCATAATTGATTTGTATTACGTTTACAGTGTATGACCAGAAGTCGCTCCAAGGAACTTGCTGTTTTTAATCCTGAGCCAGAGAAAATTATTCGTCGTTATCAGAAAAAGCAACACTCGACTGAGTCAACATCATTTGGTATTCAAGGAGAATCACTGAAGGAAGAAATGACTGATCAAGTCAATAATCGTGCTCAAGAGCTGAATCAAGGAAATGTTGTTGTGGATCCCCCGAATCATCAACTGGTTGATAATAGAGATGGCCGAGTTAATGAGCCACTTAGAACCAATTCTGATTTTGCCAGGCCAAACTTGATAGGCGTTAGCTTTAGCATAGTCCTTCCTCGAGTGGAGGCAAATAATTTTGAACTTAAGCATGCCGTGATTCAGATGGTGCAGCAATATACTCAATTTGATGGTTTACAGGATGAAGATCCAAATGCGCATATCTAACTCTTTCTAGAGATATGCGATACCTTCAAATTTAATGGAGTTAGTGATGATGCGATCCGCCTCAGGCTCTTCCCATTCTCTTTGAAAGGCAAGGCTAAGCAGTGGCTGAATTCTTTATCGAGGAACTCCATTACTACATGGCAAGGTCTGATTAAGAAGTTTATGGACAAATTCTTCCCTCCTTCAAAGACCACTAAACTTCGAGCTGAGATTCAATCTTATCATCAGTATGACATGGAGACGTTGTATGAAACCTAGGAGAGATTCAAGGACTCAATGCGGAAATGCCCATACCATGGGATCCCAGAGTGGCTTCAAGTTCAGATATTTTATAATGGGTTGAACTATCAAACTAGACAAACAATAGATGTCGCAGCTAGTAGCACCTTGAACCATAAAACTACTGAAGAAAGTTTGACTCTTTTTGAAAACATGGCCGCAAATAATTATGAATGGTCACATGGTAGGGGCAGAGAAAAGAAGGTAGCAGGCATTCTTGAAGTGGATGTGGCTACTTCTATCATGTCCAAAGTTAAGGCTTTATTTAGAAAGATCGACGGGTTGGCTGTCTCACAACATCAGCTGGCTATTGTGGAACCCTCAGGTGGTGAGGAAGGGCAAACAGAGCAAGTGGATTATTTGGGAAACCCAATTTGGCCCTAGAACAATCCATACAGCAATATTTATAACCCAGGATGGAGAAATCACCCAAATTTTTCTTGGACTAACAATAGTAATATTTAGAAGGGCAATCCGAATCCTCCACCAGGTTATCAGAGGCCACTAGTCCAGAGTTCCAAACCGCCACTTGAAGATCTCCTCACAAAATTCATCAAGGATTCAGAAGACAGACAAAAGTCCTTAGATTTGATTCTAAAAAATCAAGACTCGGCTCTGAGGAATCATGAGGCATCAATACACAATCTTGAAAACCAGGTCGGTCAGATAGCTAAGCTTCTGTCAGAGAGATCTCAAGGTTCACTACCGGGAAACACAGAAACCAACCCTAAAGAACATGTTAAGGCTGTCACATTACGAAGTGGTAAGGAACTACAACCAAAGGTTCAAGAAGAAGAGAGTTGGATGACTGAACCAGCAAAAGAACAAGTAGTTCTCAAAGAAGGGGGAAAGCATTCAGAAAAATCACCTAAAGAGAAATCATCACCTCCATTAATCCCAGAATACAAGCCCAATGTTCCTTATCCAGCACGACTCAAGAAGGACAGAACAGATGAGCACTATGGCAGATTTTTAGAGATATTCAAGCAATTGCATATCAACCTTCTACTAGTTGAGGCATTATCACAAATGCCACGATATGCAAAATTTTTGAAAGAGTTGCTATCGAACAAAAGGAAGCTTGAAGAGTTCTCCATTGTAACTTTAGGAGGAGAATGCTCTATGGTAATTCAGAACAAACTCCCAAAGAAGTTAAAAGATCCTGGGAGCTTTACCATCCTTTGCCTGATAGGGAATTTATCTGAAGAACGGGCATTGGCTAATTTGGGAGCCAGCATTAATTTGATGCCATACAAGATGTTCCAGAAATTGGGTATTGGGGAGCCGAAACCGACCAAAATGAGTCTTCAGTTAGCCGATCGATCAGTCAAATTCCCAAGAGGAGTAGTTGAAGATGTATTAGTGAAGGTGCAAGACTTCATCTTCCCGGCAGATTTCGTCATCCTTGACATGGAAGTAGATGTGGAGGTCCCTCTTATATTGGGGAGGCCATTTTTGGCTACTGCTAGAGCCATAATTGATGTTGGGGATGGGAAGTTAGTGTTGAGAGTAGGAAATGAAGAGGTAATAGTGAAAATGCCTGACGTCCTTAAACAAAGCCTGCACCATGATGACACATGTTATGCAATTGACTACCTTGACTTCGCAGTTTCGGATTCATTGCAAGACCTATTGATTGGTGATGCATTGGGATTATGTTTGATGAATGGGGAGAAAGAGCAACCTGAAAATATGGCAATTAGAGCAGTTGTCAATCAACTTAATAATAATCCTGAGTTAAGAGAAGAAAGAAGCTTTGAAGGTATTAATAGATCCACCATTCAGAGATCGAAACCTTCAATTGAGGAACCACCTGAGCTAGAATTGAAATAACTGCCAGACTACCTTCAATATGCATTTTTGGAAGAAGATTCTAAACTTCCAGTCATAATTGCATCAAATCTGGATCGAGATCAATAGGAAAGGTTATTGCATGTCCTAGGGCAACACAAGAAAGCAATTGCATGGAAATTGCAGATATAAAGGGGATTAGCCCATCGTTTTGTACACACAAAATTTTGATGGAAGATTGTGTCAAGCCAGTGGTACAACCGCAGCGCCGACTTAATCCAAATATGAGAGATGTTGTAAAAAAGGAAGTCATCAAATTGCTTGATGTAGGAATGATCTACCCGATTTCTGATAGCTCATGGGTGAGCCCCATTCAAGTAGTTCCGAAGAAAGGCGGTATGACAGTGGTACTGAATGAAAAAAATGAACTCATCCCGATGAGAACTGTCATTGGATGGAGAGTTTATATAGATTACCGCAAGCTAAATGATGCAACTCGAAAGGATCATTTTCCTCTTCCATTTGTGGACCAAATGCTTAAAAGGTTAGCTGGTCATGCATATTACTGTTTCCTCGATGGGATGTCTGGATATTTTCAGATTCCTATCGCACCTGAAGACCAGGAAAAGACGACATTCACATGCCCTTTTGGGACCTTCGCTTATCGACGCATGCCTTTCAGATTATGCAACGCTCCAGCCACCTTTCAGCGATGCATGATGGCTATTTTTGAGGATATGGTAGGAGACAAGATGGAAGTATACATGGATGATTTTTCTGTTTTCGGGAATTCTTTTGATGAGTGTCTACACCATCTTGAGTTAGTGTTGCAACATTGTGAAGACACTAACCTAGTCCTAAATTGGGAGAAGTGTCATTTTATGGCAAAAGAAGGTATTGTTTTTGGGTCATAAAATCTCCAAGAAAGGCATAGAAGTGGATGAGGCAAAGATCAAAGCAATTTCTAAATTTCCCCCACCATCTTCAGTTAAGGCAATACGAAGTTTTCTTGGCCATGCAGGGTTCTATCGACGATTCATTAAAGATTTTTCAAAAATTGCTAAGCCGATGACAAAACTCTTGAAGAAGGATACCTCCTTTGACTTCAACCAGGAATGCATTGATGCATTTGAACTCCTCAAGCAAAAACTCATCACTGCACCTATCATGGTCACACCAACATGGGACGTTCCCTTTGAGATTATGTGTGATGCTAGTGACTCGGCTGTAGGAGTTGTTCTGGGTCAGGGAAAGGATAAATACTTTCAACCCATTCATTATGCTAGCAAAACACTCACTCTTGCACAAGAAAACTATACAACCACTGAGAAGGAGTTGCTGGCAGTTGTCTTTGCCTTTGACAAGTTCAGACCATATCTCATCTTATCTAAGGTCATCGTATACACAGATCATTCTACCTTGAAATTCTTGCTGACAAAACAGGATGCAAAGCCACGCCTCATTCGGTGGATTTTACTTCTTCAAGAGTTTGATCTTGAGATAAGAGATAAAAAGGGTGCCGAAAATCTAGCTACCGACCACCTGTCACGTTTGGAGAATCCCTGTTTAGAAAGACCAAACGAAGTTGAGATCAACGATGAGTTCCCTGAGGAACGATTGTATGCCATCAAGACCGTTGAAGATGATATCATCCCATGGTTTGCTGATATTGCCAATTACCTAGTGGCAAGGGCCTTTCCTAAGGATATGAACAAGCAGCAGAAGAAGAAATTTTTCACCGAATTGAAGCACTACTACTGGGAGGATCCACATTTATTCAGAATTTGTGCTGATCAGATGATTCGAAGGTGTGTTTCCCATGAAGAAGGATGGAAAATCTTATTCCACTGTCACAGTGGACCAACGGGAGGACATCATAGTGCCAATAGGACGGCGCACAAAGTATTGGAAGCAGGATTTTACTAGCTGTCACTGTTTAAGGATGCTTAGAGATATATAGCTCGATGTGACCGATGCTAGAGGGATGGTAACATATCAAAAAGGAATGAAATGCCACAACACTACATATTAGAGTGTGAAGCATTCGATGTGTGGGGCATCGACTTTATGGGGCCCTTTCCTCCTTCCTTCGGAAATAAATACATATTGGTAGTTGTGGATTACGTCTCTAAATGGGTAGAAGCACAAGCCTTGTCAACTAATGACTCTCGGGTGGTTGTTAAATTCTTGAAGAAGCTCTTCTGTAGATTCGGGGTCCCACAGGCACTCATAAGTGACAGAGATACACACTTCTGTAATTCGCAAGTTGAAAAGATTCTTAAGCGATATGGGGTGACTCACCGTCTTGCTACGCCGTATCACCCCCAAACTAGTGGGCAAGTGGAGGTTTCAAACAGGGACCTAAAGCCTATCTTAATGAAGTTCGTATCTCACCATAGACGAGACTGGGCCTAGAAGTTAGATGATGCTTTGTGGGCATATCGGACAGCTTACAAAACCCCCCTTGATACTACTCCATATCGATTGGTCTACGGGAAAGCTTGCCATTTACCAGTTGAGATTCAGCGCAAGGCATTTTAGGCGATCAAATCTGCCAATTTAGATCTCAGCCAGTCTGGAGCACATCGAAGGATGCAACTTAATGAGCTAGAGGAATGGAGGCTCATGGCATATGACAATTCATATATATACAAAGAGAAAGCCAAGAAGTTTCATGATGCTCGGCTACCACGGAATGGACAGTTTAATGAAGGGGACTTTGTATTACTTTTCAACTCTAGGTTGAAATTGTTCCCTGGGAAGCTTAAATCAAGATGGTCTAGTCCATTCCGGGTAAAAAAGGTTTTTCCCTACGGCACAGTTGAGTTGGAACACCCGGAGAAAGGCATTTTCAAGGTGAATGGCCAAAGGCTTAAGCATTACTTTGGGGACAAAACAGTTTTGGAAGAAAAGGAGGAGCTGAACCTCATTCTCATCTCCATTTGAGCTCCACCGGTTCATTATGTCGAGCTAACGACGTTAAACAACAGCGCTTCTTGAGAGGCAACCCATGTTGCTTAGGTAAGTTTTTTTTTTTTTTTCATCCGTTGTTTTGGAGTAACTTTTGCAGGACAGCAAGCTACAGAGGGGCTAACCAAGTTTAGATTCTATGAAAGTCACCTTAATAGAGCTTCTTTTAAGCTCTAAGTGTGGGGAAATTCAGGATGGGAGACCTTTTTAAGGGAATGCAAGATGAAGTGATGACAGGTATGTACTTTGATCTGCACAACCGGGTATACTAGTGGTGTATCCGGTTTCTCACACATGCCAGAGGGTGTCTAAATTGACTTTGCAATAAAAAAGGGGAATACGTCATGGTGTGCCCTCCCGTGCACTTCAAAATATGCTCATTGTGTACATATCAGAGATACACGAATAAGGCACACGCTCGTGTACCTGGTCGTGTATCTGACCCACAGAAGGCACAATTCGATACACGAACAAGGTATATGCTTGTGTACTTGGTCGTGTATCTGACCCACAAAACACCCCCTCTATATACACGAACAAGGTACACGCTCGTGTACCTGGTCGTGTATCTAACCCACAGAATGCTCTCCCACGATACATGAACAAGGTACACGCTCGTGTACCTGGTCGTGTATTTGACTCACAGAATGCTCTCCCATGATACACAAACAAGGTACATGCTCGTGTACCTGGTCGTGTATCTAACCCACAGAATGCTCTCCTATGATACACGAACAAAGTACACGCTCGTGTATCAAACCCACAGAAAGGAATCCAAAGTACACGACCGTGTACTTGGTCGTGTATCTAATTTTTCTACTCGTACTATAAAAGGACTCCTCACTTCACTCTGCCATTTACACGACCCATTCTCCATTCGTGTATTTGACCCACTCACTCCCACTCTAGTCCTCCATACCGTGGTTGTTCTTTCCACACCATAAATTTCTTCTGTTTCAAGGACTCAAGGTAAGTAAGTTTTCTCTTCTTCTTCTTCAATACTTATTGCAATACGGTTGTTGCTCGGTTTTCTTTTACGACTACCATACATGCTTGCATCTATGATGATGGTATGATGAGTGATTTCGCATTTTGGAAGTCGATTGTTGATAGATTTGTAGACATTTTGAACTCACGTGAATGCATGTATGATTGATGTCATGAGTGGCTGCTAAACAAGTGAATCGACAGTTAGGGTTTGAACATGAATATTTGGGACTTTGATTTTGTGGGTTTCTGGAACAATGTTGTTGTGTTTCTCTTCCGATCTTCTTCTTAAAAACCAAGTTATGAGGCCATTTTTTTTTTTACGATGACTAAACTATCACACCTAGCTTCTTAGAATCAAGATTCGAACTTTATCGTTTGATGATGCTTTGGGTGTGTTGTAGTTACATTTTTTGCCTTCAGGAAGGTAAATTGATAATATACCAAAGCCACAAGACCTGATTCTGAGCGTTCCTATGGTAATTTGTGCATGTATTAGATGGGTAGATACACAACTAGGTATACGATCGTGTACCTTGGTTGTGTATCTCAACTGTGCTATCTTCCTCCTTGTTTCGGAAACCCAATGCAAGTCTTATCATTTTCTTTATGTAATTAACGAACCTAACCTATTTTGAGACCATTGTGATTGATTCAGATGGGCAAAAAGACTTATGCAGTTAAACCGAAGTTTACCAAGAAGAAGAAGACCACCCCTATTAAGAGGAAGCGGGATGGTGCTAGTTCATCCTCCGCTCCACCCCCCCGAAGAGTTGCGGAGGAGCCATGGAGCAAGAAGCGGTTTGAAATTCTCTCGCAGAAACCGTTTGGTGCACATCAATATTTGGATTGGGGCATGCTGGAAAGGTATGGATTAGTTCAACCAATCATGGAGATCCTTGCCACCGGACCATGGGAGGTCCTGTTCACCATTCAAGAACCAGCGTATAGGGATGTTACTCTTGAGTTCCTATCCACTATGCAGATACAGAAGACAGAAATTGAAAAAGGTTGGGACAACTCTTTCATTTTTGAAGTGTACGAGCAACAGCACAACTGTACTATCCGCCAGTTTTGTTCTCAAATGGGATTCTACACTGAAGCTTTTACCTGGACACCTAAGTTTCTGGGTTTACATTGCCGTTGGCCTCCCAACGTTAACAATCAGTTATGTTGGGAGGAGTTAACCGGAAACCCGAATCAAGAGTACTTTCCATCTAGCTCCAAGGCCTCTCTAATTAAGGATGATTGCCTCAAAGTTTCTCATTGGCTCTTGAAAAACACAATTGGAGCCTGAAAAAGCAGTAAGGGAGTTGTCAATAACTTTGAAATCTTCTATCTTTATAGCATCTCCCACGGATATCAAATTAATATCGGGTTGGAGTTGGCTTTTTATATATGGAGACAGGCACATGACTCTTGATCTAAGGGGATTTACTGTGGCAGCTTCATCACTCATTTGCTGAAGAGCATGGACATTTTCCAAGACCCTGGGCTAGAGGCCGCCAAGTGCAATCAGGAAAGAATCTCTGATGGGCCGTTTGCCAAGTGGGGAGTGAAAAAAATCACAGGAACTTCCCGCACTTCTAGCAGGCCGCATCCTTCTGCACAATCCTCCAAAGCTGCTCCTTCGTTGTCTTCACCTAGTGAGTCTTCTATTCCCACATCGGAGCGGGTACTTGACCGCTTGGCATCCATTGAGAAGACCCAAGGTGAGATGAAAGTTTAACTACAGGGGTTGAAAAAGAAAGAAAAAAAAAATAGAAAATTTGTAGTTCACGCTTTCTAGTCGCTGGCTAAGTGCTTCCCAGCGGGGCAAGCCAGTTTGCCCACTTATGCCTCTTCCTCTGAAGCTGAAGAGGAAGTTGAGGCCAGTAGTGATAAAGACAAGGAAAACGAGGGAGAAAGTGAAGAAGATACTGAGGAAACCACTGAGGAAGTGGAACCAATCATTGCTAAGGGTGAGGAAAGTGATGATGAAGAGGATGAAGCAGACGAGAATGAAGATGATGAAGATGAGGAGACTAATTCAGAATGATGAATGACTTTAAGTAAACTATTTTATTCTGCATATTTGAGGAGCTCTTTCTCTTGAGCTAGACTCTTCCTTGCTGGATGACTGTAATAATGACTAATCTCTATTTACTCTTTTACCTTTTGTTTTTGTTGTGTTGAACTTTGCTGATCTAGGTGCTATCCTGCAAATGCAACTGGTCCCATAACTTTCCTTAGCGAGCTTCATTGATATAGATGATCGACATTCTGCTAGCTATGCAATTGGTCAATCATCTGTTTAATCCCGGGAAGTCTCAGTTCCTTTTCTTTTTATTTTTTCTTTTTATCTCTTTATTTCTCATTACGTTCTTGAATGATAAAGACATTGGGGACAATGTCTCAATCTAAGTGTGGGGAAGGGGATACTAAAGAAATTTGATAAGGGTTGTGCTAAATTGTATAAGTCATTCAAAATTTTCCCCTATTTTTTTTTCTTTCTTTTTGCTTGATAATCGAATTTTGAAATCATGATTGCAAATCACGTAGTATATTAGCATTTAGTGAATGAATTCCTCTAAAAGAGTGTTGTGCATGTCACCTTTGTTTTCTTTAGAACATTGATACTTAGTCAAAGTTATGGGATAAAATCGCTGTGAAACTCAAAGATCTTGAGAGCCATTTAATCTTTCATGAAAGGGCAAATGAAATGATTCTCTTGGTGATCCTTCTTAGAAGATCTCTTTAAAGTAATAATTTAATGAAATCATGTTATACTTGAAAAATAAAGGATTGGTTAGTATGGGCAGGCTTTGGTCCCTCAGAAGAGCGAAGTTTGACTTCGCTACTAACTAGTCAAAATAATAAGTTAAGGTAATAGAGGTTCGATGTGGTTCCTTTAAAACCTGGTCACCTAAGGTCGCCTGGCCTGGGATCGGCCGACCGAGGAAATTACCGTAATAAAATGAAATACCATAAAGGCAAAAGTTGAGAGGGTCCTGTAACTCGAGTAATTAAACCCATAGGAATGCCCTCAATTGAGGGGATAACGTTCGTTAACTTGGGTGACGAGCTTAGGATTATCGGCTGAAAACTCGTTACATGGGTTGTAAGATCCTAAACAAAAAAAAAAAAAGGGGATGAAACCAGTGAACTATTACAAAGAATAAAATCTTTGAAGAGATCAACCAAAAAGGAGGAGGAATCCAGGGAAACATAGATGCAATGTATTTTCATTATTGATTGCTTTACTAAGAGAGATAATTGAGAAGATTATAGACTCTTTAGTGGTGGTTGAAATGTACCACGTTTCCTTTTGCTCTAATTGATCTTGTGTCTAATTTTGATCATGAAAGCCATTGTTAAATGACAAGGGTAAAGATTGGTCTACTCTGATTAATCCTAGAAATCTAACTAAAGTATCTTTGTTACAATACTTTCACGACAAGGTGAGAAGCACACTCATTAGATTGAGGGATTGCATTGAGCTTTAAAGATTAAAATTCATAAATGTTAATGTGTGAGTAGTATTATTTGGTAACGACAATCATGATTAATGAGAAGTTTGATTAATGTTTTATTTTGCTTGAGGACAAGCAAAGACTTAAGTGTGGGGAAGTTTGATAAGTCGCAAAATACCCTTATCTAGAGTAATGAAATTGTGCTTTATTGTTGAATTTTTAGATGATTTGTTGAAGAAAAGGATGCTTAATGGAATGAATGTTAATTTCAGGATCTTCTAGAGTATTTTAGAGCTAAGGGAAGGAGTTTTGAAGAGTCGGATCAAGTTTGGAAGGAATTGGATACATTACATGTGAAGAGAAAGAATTCTGGAAAGTACACAAGCGAGATACACACCTATGTACTTTGCTTGTGTATACTGAAGCGGATGTCTGGAAAGTACACAAGCAAAGTACATGCCCATGTACTTTGCTTGTGTATCTAAGTTTTGCTTCTATTCGATGATGTTTCAAATACACGACCAATGTACACTCCCATGTACTTGCTCGTGTATATTCACATAAGGACACTTAGAAGCAAACATGAGATACACGAACGAGATACACTACTTGTGTATCCACTTGTGTATATATCCAACCGGGGTACATGTATAAATAGACCGTTAGTTTGCCCTAGAACCAGAGTTTTTATGAATTTTTTATTTTCTCTGACTCTCATAACAGCAAAGGAAAGAAGATTTTGTCGATTCCAAGAGAGATTGAAGACCTACGATGAAGAAGATTCTATCTTTAAGGGTTGTGACTATGAATTTTATCTGTTCTTCTAGTAATTGCATTTCTTTTGTCCAATTTATGGAGGAGTAGACCCTAGATCTAGATTTTATTTGAAACTTCTCTGTCATGTGATGAAGATTTGGTCATGAATGCGAAGTTGTTGACTTTCTTATGATTAATTGCATGCCCTTCAATTGTTTCATAGATCCAGAATATGAATTTATGCATGATATCATATTAGTTAATTGCGAAATTGCTCTTATGATTAGATTTAATGCAATTAATGAGATTTGATTGTTCTTCTAGAGATAGGAAACAAGAGTCTTCTATTTACATCGATTATTTTGATGCGAATTCATGTGCTTTATGCAATTCTAGGTTACTATTAACTAAGGAGAGATCCTATTTGATAAACTTAGGATTAGATAGGTTAATATACTTGAGAAAGTAGTTAACTTGACTAGAGAATTCGACAGTATAAGAAGTCAATTGCGACAATCTTCATAAATCTAATGAATTACATGATAGAGAAGGAGTAGAATAAGATCTAGGTTGCTTTTGTTAATTGATAAATCTTCAAAACCATTGTTGTTAGTGAGTTATTAGTTTTAAGATTAGAGTAATTAAGTTTCAACCAACATATTTAAGTGGCGGTTAGATAATAGGAACGGAGTTAGTACTAGTAGTTGGTGTATCTCTGAGGGATGACCTTGTGCTTACTCGCTATATTACGTTACGATAGGTGCACTTGCCTATTGCTTCGTAGTAGGATTAAGAACAAGAATTCAATTTATTAAAACTACGATTGGCAACGATCACTACTCAATTCGTCTCCCAATGTTAATCTTGGCTTTCTCATGAATCTGCTTAACAAATTCAACCTTCTTTTTGCCATCTAAATTCACAAACTTAGTCACACGAAAAGGTGATAAATCCAATGGAGTTAAAGGATTAAAATCATACACAATCTCAAATAGTAAAAATTTAGTAGCAGAATGTATAGTACGATTGTAAGCAAATTCAACATGTGGTAAACATTCTTCCCATGTTTTAATATTCTTCTGAATGACAGCCCTTAATAATGTAGATAAAGTCCTATTCACTACCTCAGTTTGACCATCAGTCTATGGATGACAAGTAGTTGAAAACAACTTTATTCTTAACTTGCACCACAAGGTCTTCCAAAAGTAACTTAAGAACTTAGCATCATGATCAGAAACAATTGTTCTAGGCATACCATATAATCTCATAATTTCTTTAAAGAATAAATCAGCAATATGGGAAGCATCACCAGTCTTGTGGCATAAAATAAAATGTGCCATCTTAGAAAACCTATCCACAACCACAAATATAGAATCCTTACTAGTTTTTGTCCTAGGCAAAACTAATACAAAGTCCATAGAAATATCTACCCAAGGTTCACTAGGAATTGGTAATGGTGTGTACAAGCCATAGGGTTGCACTTTAGATTTTTCTTGCCTACAAGTAACACATTTACCACTGATTCTTTCAACATCACGTTTCATGTGTGGCCAATAAAAATCTTCATGTAAAACTCCTAAAGTTTTAGCTACCCCAAAATGTCCCATTAATCCTCCACCATGTGATTCCCGTATCAACAAATCACGAATGGAGCAATTAGGAATGCATAATTTATTTTCCCTAAACAAAAAACCATTATGCCTAAAGAATTTATCACATGCTCATTTTTCACAATTAGCATAATATTCACAAAAGTCAGAATCAATAGCATACAACTCTTTAATTTGTTCAAAACCAATTAACTTAGCATCAAGAGTTGAAATTAGCAAGTACCTTTTCGACAGCGCATTTGTCATGATGTTTTCCTTACCTTACTTATAGTGTATGACATACGGAAATATCTCTATGAACTCCATCTATCGTGCGTGCCTCCTGTTCAGCTTATGTTGGCCTTTTAAATGCTTCAGCAACTCATGATTAATGTGGATCACAAATTCCTTAGGCCAAAGATAATGTTGCCACGTCTCCAATGCCCGAACCAATGCATACATCTCCTTGTCATAAGTAAGGTACTTCAGTGCTATCCCGTTTAACTTTTTGCTAAAATGTACAATTGGCCTTCCTTCTTGCACAAGAACTACACCAATACCTACACCAGAAGCATCACATTCAATTTCAAATTTTTTGATAAAATTAGGTAATGCAAGTATCAATCAACTTCCCTTTAGCAATTGGAATGCCTTTTCTTGTTCTTCTCCCCAATTGAGCCTTACATTCTTTTTCATTACTTTAGTGATTGGTGTGGCGATGCTATTATAATCCTTCATAAATCACCTATAGAAGCTTGTAAGTCCATGAAAACTTTGCACTTGAATCACATTAGTTGGACTTAGCCAATCCCTAATAGCATGAATTTTCTCCTCATCAACCTGTATGCCTCGTGCACTTACCACAAAACCAAGAAATACAAGTTTTTCAGTGCAAAAAGCGCACTTCTTAAGGTTAGCAAATAACCTTTCTTTACAAAGCACCTCTAAAACATATTTCACATGCATCAAGTGCTCACCCAAGTTCTTACTGTAAATAAGAATATCATCAAAATAGACAATCACAAATTTTCCAATAAAAGCACGCAAAACATGATTCATTAATCTCATAAAAGTGTTAAGTACATTAGTCAACCTAAAAGGCATAACTAACCACTCATATAAACCATATTTTGTTTTAAATGCAGTTTTACATTCATCCCCTTCTTTCATCCTAATTTGACGATATCCACTTTTCAAATCAATTTTAGAAAATACGTAAGACCTATGCAATTCATCTAACATTTCATCTAAGCAGGGAATAGAATGTCTATACTTTACTGTAATGTTGTTGATAGCTCAACAATCAACACACATTTTCCATGACCTATCCTTCTTAGGCACTAAAATCATTGGAACTGCACATAGACTCATACTTTCCCTCATGTACCCTTTCTCCATCAGCTCATCAATCTGCTTTTGGATTTCTTTAGTCTCCTCAAGGTTACTCCAATAAGCTAGTATGTTTGGAATAGTCGCACCGGGTATAAAATCGATCCGATGTTCAATCCCTCTGATGGGTGGTAAACCCTTTGGGATTTCCTCTAGAAAGACATCTTCATAACCCTGCAAAAGAGAAACAACAACACTTAGTCATGAAGTGTCAAGCTGGTTAACATTAAGAAAAGCCTCTTTGTACATAAGTACAATCATTGGCTGTTGCAAAATCATAGCTCTCTTAACCTCACTTGCCCTCGCATAAAAATTTTCTTTTCTCTCAGCTTTTCTCACAAGTCTCATCTTCCCTCTCTTTTCCTTTTATGGTCTCATTCACACTCTTTTTATCATACTCTTTCTTTTGACCACTCTCTTTTTGCAATCTCACTTGGTCCTCATAAACTTGCTTAAGGGTCAAAGTCACAAGAGTAACTGGCCTTTGATTATGTTCAAAAGAATACTTATTGGTAAAGTCGTCATGCTTAACCCTCCTATCAAACTGCTATGGTCGCCCAAGCAATAAGTGACTAGCCTACATTGGAACAACATCACATAAAACATCATCTTCATACCTTCTAATGCAAAAAGTAACTAGCACTTGCTTGTTCACCCTCACTTCACCACTGTCATTCAACCACTGCAATTTGTAAGGTCAAAGATGCTCACTAGTGGAAAGTCCTAATTTCTCAACCATAACTATACTCGGCACATTAGTATAACTCCCATCATCTATAATCACACTATATACCTTGTTTTGAACTAGGTATCTAGTATGAAAAATATTCTCCCTCGACACCTCTTCCTCTTCTCTAACCTATACATTCAAAGCTATCTTAGCTATTAATAACTCCCCCTGAATGGCATACTCTTCACCATCAACATCATCCCCCAATGGTGGCATAGAATCACAATCAAATTCACTATCAGTCTCAATCTCCCCATCATCCCTCATCACCATGACTCATCTATTGGGACATTGACTGGCTATATGACATTTACCTTGACATTTAAAGCATTTAATATCAGGATTCCTAGAAGTAGAAGGATTGAATTTACCTTAATTGCTAATGTGAACAGAATCTAATTTCTTTTCAGGATTAAGCTTAAACTGCTTCACCTCCTTCTTCCATGGAGTTGTTTTCCAAGTGAATGAACTAGATGTAGCACGTGTAGTACCAGTACCCTTCCACTTAAGTTGCTTCTCAACTTTAACAGCCATATGAACCATATCCTCTAGTTCTACATAATGCTGCAACTCCACTACATTCTAAATCTTCCTATTCAAGCTAGCTAAGAACCTGGCCATAGTTGCCTCTCGGTCCTCCTCAATATTAGCCCTGATCATGATAACCTCCATCTCCTTATAATATTCCTCCACACTACTATTGCCTTGCTTAAGGATTTGTAATTTGTTGTACAATTCCCTGTAGTAGTATATAAGTACAAATCATTTCCTCATGATCCTCTTTATCTCCTCCCATGTGCCTACTAAACAATTGCATAATTAGAAAATTTAATGGCAGCAAGTTTTACCTTTTGGCTTCAAAATAGTTGTGGTACTCAAAAATCAACTCCACCTTCTTCTCCAACTCTAGATACACCTTAGGGTCATTCTTCCCTTGGAAGGAAGGGATTTTCATCCTTATGTTCCCCAAGTTGTTATCTTCCTCATTCCTAGCTCCTTTACTTCTTCCTACATTCCTCCTATAACTCACAAATGAATCTTAATCAAATTCAGCTACAGATCCTTCCCTACCTCATTTATCTTCCTCCATGCACACTACCTTTCTCGGCATTTTATCCCTCCTACGCCCAACAGAAGCAATCTGTGACTACTCAAAATTCTGCTCCATCTGCTTATGAAATTGATCCATCTTCGTTCTAAACATTCTCCTTATCTCGGTAGTCAGGGTTTCCATGATCAATTTTGTATCAATTCCCCCATCACACTTTTAGGAGAATTCTTGTTCAACATATTGCTGCACAAGAAAATGTTAGGAGTAATAAAATAAAACTCTCACATTTCACTCGCTCACGTGTTTCACTTAAATCGCTCCACTGTTCTCACCAATCCTTGCACACTCAAAAATTTCTCTTTTTGGTTCTTTTGGAACTAATAATCCAATCGGAGTTGTTCCTGTAGAAATCCACTTAAGTTTCTAAACAGCAGTTTGGTAACACGATTTAACAAGATTCACAGAACTCTAACAATTGTAATAAGGATCACCACAAACTCTAAATCACAATTTTCGTGAGAAGACTTTTTTTTTTTTTATACGAATCTCCTTTTTTGCTTTTGCTTCTTTTTTCTATATGAATTTCCTTCTCTCTCTTTTTTTTTTTTAAATTCTTGAGAAAGGAAGTGTGTACGATTCCTTTCAAACACTAACAACAATCGTGTCAAAAACTACTTGCAAAAAATTGAACTTTAAAGAACGATAATTTTTTTTTGTTCAAACCCTAAATCTAAGAACAAGTAATGGCAAAAATAAGATAGACGATCCTAACAAACCTGATTGCTCTGATACTAATCTGATGTGAACCCCACCAACTCGTGATGAAACCCGACAACTAAATTTACTAATCCTCACAATCTATGGATCTTTCAAGAATGATGGGAACCATGACCTATTGTCTATAGATGAGACAAGAACCTTAGTATAAGTGATAATGCCACAATCGATTATGGAGTGATCAATTGATGAGTTTAAGTAAACGCCACAGATTCAAAACCTAATAAGTTCAATAGTTTCATCAAGAACCAAAGAGAAAATTTCTCTCAAAAAGTGAATAAACTTTCTTAATGCTTAACTGAGTCACAATGAGTCTATGATGACTATTTATAGTCTCACAAAAAAAGAGTAAACAAAATGACATAAGAAAACCTAATTCAAATAAAGGACAAACATTAAACGTCGGTGGCTTAAAATATTACAAAGTCGGCCCATAACTGTTGTAAAGCCAGCGGCTTTGAAAAATAATCAAACAGGCTTTTCTTGGACATACATTAGCCATTTAGGCAAGCGGCCTTCAGGTTAAAATGCCAAGGTCGGCAGCCTTCAATGATTTTGAAGCTATCGGCCTTAATTTATTCCTCGACTTCCACCTTTGCTCTCCACACTTCAAGCAGGTTCACAATCATCAATTCCTCTTGACTCAAACGTGCACGATCCTCCTCTTCTTGTATTATTTCGACTAATCCATCAAGTGCTTCTTTGAGTCTCTTAGCTTTAGCTCGAGTCACTAGTCTAACCGGTACTTCTATTTAAGTCATCAACCTTTTTTTTTCTATTTAAGTCCTTAACTTTTCAAATCCTTACACCCCACCCACTCCCCAAACCTCCCCCCCCCCGCCAAAAAAAAAAAAAACCACTTATTTTAGTTTACCACATATCCATAACACATGTTAGCTTTAGTTTAGTCTACAACAGTTAATTTAGTAAAATGATGATATTAAATATGTTTAATTACTTAATATAATAAAAATAACATAAAATATTTTTGGTTATATAACATAATAAAAATATTTAAATAATTCAAAATTTTAATTAAAGTAAGAAAAAAGGGGTTGAAATTATCTTAGCTAACTTAAGACTAATTAGAAGTAAATACATGCATAAGATGGATGGAAAACTTAATGAATTTAGTAAGTATCATATTTTTGTAAGGTTTTAAAAACATTAATGACTTAAATAGAAGGGAAGAAAGGCTAAAAATTCAAATAAAAAAGTAGATAAATATTGAGGAAAAAATATATTTTCCTTAAATGTATATCAATTAAATTATCATACCCTAAGCATAGGGTGCAACTATTCCACCACATAGTCTTACCATCGATATGAATATGCTAAGGCTCAGATAATTGCTAAAAACCACGATATCCATATAATATCTAAAAAAAAAAAAAAAACTCTCAAAGGTTACCATCAATTGAATTGTTTGCAAAATCAACAAAAGATTTTAACTTGTCTATTGTCTATTAAAACAAATTTAACATAATAGTCATAGTCATATCCACTAGCAAACTTACCCCATCCAACATATCAAAGCTTAACTCATCATAAGAATCAAAGATGTCATATGCACTTGAAATATAAAATTCCAAAATAGGTAAGTCCCAAACCATAATACTTAATTGTTATACAACTAAATGCATCAAATAAATCCATAAATGTATATAGTTAGGTGATTATCACAACATAACATGAATAGCTAAAGTTGGAAACTACTCAAGTTCCACTTTCCAAAAGTGTCATTTAGGCAATGGCTAATTCCCTAGTAAAAAGGATAAGTTGTATTAATAGGTTAGGTACTTTGCCAAGTTGATAAGGGGATTTCAAGATGAACGAGTAGGACAGTAGCACATTGAAGCTCTAAAAAAGTCAGAGGGCAATGAGGTGGGTTAGTCTAAGTTATCCAAGCCTTGGATACATGTTATCTCGACACTCAAGGTTAAGCTGCTCAATGCTTCTTTGGCTCAAGTGATGGTGAAATAACTGTAACAACTTGATGGGTGGTGTATGAAGTATTCATGCACAAAGAGGCTCTCGTCTTCCATTGGTTGGTTGGTCAACATCTTCTATATAAGGCAAGTACTAGAGTAGTAGTAAGCTTCTCTTTGATCTCTTCAAAGCTTTTCTAAGCTCACTCCGTCCACTTAAACACCTCTCCTTTCTTGGTTAATTCCATTAGTGGGGCTACAATAGTGCTAAAATTGCAAATAAAGTGCTTGTAAAATGATGTAAGCCATGAAAACTTTTGACCTTAACCATGCCCTATGGGGTCAACCAACTGACCACGACTTTAACCTTCTCTTCATCCACTCTAACTCCATCTCCTAATATAACGAATCCTAAGAATACCACTTTAGGATGATAAACGACACACTTCTTCACATTACCATATAGTCTTTCAGCCCTTAGTGGTTTAAATACAAATCTCAAGTGACTAATGTGGTTAGATGTGTCCTAACTACATATTAGGATGTCATCAAAGTAGACAACCATGCATTTACCTAGTAAATCTTGCAATACGTGATTCATAGGTCTCGTGAAAGTGCTTAGAGTGTTGGTTAACCCAAATGGCATGATAGTTCATTCACATAATTCATGGTCTGTTTTAAAAGCTATTTTCCATTTGTCATCTAACCTCATCCAGATCTGATGGTAACCACTTTTTAGTTTGATTTTACAAAAGATTTGAGCCCTATGCAGCTCATTCAACATGTCATTGAGCCTCGGGATCAAATATCAATACTTGATGGTAATTTCATCAATAACTCAACTATCGATGCACATCCTCTATGTTCCATCCTTCTTTCATATCAACAATGTAGGTACAATGCAAGGGCTCGTGTTTTGTCTAACATACCCCTTTACAATGAGCTCATGCACTTGATGTTTAGCTCTTTGGCTTCATGGGGGTTCATGCGATAAGTAAGGCAATTCGATAGGGGTACTCCAAGCTATATATCAATGTTATCTTTAATTCCTCTCAAGGGTGGTAAACCACTTGACAACTCCTCAAGAAATAAGTCCTAGAATTTTTGCAATAGACCCTTCACCTCTTGAGGTAGCTTACCTATGTTAGTAGCTTCTAGCAATTACTTGATCAAAAGTAATTATATTAATTTGTCTAAGCTCATGCTTTGTACTAATTCTTCTCAGCGTAAGAATAAAGTATGTTTTGGAGCTCATGTAATATAGGCTTATGCTTCCTATACTTCCCTTGGTGCATTAAATTTAAGATGACTCTCTTGCCATCTTTTTAAAATGCATAAGTATTGCAGTACCCATCATGAAGCACACATCGGTTAAACATCTAAGGTTGGCTAAGTAGTATTTGGGAGGTACATATGGGTAGCACATCACAAAGGACCTCGTCTTGGTACTTGTCCCTAATTGCTAATGGCACTTACACCTACTATGTGACATGTAAAGCCCCTTTCTTATGTTGCTAATGCTATTTATAGGGTCGGGGATACATGGTGGTCAATAGCTTGAGTTGGTTGACCAAGGACGATGTAGCTACATTAGTACAACTTCCCCATCACTGATTAATGCATATAAATGTCCCTTTTCCTTGCATTCAATATGAAACAAATTCTCCCTTTACACATCATCATCAAATGGGGTTGTACTTACATCTCTCCTTATCACCATGCTTAGATATTGGCCTTATTTAGTGTAAACTACTACACCCTCATCATTGTGGTACTTAGCAAGGGTCTCCTTAATAGTCTTTAACTTCTTCTTGAATTTTTCCTCGTCAGCACTGTCGAGTTCATACTGTGGTCCTTGTCCCTTCAGGATTATAGCTTATCTTTTCGAACATCAAGAAGCAATACGCTTAAAACATAAGCCTTTAAAGCACTCAATTTAGCTCACCATCCTTCTTAAGCTCTATGTAACCTCCTTTTTAGGCTTAAGAGGGGTGACTACTACTTTCCTACCATAATCAAACTTTCACTCATCGTAGACATCACATCTCTCAACTTCCCTACCAACTAGCCCCTCAGGTTGTCTAATTGTTAGTCAGGTCAAAGGTGTCAGCCTCAATATTGGCACTCTATTTGGATTATTGTGCCTTTCTCATTCAACCCTTTGTGTCATTTTAATTGCATTATCAAGAGTATTCAAGCACTGCAACTCTACTACACAAGCAATCTCATATTTTAGTCCAACAATGAACCATGTAATAGTCCAATCTTCAGGCTTTTCCACCTTACATTGGTTCATTAACATTTGGAACTCCTTTACATAGTTGTTCATACACATTCCTCCTTATCGCAAGGTTTACAACTTCTTAAATGCTTCCTATAGGTAATACTTAAGAACGAACCTTCTATTCAAGAGCCTTTTCATCTCAATCTAAGACCTTATTGCACTCTCCCTAACTCACCTTCGAGCATCCAATTGATTTTTCCACCACAATGCTACTTGCTTAGAAAATTCAAGAGTAGCTAATTTCACCTTCACAGCCTCTTCATACTTATGACATTTAAATAAATTGTAAACATTATCTTCTCAATCTAGGTAGTCATTTGCATCTTTATTACCTGTAAACAAAGCACTTGCATCTTAACATTATCAAGTCCTCTAAGAGCTTATACATCTCATACTCCATACTCTTCATCAAAATTATTCTTGCTTCTTCGTCAAGCTCTTCTTTTACCTCCACAAGCCTTCTCAAGCCTCAGTCCTGTCTCAACCCTCTACCATTTAGAACATTTCGAGGTTAGTCAACTTGTTCCTCATCATTTTGAGCTCAACTATTGTCTACATTTGTTTGTGTAGGTTAGTTATCTACAAAATGCTATACAATAATTGCAAGGGTAGCAACTACAATGTTAAGCTCTTGGATTTGCTCATTAGTAGTCCTTGTATTTTGATTTGCATACCTTCCTTAGCCATAAGCATCGCTTTCAAAGTTCTCAATATCACCATAAACACTAGGATTCAACATCTTACACCATACAACAACTACTACACAACTTAACAAGTTCAAAAACACAAAACAAATAGTATAACGGCTGCTAGAGGTGTACAAGTGGGTTAAATGAGCCAACCCAACCCAATCTATTTTGGCTCACAGGTTAAACAGGCCAATCTATGATAATTCATTTAACAAACGAGCTAAAATTTGTTAGCCTTGACCTAACCCGCATGGTTTAATGGGTTAAACGAGCTAACTCACTAAGCTAGCCTATTTAACTCATATATATACTTTAGTTAGTTAAATGGGTTAATATAACCTATTTATGTATTTTAGTGAGTCATATAGGCTAACCTACAATCCATTAATAATAGATTTTTTTTTCATTTAAAATTATACTAAATATAAAGTCTATAATGACCTTATATCATTTATACAACAACATGATGAATTAAATTGATATTTTACACCATAATATGGATATTATAATTACAATATCTTTATAATATAAATATTGTAAAATGATAGAAGGATTAAGAGATGAAACTAGTGAGAAAGATGGAAAGACTAAGATGAAAAAAAAAAAAAGTAAGAAAGAAGAGTGAGGAAGATAATGATGAATAATGATATGTAGCTAAAGTTTTATAGTTTATTATATTAAATTTAAAAGTGAAATAAATTAATGAACCAATATTATGTTGTGGGTGTAATATGTAATAGGTTAAGCTCATTAGGCCTACTTTTTTAACAAGTTGAAAATTTCAACTCTAACCCATTTTTTAAGTGGATCGAGTAGGTTAGCTTGCAAGCCATAACTCACTTGCATAGCTTTAAGAACTACAACTTACAAAACACACACTCTCCCTTGTTAGAACCTTCACTCTAATACCAAAATTAAGATACTATGCCTATAAGCTAAGTATCAATAAGACATCAACGGAAAGTCAATATACATTAGGCTCTTTGAAATATTGATGAGAAAGTAAAAGGGGTTTAATGAAGGTTTTAGCAGTTTTGTGAGCTACTTGATGGATATTATACACCAACACAGCACTACACAACCTAGATTACTACTTAATATGATGCACAAGCAATAATCAAGGGGTACTTACTACAATCCTTATAAAAGGAATCGATAAGAGTAAAGTAATTGAGAGCTAAAGAACTCACAAATAGAAGGAAATTTTTCTGTAACTTTCATCTGTGATCCCCTATGACTTACATTTAGAGGGACTATTTATAGTAAGTTCCTAAGGTTATAATACCAAAAAGGGAAAAGTCCTAAATAGTACATATTTAAACACTCTTCCTAGACTATTACAAAAGGGGTAAAAAAAAAAGGAATCTTTTAGGAATGCATCTAATTGCCAGGTGTTAGGGACGTGCATCGTCCAAGCATTAATTATTTCCTTAGTAGAAAGGACAAATTGTACTAGTAGGCTAGGTACTTTACTGAGTAAGGGGAGGTTCCATGATGAACTGGTCGAAGAGTAGTATGTTAAGACTCCAGGCTGGTCAAAGGGCAATGAGGTAGGTTGGTTTGAGCTATCCGAACCTTAGAGATAGGTAGGTCATCTCAACACTATAGGTTGAGCTGCTCAGTGCTTCTTTGGCTCGAGTGATGGTGAAATGACTATAACAACTTGATAGGTGGTGCAAGAAGTATTTATGCACGAAGAGGGTCGCATCCTCCATTGGTTAGTTGGTTATCATCCTCTATATAAGGTTTTGAAGTTCACATGCTCTAACTCGGGTAATGGGACCAAGGTTTGGATTCTTATCATGGTTGCTCACAGGTTTGCAAAGGAGGTGGTGGTAGTAAGGGTATAGAAAGAATGCTAAGATCTTCCTTTTGCTAAAAGTGAACGTATGCCTTAAATGGAATGAGAGGGTTTAGAATGTATAATCGTAGGACTAGAAAAGAATTGAGAGTTGTTTACCCTTTTGCCCTTGTTTTTTATTTATGTATTTGGGATATTTAATTCTTCCCACTTTAAAAAGGTTTACTCCTTGAAAATTTACCTATTGTTTGGAACAATTATGGATGTTTATTCCTCATCTCTTCTTTAGACTCCTAAATGGCTTCTCTCTCATTATAGTTGTAATGATCCTAAAGGGGTCTTAGGTAGCATTTGGTTGCTACAAAAATGTGGTATTGGACAGGACAAATTTTTTTGTCTCACGTTTGGTTGCCATTCATGAAAAAAGTACTAGACAAAAATTCAATGTAATATTGGACAAAATGGCAAATTTTTGTACCACATGTAATTAGGTACAAAAAATCTGGTATTGGACAAAAATTCATTTTTTTTCAAAATCTCCAACTTGCCCTTCATATTTTTCTCTTTACAAACAAACTCTACCTCACCAAACCCTTTTCATTCGAACCCATCCACACCGCACTAGCTTGCCTTTCAAGTGTAGTAGGAAAACCCATCAATGCCACTCCAACAACAGGATTCATCGTGCAATCGACACTATTCGAACATCGCTGTCGTCACACCAGAAGTCGTTGTTAGGTTCGTATCCTTCCGTTCTTTCTCACAGTCTTGCTTGCTTTTCTATGTTCCCCGCATGCTCTACCTGTGGTTGTTGCCGTCCATTTAGATTTCCCTCGCTTGCTTTTCTATCTTTGTTGCATGCTCTCCGTCTAGTTGTCGCTGTGCGTTTAGATGTCTATTAAAATGGGACGGTGGTGGTGGATCAATCTTTCATGTATAAATAGATCATCACATGTCCCAACTTGATTCCAAACTCACGTTTTGATTTCCAGTACGATAAGAACAAATAAAATTACACTGCATGAGAAAAATAATATAACATAATTTTTTTTTTTAAACCATGTTTATTGCTAATTTCAAGTCAAGATTCTTTTATGTTGTATATTATTTATTATGTATATATACTATATCGGAACATCATTTTTGAGATAAAAGAAAAGTAAGTAATGTGTTATTTTATTAAATATAACATAAATTATTGTAATTTATAATACGAATTATTATTTTTTTTTCAATCAATGGATTTGCACGAATTATTTTATATAATTTATAATCTCTTCAAATTGTATTTTCTTATAATAATATTAAATATGTATAAATAACCATGATACAATTAAAATGGTATAATTGTCAAATTTACTATATTCAGTCCAATACTTTACAATTCCAAACACTGGACAGCATAAAAATCTTTGTCCAGTACTAAACAAACCAAACGTGGTACAAATTTTTTTTTTTTGTCCAGTCCTTTTTATTTTATACTATCCAATAGTCCTTGTCCTGTTAGTACTAGTAACCAAACGCTACCTTAATAGGATTGTTGTAAAGACATCATATCACATGTATACCTATAATATGATCTTAAATGATAATTTATATAATAGATTATTAAGAACATAACTATAGAAACTAATGTTAAAAAATTCACTTAAACCATAGAGAATTGACATCCCTTACTAAATCATGAAATCGTGTAATTAGAAATTTGAAAGACAAGGTTTTAAAAGAATAGAAATTTTAAATTAAAAGAGTACAAATTTTATGTTTCTCTTCACACAATCTAAGTTTAGTCAAAGTAAACTCTAGCTTTTACACCTAATCTTTGTAACTTGAGTCAGGAATGTTTGTTGCTCTAATCCTAACTCATTCCCAACTTAGAGTAACCTATAATAAATGACTATTAGTAATGAGCAAAACCACAACCCAATGAGTTCATTCCTTACCACTATTGTCCAAGGAAGGTCTTAAGCATTAATTAGTATATCATGTAATTTATTTAGACATGAAATGGATTCAAGCATGAAGAATGTAAGCAACAGATCCATAGGAGTTCGAAACCATGACAAGTATAGATTTGTGTCATCTACATGTTGATTGTCCCTCATACTTACCCACTTAGGGCACCTTAAATTGTCCATATGAGGCTATCTATAAGCTTGGTCTCACTAGACAAACTTGACACTCAATTGTAGTAGAGAAAAAAGTGCCACAAGGGCAAAACTAGGTGATCCACCATTAGGGCATACACCATCATTTTAAATCAATAATGTTCTAAAGGGCTAACTAGGTAAATCCATATTTAGTCAATAATGTCAATCAATCTACAATGTCATATAGGCCTCAATCAAGGGATGATCCAACATTTTTGCCTTAACAAAATTAACTTTGATAAAATTACTATCAGTGGCCTCATAAACATGCACTGAAGTTTTAATTAAAATTTACAATTAGCAACCTCATGAGCATGCACCAAAGTTTTAAATAAAATTTGCAATTAGTAGCCTCATGTGCATACAAAGAATAAAATCTTTCCTCATTATAAAAACACTCCAAAAATATTTTGAAAACATTTTTGTAGACACCCCATTTTTTACCCTTTTGAGTTTTTTTATAATAATAACAATAATAATAAATTAAAAATAATAAATAGATAAATAAAATAAAATAAATGAAAAATAAAAAAAAACAAATAAATAAATAAATATATTTTGAATAGTGCAATTTATGTTTTTGTTAGGAAAACAATTGGTTTATGGTTAAGGTTAGCCTAAACTAGATTTGTTATTTAGAACTAGTTCAAGTTAACTAAAAGGTTAAATGCAATTAATTTGCATTAAGAAACCAAAGCATAAGTTGATGGCTAGATGGAAATACATACGCACACTACATGGAAGACTTGGGTTTAAATCCTTTAGGACACACCTTGTGTACTTTGTTTTAGCCAATAAAAAAAACATGCATTTAAAACACGTTTTCTTTTTCTTCTTCCTCTAACCACATGTATGAATCATAGCTTTTTTCCTTTCTTGAATAATTGACTTCCCTTTCATTTTTTGCCTTTTCTTTTCATAATTTCATTGAATTAATGGTGACTAAATGGCCTTTTATAAATTCAAACTCAAAATAAGTCTAGATACACCACTTTTACCAATTAAATATGTGACCAAAATCAAAGGAAAGTATGGTTGCATGGATTGAGCTTTGTCCAAATCTGACCTCTATATTCACTTTTCAAAGCTTCTTCTTGTTTAATTTGGCAAGAGCAATCACACAGGAAACATTTTAATCATCTAAAGCTTCATTTTTTTAGAAAAATTCTCTAAATATACCATATTTTAATCTAGTACTATAATTCGAAAATCAAAGATTTTGAGCACCTTCCATTTTCATCTCTAGCTCCTACAATATAAATAGAAGCTTGAGCAAGCCTTCCCAACAAACACAATCATCCATCATCACTTCCAAAAGTTGATTTGAAGCTTTCCATAGTTTAGCATTCTTTTCTCTCTATAGAAATTGTTGCAATTTAAGTTTTGTTGAGGTGAAAGATCAATATCAAAAGCCTATCCATCACTCAAGCTTTTAAACTCAACCATCCCCATTGTCTAAAGCCACTCTAACCAATTCCATTCGAAACCTCCATTGATGTCAAGCTCTAACCAACTAACCCCATGACAACCTGTTGAGAGGTCACCACATCCATTACACATGCCACCTTTTAACAACTCAATCCAACGCACTCCACCCCTCAACTAACCACCGTATGAAGTAGCTCCTTTGTCCTTCCTAATTTACTCCAACCAACTTAACCTAGTTACCCACACCAAGCATGGATTTAACCCATAAATCTACTCCAATCTAAGTCTAATTACTCCTTTGTGCTAAGTACTTCTTTTTGCTAATTTTGACTTGCATATTTGTTGGTCCCAATTAGATTAATCAAGAGGGGGGTGAATTGATTAATTGCTTAAAATTTCACTTTTTTCGCGAATCAACTAAAACTCTTGACTAATAAAATCACGTGAATAACAATAATGAAGAACAATAATGTGCAATAAATAAAAGTAGAGAAGAGTAGAATGCTCAGATATTTATAGAGGTTCCGCCTCGAGCGTCAGTCCTCTCTTCCAGCTCCACGCCGGGGTCCCGATTGTCTATACCGGTTGTGTTTCACTATATCAACAAATTGAAGATATACAACATAAGCCTCTTCAAGGCAAAGTCTCACTGTTGAGTCTTTCTGACTTCTTCACTAAGCTAATCACTCAACTACAGTGATGAAACAACAAACAATTCCCTTTCCACGAAAGGAATCTCAACAACAACAACAATGAGGAATAACAAATTTCCTCTAGATCACATATATATGTAAAGATATTTGCTTGAAGATGTATGAGTCTTTTCTTCTCGTGTGTAATTTTTTCTTTCAACAACGTTCTTTCTTTTTTCTGTTTTTTCTCAACGTTCTCCACTCTTCTTTTTCATTTGAATTAAACACTTTATATATAGAGGAAATATAACGGCTACTTTCCACGTGATAATCTTGAATTTATTTCTGAATTGAAAATTCAAAAATAAGTTGGATCTGTTGAGGAAGATTTGCATTCGTGATATTCTTGATGAGGATAAGCTTGGATAATTAGTTTGACCGAGATCTTCTTTGGATATATCTCTTGGATCAAGTTTGTTGAAGATATCCCTCACTTTGTGGAACCATATCTTGATATAACAACCATAGCTCTTATCCTTATCTTTGTAACTGCTGGATCTCCCAAAATATAGTACAAATATCCAATTTTAAATCTGGATAAAACTTGTAAATCCTATATGATCTCACTTTATCATAAAATGAAATCTTTGAATAAAATCTTATAAAACTTTATGTAAATTAAAAAAACCTTTGATATAAAATCTAACTTTAGTAAAACACATCAAGTATGTTACCCAAAAATACTTGACACGTGGAGCTAGGCCTTGAAATTTATTAAAACTATCGATATAAAATTTAGAACGTAATCTGGAAAAATTCGTAACAGACATGAAAAGTTCTGAAAGTGCTTCTGAAGCAAACCTGTTAACTATCCTCCTGTTATGAAGGTTCTAAAAGTGCTTCTGAAATAAACCTGTCAACTGTCCTCCTGTTATGAAGGTTCTGAAAGTGCTTCTGAAAAGTTACCACGATAACAACGGATACACTACACAACTTCTGAAACACCTTCTGTCAGAACAAAAATAGTCTTTATAACACTTTTGAAGGTTCTGAACAAGCTTCGGTCTCCTTGTTCAACTTTAGAAAAAATTACATGCTAGCTCAAACATTCATTACACTCATTCCTCTTTTGTTAACATCAAAACCAAATTAGAGAACTTAACATTCTCCCCCTAACATCAACAATATTATATGTATATATATAAAAGAAACCGAAAGATAAAAAAAAAAAAAAATGTGTTATTTCATCATATAGGTTTATATGTGTGTGTGTATATGTGTGTGTGTGTGTGTGTGTGTGTGTGTATAAGAGAAGAAGGAACTCTTTTAGCTGTTTATTTCAAATAATTTAGTGTAAATTTTTAAGATAAAATAAAACAAATAAGTGGAAAATAAAATAAAAATAAGAAAAATATATATATTATGATAAAAGAATTACAAACTTATGCGAACTAAAGCAGGTTTGATCCTAAATAGCAGATATGTCAGCACCTACAGAGCAATCTTAATAATAATAATTATGCTCATTTAATAAATAATCCACCTTAATTTAATAAATACATTTTTTGGAAAATAAATTTGGAAGGTTAAATTAGTAATTGCAAGGTTTTAATAAGATAGCTCCCAAATTCCAGAATCTTTGATTTTTCTTTTAATTTTTTTTACTCAAACCAATAGCTAACACTTTTCTTAGCCTAAATCGAGTGGCAACTCTTTCTTTTCCAAATTAAATAAAAGAAAATTAATTTTTCATAATCTTTACATTACATTTAAATGATTATAGGTTTTAATGTAAATCAAATTAAGAAAAATAAATTTAAAAAAATAGGCTTGATGGGATAGCAACTCCACTAGAGTCTGCTAAGTGGGCTAACTACTTAAACCTTCTAAAAATAGAATTTATTTTTCAAAATATTTATTAAAGTTTAGCTTGAAAATATTTTCCCTTGCTTGCAAATAGTTCTATTAACGTTTGTCTTATGCAACATTTAGCGATATTTAATTTAGGGGTGAGGGTGGGGTGGTGTGGTTTTAAACATCTGTATATGTTAGATACAGTCAAACTCAAATCATATTAGGACACTAGGAAGGGAGTCATTGTGTAAGTTCCGAGTACAATGGAATAACCACCACTCGAGGCCAAATAAGCTATCCCACTCAGACTTTGATGTGGCTTAAGAATACACACAACTTCTTCAAACCCCTTCACTTACGAATGGGGTATATATACCAAATCTAGAAGTAAAGCCAACTAGTATCTTCAACAAACTGTTAAAGATCTGTGAGTTAGTAATCAACAAAGCACTCGAGAATTGTAATGGACATTACATCCACTTAACTAACCTATAAACATGGTTTGGAGCCTAATATGATACTAAAGATAAGAAAGATGTCCTATGTGGAGACTCTAGAAATTATAAGCAAAATTGGGTTCGCACTTATATATTATCAGCACTTGCAATTCTCCTTTTCCCTACTAAGGTCTTCTACATCCATTATAAGGTGGTAAAGCTAGTAGCTCAATTTTTGGAAGGAAAGTTCTATATTCAACCTCTTTTAGTCAAGCAAATCTGAACCCTAAATTTTGTAAAGAAAAAGAAGAAGAATGTAATCTTCAAAAGCAATATAAATCTCATAGTGATTAAGTTCATGAGCCATATCAAGTGCTTCGGGCTAAAAATGGTTAGACAATTGCTAGCTCGCCAAATTAACCTTGTTAAGTGTTATGCAAAAAAAATGAAGTTACCTAATGATATTCTTAGCTACAGTTGGGTCAATTTACTTGAATGTTTTAGTGTAGATGACATCCTATGGTTCACTAGATGGAATAACTATAACAAAATCACCATAAGATATAAAGACTTTCAAGCAGTCTTACTAATCAAGCTCAATGGTGCCCAAGCTACCATTTACATTCAATAGTCTATCAATTCGACACGATTCTAGACATAGTCCATAGATAATCATTGGAATCAATTACATTTAAGTATCAAGACCTAAACATGATAATAAGTGACAAGCAGCTAAGTTGTTGGGAATAAAGGCTTTATACGAATCCTGAATTGAAAGTCCTGACATTTATTTGGGCAAATGTGATGGTAAAGTTGGGAAACATTGAGCCACCAAAGACTTCATCATCAATCAGTTATACATGACTAGCAAAAAAATTTATCAAGCTCCCGATGTCACACACCCTACATTGAGTAACCCACGTTTGGAAATGAAAACCTTATAGAATAGGTATAGGCTCGAATGGAGGTTCACTTTAAGAGTATGGAAGTTAAATCAAATGCTTGGAAAAATAGATTTAATAAGAGCTCGATTAAGGATATCTCAATAGATGATTAAAGAGTTAAAAGCCCTAACAAGTCAAGAGAAGGGGAAAAAGAAGGAGCCAGTGCCAACTCACTAAAAGAAGAGGATGTTAGAAGCTCTTATGGGAACTAACTGCCAAGGAAGAAGATGAAAGAATTAGATGTTAGGCTTTCTGATAGGAATCAGCTTGCACCAACTCTTTCCAATCATCCATTGCAAGGAATTAGAAGACTAATGATAAGGGTAAGGACAAAATGCATGGAGTAAGCTTTGAATAGACTTGTTCAAGATCATTTGAATCAAGCATTGAAGTTGGCCAAAGTGAGCAATCCAAGAGATGAAGAAATCATTTTCCATTTATCAAGCATCTCCAATAATAATAATGAAGATCAAAGCTTAGAGCAACACTAGCAAATGGAATTTCTAAGCTTGAAAACTATCATTGCATGGAAGACATTGAAGGTTACCAGCTTTGTCTTTAAAGGCTACCGGTGTTGAAAATGTAGGTTGCCGGCCTACTTAGTCGGCTTAGGATTTTTAGGCCATCAGCCTTTTAGCCAGCTTTGAAGCTAGCCTTTATTTTTCCGTTTTTATGTTTTCTTTTGTCTTTTGTTTCCTTTATTTATAAAGACTATAAATAGTCTTTTGGCCAAAATGTAAAGGGGCATCATCATTCTTATGAAATTAAAGACTTTTTCTCCGTTCTTCATCAAGAACTCAATCTGGTCTTATCAAGGCAACTTATGGCAATCAAACCCCCGTTATAACTCTGGTTCTAATCGAGATTGTGATTAGGGTAAAGTTTCATTGCACTTGTTTTCAAGATGATCCTAGGTTTCTTTTCCATTTGATCAGGTTCTAAGTTCATCTTAGCCTAAGGTTCGCACCAATTGGTATCAGAGCTTTGGCTCTTGAAAATCAAGTGTTACGTATCCTTTGATTATTTCATTGTTATCTTTCATCATTTTTTTGTGTTTCATCTTCTTGTTACTTCCCCACTAAAAAAAAGAGAAATTCGTATAAAAAAATCAGAATTGAGTTGTGCAATCAATACTTATCATACAATCTAAATTGAAAAAAAAAATAGATAGGGTTATTCCTTTTTTTTTCTTTGTCGTTACTTACTATGTGGTAGGATCATCAATAAGGTTCTTATTAAAGAGCTTGTAAGGAGTTTATTGGATAAAAAAAAAATTATTTGAGTGAAACACAAGTGATTCAAATCCATATTTTTTAGTGTAAACACGTGAGGGAGTGTTTGAGAGGAAAATTATCTTTTTACTAACAACTCTTTTTGCAAGTTGTGAAACATGAGTAGTGGAGGAGATAATGTGGATTTTGATATAAAGTTGTTTATGAAGGCTGTCTAAGATCAATTTAAACTTCTTAATAGAAGGTTAAATGATCTTGAATCTCCCTCTAAGCCTAAATCTTTTCGAAGGAGTATGGATGAGGAGGGAGAAGATGAGGAGTCTAATGTTGATGTGGCTAGTTCTAGGAGAGGTAAAAGGAGTGTTCAGAAGAAAGATAGTAATTTAGAGAGCTTTAAGATTAAAATCCCTACTTTTCAAGGGAAGAATGACCCTGAGTTATATTTGGTGTGGGAGAGAAGGGTAGAACACGTGTTTAACTGTCGCAATTACTCTAAGGAGAAGAAGGTTAAACTAGCAGTAGTTAAGTTCACTAATTATGCTAGTATTTGGTGGGATCAGCTTGTGGTTTGTAGGCAAAGAAATGGTAAGAGACCTATTCGATCATGTGAAGAGATGAAGGTAGCGATGAGAAAAGGGTTTATACCTAGTCATTACTATAAAGACTTGTATAGGAAGTTGCAAGGGTTGACTCAAGGCTCCATGAGTGTTAAGGATTATTATAAGGAGATAGAGGTAGCTATGATTAAGGCTAACATAGAAGAAGATCATGAGGTAACAATGGCTAGATTTATCAATGGCCTGAATAAAGAAATAGCTGATGTGGTGGAGTTGCATCATTATGTGGAGATGGAAAAATTATTACATAAGGCTATTAAGGTAGAGAGGCATTAAAGTCTAAGGGTACCTCTAGGTATGGCTCCGCTTCTAGTTCTTTGTGGAAGTTAAACTGGAAGAATAGCAAGGATGCTTCTAAGCAAAAGGAAGATGTAAAGGCTAAGGAATCAGTTGCTGATTCTGAAGGTACAAGCAAAACTAAATCCTCTTCTAGGTCATGTGATATTAAGTATTTCAAGTGTCAAGGATTAGGGCACATTACATCTCAATGTCTAAACAAGAGGGTTATGGTTATTTTAGATAATGGTGACGTAGAGACTGTTAGTTCAACTAAGGAAGAGATGCTACCATTACAAGATTGTAGTGATGTTGATATAACGGGTCCTGTGAAAGGAAAGATGTTAGTCACTAGGCATGCTCTAAACATACAGCCTAAGGAAGACGTTGATGAGAAACAGCGTGAGCACATCTTTCATACTAGGTGCCATATGAGTGGTAAGGTATGTAGCTTGATTATTGATAGTGGTAACTGCACCAATGTTGTGAGTTCTTTAATGGTTGAGAAATTGCATCTACCTACACTAAAGCATCTTAAACCATATAAGTTGCAATGGTTAAATGAATGTGGTGAAGTTAAGGTGACAAAGCAAGTTTTAGTTGCATTTTCCATTGGCAACTATAAGGATGAGGTTCTTTGTGATATGGCACCAATGCATGTTAAACATATTCTTTTAGGGCGTCCATGGCAATTTGATAGAAAGGTCACTCATTATAGTTACAAGAATGTGTACAAATTTGTAATGAATAACCAACTCATTATGCTAATACCTCTCAAACCTTTGGAGGCATATGAGGATCAAGTTATGATAATTAAAGGGTGCAAACTAAGAGAAAACAAAGTGAGTGCACAAGAAAAAGAAAAGAGTGATAAAAAAAAGTGAGTGTGTGCAAAAGAGTGGAAAAAGCAATGAAGAAAGAAGAAATTCAAAGTGTGGAGATTAAAATAGGGAGAGAAGTAAGAAAGTGAGTGCTTTTGCTACAAAAGAAGAGATTAAGAGAGCTATGCTAGTGAGGCAACAACTACTTGTATTTTTGTATAAGGATGTTTATTTTTCAACTAACAATCTTAACTCTTCTTTGCCTAGTGCGGTTGTGTCTTTGCTATAAGAATTTGAATATTTATTTCCTAAGGACATTCCAGATGGACTACCTTCTTTAAGAGGTATTGAACATTGAATTGACTTCATCTCAAGATCATCAATCCCTAATAAACCCGCTTATAGAGCCAATTCAAAAGAGATAAAAGAGATTCAAAGGCAAGTGAATGAGCTAGTGCAAAAGGGATTTGTGAGAGAGAGTTTTAGCGCATGTTCAGTTCCTATGCTTTTAGTTCCCAATAAAGATAGAACATGGCGAATCTGTGTTGATTATTAAGCCATCAACAAGATCACCATAAAGCATAGATATCATATCCCTAGGTTAGATGGTATGCTTAATGAGTTGTATGGTTTATGTCTATTTTCTAAAATTGATTTAAAAAGTAGCTATCATTGAATTTGAATAAAGGAAGGTGTGATTGGAAAACTACTTTTAAGATAAAATATGGGTTGTATAAGTGGTTAGTCATGCCATTTGGCCTAACTAATGCACCTAGTGCCTTTATGAGTCTAAGGAATCATGTTTTGTGTTCTTTCATTAGAAAATTTGTTGTAGTCTACTTTGATGATATTTTAGTGTACAACAAAAATTTAGATGATCATGTTAAACACTTGCATGTTGTTTTAAGTGCTTTCAAGGAAAATAAATTATATGCTAATTTGCAGGAGTGCGATTTTAGTATGGAGTCCATTGTTTTCATTGGATTTATTGTAAGTACACAAGGAATAAAAGTGGATGAAGACAAGGTTAAGGCAATTAGGGACTAGCCTAAACCTAAGAATGCAAGTGAGGTAAGAAGTTTTCATGGTTTAGTAAGTTTCTATAGGAGATTTGTAAAGGACTTTAGTTATGTTGTAGCACCTTTAAATGAACTTGTTAAAAAGAATGTTGTGTTTAAGTGGAAAGAAGTGCATGCGAAAGCTTTCAATACTTTGAAAGAAAAATTAACTAACGCACCTTTGTTGTGTTTGCCTAACTTTGATAAAGCTTTTGAGGTTGATTGTGATGCATTAAGGATTGGAATAGGGGCTATTTTGATGCAAGATTCCAAATTGATTTCCTTTTTTAGTGAAAAGCTTAGCGGGGCAACGTTGAATTATCCTACCTATGACAAGGAGTTGTATGCATTAGTAAGAACTCTTCAGACGTGACAGCACTACTTGTGGCCAAGGGAATTTATCATTCATTCTGACCATAAGAGCTTAAGGTTCTTGAAATCCTAAGGTAAGCTTAATAAAAGACATGTTAAGTGGTTGGAGTTCATAAAAATATTTCCTTATGTGATTAAATACAAGAATGGAAAGGAAAATGTTGTTGCCGATGCTTTGTCCAGAGGGTATCTATTGCTCACTTCCTTGCAAACTAAATTACTTGGTTTTGAGTTCATTAAAGATTTGTACATTAATGATGCTAATTTATGCTAAGTATAGAATGCATGTTCTAAATGTGCATATGGAGAGTATTATAGGCATAAAGGATTTTTGTTCAAGAAAGATAAACTATGTGTGTTAATGTGTTCTTTACATGAATTACTAGTTAAGGAGTCTCATGGAAGAGGTTTAATGAGACATTTTGGTGTGCAAAAGACTTTAGACATATTGCATGAGCATTTTTATTAGCCTAACATGAAGCACGATGTACAATCTGTTTGTGATAAGTGTATAACTTGTAAACAAGCAAAGTCTAAAGTAAAACCACATGGTTTTTATACACTATTGACTATACCTAATTAACCTTAAATTGACATTTCTATAGATTTTGTGATTAGGTTGCCTAGGACTCAAAGTGGTAAGAATAGCATATTTTTTGTTGTTGATAGGTTTAGTAAGATGGCACATTTTATTGCATGTTCTAAAACTAATAATGCAACACATATTGCTTATTTGCTCTTCAAAGAAATAATACGTTTGCATAGATTGCCTAGAACGATAATAAGTGATCGAGATGTTAAGTTCCTAAGTCATTTTTGGCATACTTTATGGAATAAATTAAGGACTAAACTCCTGTTTTTTACCATTGCACATCCCTAAACAAATGGGTAAACTGAAGTAGTTAGTAGGACACTTACTACTTTATTGTGTGCCATCATTCAAAAGAATGTGAAACAATGGGAAAGTTGTTTGCCCCATATTGAGTTTACATACAATAGTACTGTTCATTCTACTACGTCATATTCACCTTTTAAGATTATGTATGGCTTTAATCCTTTAACTCCTTTAGATATCTTACCTTTGCCTACTAATGAATTTGCTAATTTAGATGGTAAGCAGAAGGCCAATTTTATTAGGGATTCATGCTAAAGTTCGTGCTAATATAGACAAGAAGAATGAGCATTATGCAAGGTAGGCTAATAAAGGGCATATTAAGGTTGTTTTTTAAACTAGAGATTGGGTTTGGGTACATTTCTTCAAGGAAAGGTTTCTCTAACAAAGGAAATCTAAGTTATAACTTAGAGGAGATGGGCCATTCCAAGTGTTAGAAAGGATAAATGATAATGCCTACAAGATTGACTTGCTAAGCAACTATGGTAAAGTAAGTGATACTCTTAATGTTGCTAATTTATCTTGAATGATACAAGTGATTTAAGGACGAATCATTTTGAAGAGGGTAAGAATGATAGGAATCAGCTTGCACCAACTCTTTCTAATGATCCTCAACTTACAACAACTCTTTCCAATGATCCATTACAAGGAATTAGAATACCATTGACAAAGGCAAAGACAAAATGCATAAAGTAGACTTTGAATGAACTTATTCAAGATCATCTAGATCAAGTATTGAAGTTGGCCAAAGTGAGCAATGCAAGAGATGAAGGGATCATTTTCCATTTATTAAGTATCCCCAATAATAATAATGAAGATCAAAGCTTAAAGTAACACTAGCAAATGGAATTTCTAAGCTTGAAAGTCATCATTGCATGGAAGGCATTAAAGGCTAGTTAGAAGACGTTGAAGGCTACTAGCTTTGCCTTTAAGGCTACCGATGTTGAAAATGTAAGCCGCCAGCTAAAGACTTATAAGCCGATTGCCTTTTGACTGGCTTTGAAACTAACCTTTATTTTTCCGTTTTTGTGTTTTCTTTTGTCTTTTGTCTTTTGTTTCGTTTATTTATAAGGTTATAAATAGTCTTTTAGTCGAATTGTAAAGGGGGCTCATCATTCTTATAAAATTAAAGACTTCTTCTTTATTCTTCATTAAGAACTCGATATGATCTTATTAAGACAACTTGTGGTGATCAAACCCCCATTACAACTCTGGTTCTAATTGAGATTGTGATTAGGGTTAAGTTTCATTATGCTTGTTTTCAAGATGATCGTAGGATTCTTTTCCATCCGATTAGGTTCTAGGTTTATCTCAACCTAGGGTTTGCATCACTTTCCTTTCTTAGTTTATTGTATCTTCTACAATGTAATCAAAACTCCAAAATTCACAACATTAATGAAATTTCAATAATTCCCGCTTCAATAATTATTTACTAGTTCTCATATTTGCATCTACTTGTATCATACATGCATTCATTCTTTCTCTTTAAAAGTTCTTTTTTTTTCTCTCTAAAAGAGAAAGGAAAATTTTCAAGATAGTGCTTAAATACTTGAACCTCATAAGAAGTTCATACAACACCCATTTTAGAACTAAGATGTCAAGCAACAATAGCAACTATACCAAAGACAATACTACTGACCAAACGAAGGTTTCCTTAGAACAAACCATGTAAAATCTCAATGATTAGGTTAAATTTCTAGTAGAAAGTTTCGCTCTCCTTTAATCTACCTAACCATGTCAAGAGGGCCATTCATGGGGCTATAGGGGAAAAGAAGTTGAAATTTCACCTCCTGAAAATGAGGAAATCAACTCCAAGCTCAATCCAACATTTGATTTTGAACCAAAGTCAGGGATACAAACCTCATACAATCTTAAAGACCAACAAAAGTAGTTAGAGGAAAGATCAAAAGAGATGGAAAGAAAGCTTCTCCAATAGTTTGCCGACAAGATGAGAACTTTGGAAGGATCAAATGGATATGAGTAAGCTAACATTGTTAACTTAACAATTTTCGATGCCACTACCTATCTAGAAAAATTTAAGGTGCTAGAATTTGATAAATAAAAGGGGTATCCCAAGATGCATACTAAGTTGTACATTCGAAAGATGGGCAAATAAGTATAGTATGACCAGCTGATGATGTAAACTTTCCAAGACAATCTCACAAGACTTGCCCTGGCTTAATATGCACAATTAGACCTCAATCAAATCAACACTTAGGATAAGTTGGCTCAAGCATTTTATGAACAATATAAATTTAATATTGTGGTTACTCCTTCGTTGTGGGACTTAAGAAGTATCTGTAAGAAACACAATGAGCCCTTCAAAGATTATGCTCAATGCTGGAGGGCTTAAGCTGCAAAGGTCACTACTCCAATCTCAAATAAAAAATTAACATCCATTTTCTTCAGTACATTAGAGAAGCCCTATTTTACTCACCTAATTAGACAAACATCTTCAAGTTTCACAAAAATAGTGGCAGCAAGGTGTAAGATCTAAAGTGCCATCACTTTTGGAAAATTGCTAGCTAACAAAACCTCTAAGTTAACATCATTTAAGCTTATGAATAATAATAGAGGAAAAGAAGCCACAATAAACGTAGTTAATTCTAGTAGAAACAATAGGCTAACCTCTCACATTTCCTTCAGAATGACAAACCCAACCATAAACACTCTAACCCAACCACAACTCAACAATCAACCTCAAACCAACAAACCTCCCAAACAATTCACCCATACCCTAATCCCACTCAGCTAAGTCTTTGTTAGCCTCAAAGCTAATAATCTAATTAGTTTTGAGATGCCTAATGAGTGATACAGGCTAAGAACCTATGACCCCAACCTTAAATGCGAATACTATATCAGGTAGGTATAACATTCTATAGATAGGTGTTGGAGAGTCCAAAATAAAATCTAGAGCCTAATTGATGCTAAAATAGTGTAGTTATAATTCATTGAGCCACCCACTTCCCAATCATGACCTTGTCATTAACATGATCACTTCGAAAGTACCTAAATTAAAAATTGATTTAGACAAGTTACCAATAAAACAAGTGACATAGAAATTGCGACAAGCTAACTTCTTACCATTAATCAACTAAAGCAACAAGGCATAAACAAAGATATCCATCTATCAATTATTATTAAAGGGTTGGAATAAAGAAAAAACATTTGAGAGATGCTAAATTTGAAGCCTTATAAGCCATCAACATAGAAAGAATTGAAGAAAAGATAGCATATAGGTGACCTTATGATTGGTTTATTAGGATAGCCTTTAAGGAAGTTTGATTATTTTGTTGATTATTCTATCCAACTACCAATCTATGAAGAGCTTAGCCCAAGTGGTTGGGGTTCGAATTTTGAAAAAGAAGACAACCTCTAAGATAAGAAGGAAAATGATTAAATAGTTAACATAACAAGATCTGACTTCCAACTAGTGATCTTAAAGTGTTGCAAAGAACCTAAATAAGAGCAAAAGGTCTTAAAAGCCAAAAAAAAACATACTTTCTATGTTTTATTAGCATTTGAAAACTATAAAGCTACCCCCATTTAGTTATATGACAGTTAATTAGGAGAAACCTACTAGTTTTATCATTAGAGGAATCACTTAATTGGGAAAGGTCTATGGCTCTAAAGAAAAGACCATGAAAAAAATCTAAAATCGGAGAATTAAGTGACAAAGTCATGAAGATGGTAGCAAAAGAAGAAAAAGGGCTATCAGCTTTCTTAAAGATGATTGAGTCCAATGAATAGAAAATGATGGACTAATTATTAAAAACCTCAGCTCAAATCTCCCTATAGGTCTTCTACTCTCCTTTGAGCATCATAAAGTAGCCTTATTTAAAATTTAAAGGGAAGTTAAAGTACCATAAGGAATGTCTACTGAAAAATTAGGACACATTGTGATGAGGATCAACTAGTATCAAAAGCTAATGAACCGAAATTTAATGACCTGCTACATTTTATTGGAGGTCCAATGATACGAGCTAGAGCTAAGCGGATGAGTGAAGCTTTGCAAGGATTAGTCATGGATCTACGAGAGAAGGAACCAAGTTATACTAAAGGAGAATCGACCTTTGTTAACTTGATTCAAGCTTCCATAGAGGTGTGCAAAGATATGAGAGCTTTAGGATAAATTAGTTTTATATGCAAATTGAACCTAAGGAAGACCGCTCGGCTTTGTGCCTTTGCTTTATTTGCTCGTAATTTTTCAGTTCTTCTTAAGTCAAGGCCGGTTTTATATGTTTGGAAATTTAAGTTTTATGTGTAAGATAATATAGCTACACGTGAGGGAGGGGGCGGCACATCTTTTGGAACATTATTAATTGAATACACAAATTTTCTTTGAGAGACTCTCTCTTGTTCTTTGAGAACAAACTCACTGATTTCTTCAATTTAAATGCTTGAGGAAATCATTGATAATTGAGGTTTCAATCAATAGGTGTGATTAGGGTCTAGCTTATTCAAGACATTCTTTGGGAAATCCAATTCAAACAACGATCGTCGGGTTCTGTGTTTAATATACCTAGGGTTTGCATCATTTGGTATCAGAGCTTCGGCCTCTTGAATCAAGTAAATCTATCCTTTATCTTATGTGTTCGTTTCAATTCATTATTCTTATTCATCTCTTTAGAAATTCAAAAAAAAAATTCCATGGAATTTGCTTGTGGCATCCGATAGCCCCTTTTTGCTAAGATTCGATTGTTCATCAATTTCATCGACGTCGGGGTCACAAATTACCCAAACTAATATATTCATAATTTGCATCTGTCAAATTCGGCTAAGGATAAAAAAAAAATAACAAAATTCGTCTGTAGAATTGCTGTTGTGATGATAGGCAATTTATTTGTCTTAGCAAGTTGAAATCGTTGCATCACAAATCCAATTGTTACAAAGTGCTATCACGATCTTTAATTGTTGAATTACCAAAGCAATTCCCTTATCTTTGAATTACATAATTACGGGATAAATTATCCTTCTAATTCCGTATTCGTATTTTATTGTCTTTCCAATTACATGTTCGGTGCAATCTTATTCATTTTAAATTCGTAATAGGTGATATTTGAGTTTCCAATTCTATCATGGATGTTGTGTCTCCATTGATTCTATGTTGTGTATCCTAATTGTCGCGACTTGGAACCCATTGGTTAGTCAGTTGAATTGCCTTAGTAGTTTATGTTGAGGAGGTTTCAAATTTGAGTTCATATCAAAGAATTATAAGAGCAGGTTGTGGGAACATTATCCTTGAGAGCAAAACACGAGTGAATTGCGAGGATTATATTATCTGTGTTATTACTATCCTTTTTATTGTAGAGATATGTTGGGATAAAGTCCAACTGGAGGCAAGAATAGAGGAGGGGAAAATAAAGTAATGTTTGAAGCTTTAATGAGAGAGATGAAGAGAATACTGAGTGGTGAACTTGAGTAAATCCATAAGAGGATGGATAAGATGGAACGGAGTAAGGAACCATTAAGTAGCACTACTGTAGGGCAAGGAGAGAATAGACCCTTGAGAGGGGGAGTAAGGATAGAAAAGGGTGAAGAAATGGAGTCAGGAAAGTATAACTACATAAGGGAGAGAGGAAATGCCCAAAGGTGAGATAGTAACCTAGGAAGTATCAAAATGAAGATACTATCTTTTTAAGGGAAGAATGATCCAGAGTTGTACTTGGAATGGGAGAAAAAAGTGGATCATGTATTTGAATGCCACAATTACACTGAGGAGAAGCAAAATTAAATTAGTTACAGTTGAATTTTCTGACTATGCTAGTGTATGGTGGGACCAGTTAGTACGTAATAGTCGTAGGTATGGTGAGAGGCCTGTTAGTACTTAGGATGAGATGAAGACCATTATGCAGAAAAGGTTTATCCCTAGTCATTATCACAGGGATTTGCTTAGGAAGTTCCAAGGGTTGACACAGGGGTCCAGGAGCGTGGAGGACTATTATAAAGAAATGGAGGTTAGTATGATTAGAGCCAGAGTGGAGGAGGAGGATGAGGCTACAATGGTTAGGTTCATCAATGGGTTGAATCAAGAGATTTCTGACGTGGTAGATCTACATCACTATGTGGATATGGAGGAGTTGTTGTACAAAGCGATCAAGGTAGAGAAGCAGTTAAAGTATAAGGGAACTCTAAAATCTGGGATGACTTCTAACCCTTCATGGAAGTCTAATTGGAAGAAGAACCCTATAGACTCGAAACCAAAAGAGGATGTAAAAGCCAAGAGCCCAGTCACTACTTCTAAAAGTAAATCTGACACTAAACCATCTTTTAAAACCCGTGATATCAAATGTTTTAGGTGTTAGGGGTATGGACATTTTGCATCTTAGTGTCCAAATCAAAGGGCTATGGTCATTCACGATAATGGAGATGTAGAAAGTATTAGTTCTGAGGACGATGATACACCACCATTAGAGGATTATGATGATGTCAACTTCGAAGGACCTGTGAATGGAGAGTTGTATGTTACTAGACAAGTACTCAGCACTCAACCTCAGGATGATGGTGAAAGGGTTCAACGTGAGCACATTTTTCATACCCGGTGTCATGTGTAGAATAAGGTATGCAACTTGATCATCGATAGTGGTAGCTGAACTAATGTTGCTAGCACCTTGTTGGTTGATAAGATGAGGTTGAAGACTGTGAAACATCCGAAGCCATATCAACTGCAGTGGTTGAATGAGTATAGGGAAGTGAAAGTAACCAGATAGGTTTTTATTTCCTTTCCCAACGGCAGATATCGTGATGAGGTGATGTGTGATGTAGTTCCCATGCAGGCTAGTCACTTATTCCTAGGTTGACCATGGCAGTTTGAGAGGAAGGTGATTCTAACTCCACAGAAACCATGGGAGGCTTGTGAGGATCAGGTTCAGATAGCAAAAGAGTTTAGAGAGAAACAAGTGAGTGTAAAAGAAAAGAGTGAGAGACAAACACTGATGAGCCATGAGGGAAAAGGTTCTGAAACATTGAGTGGAGAGAAAATTCCAAGAAAAAGTGAAGTAAATAGTGCAACATTAGCAAAGAAACAACTACTTATACTTATGTACAAAAATGTGTATTTTACTAACACTAACCTTAACTCTTTGTTGCCCAATATGGTGGTGTCTCTTTTAGAGGAGTATGAAGATTTGTTTCTTGGAGAGGTACTGAAGGGTATGCCCCCACTATGGGGTATCGAACATCAAATTGATTTCTTGCTAGGTGCATCTATTCCTAATCGGCCAGCCTACCAGACTAATCCCGAGGAGGTAAAAGAAATTCAGAAGCAGGTTGAAGATTTGATAGAGAAAGGATTTGTGAGATAAAGCCTCAATCCATGTTCAATTCCTATTATCCTGGTTCCCAAGAAGGATGGAACATGGCGAATGTGTGTTGACTGTTAAGCAATCAATAAAATCACAGTTAAGTATAGACATCATATCCCTAGATTAGATTACATGCTTGATGAATTGCATCATGCTTGTTTGTTTTCTAAAATTGATTTGAAGAATGGCTATTATCAAATTCACATGAAAGAGGGGGACAAATGGAAAACAGCTTTTAAAACTAAACATAGGTTATATGAGTGGATGGTAATGCCTTTTGGATTAATAAACGCACCTAGTACTTTTATGAGGTTAATGAATCATGTTCTTCGTAATTTTATTGGGAAGTTTGTTGTTGTATACTTTGATGACATTTTGGTTTACAGTAGGACTTTAAATGATCATGTTCAGCATTTGCAATATGTATTCACTATTTTGAGAGAGAACCAGTTATATGCTAATTCAAAGAAGTGTACCTTTTGTATGGAAACTATGGTTTTTCTTAGATTTGTTGTAGGTGCAGATGGGATTTCTGTAGATGAGGAAAAGGTGAAGGTAATTCGAGAGTGGCCAACACTAAGGAATGCAAGTGAGGTCAGGAGTTTCCACGAATTAGCAAGTTTTTATAGGAGATTTATGAGAGATTTTAGTTCCATAGCTGCTCCTCTAAATGACCTTGTTAAGAAGAATGTCGAATTCAAGTGAACTGAAGTGCATGAGCAGGCTTTTTAGACCCTAAAAGGTAAGTTGACTAATTCACCTTGACTAGTTTTGCCCAATTTTGAGAAAGTTTTTTAGATTGAATGCGATGCTTCCAGGAAAGGTATTGGTAGTGTGTCGATGCAAAAGCCCAAGCCGATCGCTTATTTTAGCGAAAAACTCAATAGTGCTGCATTAAATTATCCAATGTATGATAAGGAGCTGTATGCTTTAGTGAGAACCCTACAAACGTAGCAACATTACTTATGGCCTAAGTAGTTTATCATTCATTCCGATCATGAAAGTTTAAAGTATCTGAAAACTTAAGGTAAGTTGAACAAGAGGCATGCCAAGTGGCTGGAATTTATTAAAACCTTCCCATATGTGATTAAATACAAGTAAGGAGAAGAAATGTGGTGGCTGATGCACTTTCTCAAAGGTATTCTCTTTTAACTTTTCTACATGCTAAATTGCTTAGATTTGAATTCATTAAGGAATTGTATGAGAATGATGCTGATTTTGGTCAAATTTGGGCCGCTTGTGCTGAGTTTGGATATTCTAATTTCTATAGGCATAATGGATATTTGTTTAAGAAAGATACGTTGTGTGTACCTAAAGGTTATGTACGTGAATTACTAGTGAGGGAGACACATGGCGGAGGTTTAATGGGGCACTTTGGTGTTAAAAAGACTTTGGATATTTTGCATAAACATTTCTATTGGCCTAAGATGAAACATGATGTGCAAACTGTGTGTGATAAATGCATTGCATGTAGATAGGCTAAGTCCAAAGTAATGCCCTATGGGGAATACATTCCATTGCCTGTGCTTAATCAACCTTGGACCGACATCTCTATAGACTTTATACTAGGGTTAACACGATCTCAAAGTGGCAAAGATAGCATATTTGTTGTTGTCGATAGGTTTAGTAAGATGGCTCATTTCATTGCTTATTCTAAAACTAATTATGCACGACACATTGCTGATTTGTTCTTTAGGGAGATCGTGTGGTTACATGGTTTGCCTAGATCCATTATGAGTGATAGAGATGTGAAATTCTTGAGCTATTTTTGGCATATTTTGTGGAATAGGCTAGGTACTAAATTGTTGTTCTCTATTGTTGCACACCCTCAACTGATGGTCAGACAGAAGTAGTCAATAGGACTCTTTTAACCTTGTTGTGTGCCGTGATTCATAAGAATTTGAAACAATGGGAGACATGTTTGCCTTATGTAGAATTTGCATATAACAGGACTATGCATTCCACTACATCATATTCTCCATTTGAGGTTATGTATGGCTTTAACCCATTGACTCCATTGGATATTTTGCCTTTGCCCATTAACAAATTTGTTGATCTTGATGGAAAGAAAAAGGAAGAATTTGTTAAGGAATTGCATGCTCAGGTTCGAACCAACATTGAGAAAAAAAACGAGCACTATGCTCGTCAGGCCAATAAAAGACGTGTAAAGACTATGTTTCATCCAAGAGACTGGGTGTGGGTGCATTTGAGAAAGGAGAAATTTGTTGAGCAACGAAAGTCTAAATTGCACTCTAAGGGAAATGGACCTTTTCAAGTAGTGGAGCGCATCAATGATAACGCTTACAAGATTGACCTACCCAGTCACTATGATAATGTAAGCGCAACTTTTAATGTTTCTGACCTTACTCTTTATGATGCCGGTGATTCGATGACGAATCTTTTCAAGGAAAGAGGGAATAATGAGGATCAACCAGCATCAAAAGCTAATGAACCGAAATTCAATGACCCGTTACATGGTATTGGAGGTCCAATAACACGAGCTAAAGCTAAGCGAATGAGTAAAGCTTTGCAAGGATTAGTCATGGATCTACAAGAGAAGGAACTAAGTTATACTAAAGGAGAATCAACCTTTATTAACTTGATTCAAGCTTCCACAAAGGTGTGTAAAGATATGAGAGCTTTAGGATAAATTAGTTTTATATGCAAATTGAACCTAAGGAAGACCGCTCGGCTTTGTGCCTTTGTTTTATTTGCTTATACTTTTTCAGTTCTTCTTAAGTCAAAGCTGGTTTTCTATGTTTAGAAATTTAGGTTTTATGTGTAAGACAATATAGCTACATGTGAGGGAGGGGGCGACACATCTTTTGGAACATTATTGATTGAATACACAAATTTTCTTTGAGAACGAACTTACCGATTTCTTCAATTTAAATGCTTGGGGAAATCATTAATAATTGAGGTTTCAATCAACAGGTGTGGTTGGGATCTAGTTTCATGATAGCTTGTTCAAGATTTCTTAGGAAATTCAATTCAAGCAACAATCACCAAGTTCTAGGTTTAATATACCTAGGGCTCGCGTCACATTATCAATTCCATCTTTACTAATGATCAAATCTCCTTTTCAATAGAAGAGTAAATAGAAGAAAGTAATCAACACACTAAACCACTTTTCATAATGGTGAAGTGCAGCAACATGATTGTCTCCCAAGTCCTTATCGATAATGAGTCCTCCCTCAACATATGCCCTTTGGCTACTTTAAACCTACTAAGTGTCAACATAACTAACATCCAGCTATTTTCTATAGCAATAAATTCCTTTTATGTGATACGAACCATGCTAACCCGTGACGAAACCCAATACCAATACGTTCGGAAATTCGTTACCTATGATGCCAAACACCTAAAGTGGAAACCGCGACTCGTTGTCTATAAGCGAGACAAGAACCTTGGTATAATGTGAAGACGCCACAATCGAGATGAAAGACCGATTGATAAGTCGGGATGAACGCCACGGAAATCAATCCGATAAGTTCTAGTTAGTTCTTGAAGAACCAAGAGAGGAGCCTCTTAAATATGTTTAATGTTCTAAGATGTATGTTCTATCTCTATTCTAAACCCTAGGATCTTTATACTAGGGTTACAATTCGTAAAAATACAAGTCCAAAACGACGTCACTTCAATAAGTGCGTAAAATAACAAAACAACACAAAAGGCCGGCGTCGGGGAGATACACGGCCATGTACACGACCGTGTACTTTGGTCGTGTACTTTTCTGTGCAAATTCTGGCAATATACACGACCGTATACTTCTGGTCGTGTATCTTTCTGTGGATTTGCTTGACTCCATACACGGCCATGCCTTTGGCCGTGTATATGACCGTGTATGATTATGTGTAACTTTGAGATTCCTACACAGCCGTGCCTTGTAAATACATGCACTCTTCACCCCGTATCCGGTATAACTTGTACAAGAGTAAGGGTCTTCCCATGGTTGTTCCAATCCGTTCCAACTTCATGATTGCTCCAATCCTTTCCGACTTCATGAACATCCTTTATCAACCCGTTAAGTGCTTCCTTGAGTCGTTTCGCTTGACTTCTTGTGATCGGTCCAGGCGGCGCTTCAAGAGGATCCACATTCCTTCTTCCGACTCGACTCTCATCATGGATCTCATCATTCCCCTCCTCTTGAAAAGGATTTGTCCTCAAATCATCACCTACATCAAAAGGACTCAGATCAGTAACATTAAATGTGGCACTTACTTGATACTCACTAGGAAAATCTATCTTGTATGCATTATCATTGATGCGCTCAAGAACTTGAAATGGTCCATCGCCTCTAGGAAGTAGTTTAGATCGACGCTGCACGGGAAACCGCTCTTTGCGCATGTGAACCCAAACCCAATCTCCAGGTTCAAAGACAACTTGTCGACTACCCTTATTGGCTTGTTTCACATACTGCTCTGTTCTTCGCTCAATGTTTATCCTTCTCACGAAATCTGCCTTAGAATCAGCATCAAAACTCACAAACTTGTTAGGTGGCAATGGCAATGAATAAATAGGAGCCAGTAGGTTAAAACCATACACAATCTCAAATGGTGAACAATAAGTAGTGCTATGTACAGCCCTATTATATGCAAACTCCACAAATGGTATGCAATCCTCCCAAGTCCTAATGTTCTTCTCTATGGTTGCCCTCAACAATTGAATTAAAGTCCTGTTAACCACCTCAGTTTGCCCATCAGTTTGTGGGTGACAAATAGTCAAAAACAATAACTTAGTTCCTAACTTTTCCCACAATACTCTCCAAAAATGACTCGAAATTTTTACATCCCGATCACTAACAATGCTCCTAGGTATACCATGCGGACGCACTACCTCTCTAAAGAACAAATCAACAATGTGTATAGCATCATCAATTTTATGATAAGGAATGAAATGAACCATTTTAGGAATCCTATCCACAACCACAAAAATAGAATCTCGACCATGCCTAGACCTTGGTAATCCTAACACAAAATCTATGGAAATGTCTATCCAAGGCTCATGAGGAATGACACTAGACTCATATAACCCTTCTAAGAAGACATCTAAGCGAGGCATGGGATGACGATACTTTACCGTGATGTTGTTGATAGCGCGGCAGTCAACACACATTCTCCATGTCCCATCCTTCTTAGGCATCAAAATCACAAGTACTGCACATGAACTCATGCTTTCTCTCACGTACCCCTTCTCCATTAATTCATCAACCTGCCTTTGGAGTTCCTTTGTCTCCTCCGGATTGCTCCTATAAGCTGGCTTGTTTGGAATCAATGCTCCGGGTACAAGGTCAATCCGGTGCTCAATACCACGAATAGGTGGTAATCCCTTTGGAATCTCCTCAGGGAAAACATCTTCAAAGTCCTGCATAAGAGACACAACCACACTAGGAAAAGAGTTAGATAGTTCGTTAGTAGTCAAACATGCTTCTTTAAAAACCAGCAACAACATAGGTTGCCTCATCACTAACGCTCTCCTTACTACACTCGCTCTTGCTACACAACTCTCCTTTTGCAAGGCTGTCCTCTCCTTTTCACCCACCACCAAAGTTGATCCCCCTTCAACTTGGCCTCTCACACTCTTTCCAGCCTTCCTCTCTTTTTCCTTTTGATCTTGACTTTTATATTCCTTTTCTTTCTCATTGTCTTTTGCTCTCTCACTTTCCCTCTGCTTTTCACTCACCTTATGTTTTGCAAAAGACTGTTGTAGCTACAACTGGTCCTCATACACCTGCTTAGGTGTTAACGGTTTAAGATTAAAGCTTTTCCCTTGGTGAACAAGCGTATACTTGTTAGAAAAGCCATCATGAACAACCTTCCTATCAAATTGCCATGCCTTCCCCAACAACACATGACATGCTTGCATTGGCACTACATCACATAACACCTCATCCCCATACCTACCAATGCGAAAACCAATTAATGCTTGCTTACTCACCTTAGTCTTACTACTATCATTCAACCACTGCAATTTATATGGACTAGGGTGTCTAACAGTTTTGAGCCCTAGCCTCTCAACAATAAAATTGCTCACTACATTGGTGCAACTTCCTCCATCAATGATCAAACTACAAATGTGATTTCCTAGATAACATCTAGTATGAAATATATTCTCTCTTTGCACCTCCTCTTCTTCCTTCACCTGCACATTCAACGCTCGCTTCACTACTACCACTAGCCTTCCCATTGCAAGCTCCTCATCATCACTAGCATCCTCTAATGGAGGCATATCATCTTCTTCACTATCCCCCTCAATCTCATACTCACCATCATCATGCAAAATCATAACACACCTATTTGGACATTGACTAGCAATATGGCCTCTACCTTGACATTTAAAACATCTAATGTCACGATTTCTAGAAGTAGAAGAATCAGGATTACCTTGGTTACCAGGAGTAGAACCCGCTTGCCTCAGCTCCCCTTTTGGTTTGGTGGGTAAAGGCTTTTCTTCTTTCTTCCATTGGTTGGTCTTCTAAGTGGATGAACCATTATCCTGTGGAAACCGTGCATTACTACTACCTTTCCTCTTATGCTGGTTCTCAACCTTTATAGCCATGTGAACCATATCCTCCAATTCTACATAATGTTGCAATTCAACCACATTTTGGATTTCTCTATTCAACCCAGCAAGAAACCTAGCCATAGTAGCCTCTCCATCCTCCTCTACATTTGCCCTAATCATAGTGACTTCCATCTCCTTGAAATACTCATCTACACTTCGGCTTTCCTACCTCAGAGTTTGCAACTTGTTGTGTAATTCACGATAGTAATACGCAGGCACAAACTGCTTCTTCATCACTCTTTTTATCTCTTCCCAAGACTCAATAGGTGGCTCGCCATTCCTTCTTCGATTCAACATGAATTGATCCCACCACACTATAGCATAATCCGAAAACTCAATAGCAGCAAGTTTTACTTTCTTTCTCCCACTATAGTTGTGACAATCAAACACCATCTCTACCTTTTTCTCCCACTCTAAGTACTCCTCGGGATCATTCTTCCCTTGGAAAGGAGGAATCTTCATCTTTATGCTACTTAATTGATCATCCTCTCTATTCCTATCTCCTCTATCTTCCTAGTCCTTAGTTCCTCTATTCCGACCACTATAACCTCTATAACTCCCGATAGAAGGCTCATCAAAGTCATCATCCGACATTTCATCTCCACCCCTCGGTACTCTCCTAGAACGACTCTCCTTCTTACGCCCTTGGAATACGTTTGTAGATTGCTCTAGTCTTTGCTCTACCGTCTCATGAATTTGTTCCATTCCCTCTTGGAACATCCTCTTCATCTCACCCCTCAACGCCTCAATTACTAACCTAGCATCAAACCTTCCCCTCTCACCTTCAGGAGAATGTTGTCTCAACATTGTCCCTGCAGAAAAGATTTGTACTAACACAAATATATATATATATAATTAAACCTCACGATACACTCCCTTACGTGTTTCACTCAAATGATGATATCACACAGTCACTCGTATATTCTCACAAACAACGATGATATCAACTCGCCAACTCCTCTTCTCAATTCTCTTGGAACTAACCCAAACTACACCAATTCCCTTCCGTAGAATTCAAAAAAAACAAATCTAAGGTTCGTAAATTTTCCTCTATTTTTCTATCCGAATTTTTTTTTGTCTCTGTTTTTTTTTTTTTTTGCTTTTGATCCCGTTTCTCTTGTCTTTCTTTTCTTTTCTCTTCTTTTTTTTTTTAACAATCGACTAGTAGATACTACACTATCAAAAGACAATTAATATTACGAAATTGAATGCTAACAATAGATATGAACGATTGGAGTTAGGGTTTTGATGTTACCTTCCTCAACCGAACTTGATGTTTTGACAAACCTAAGCTCTGATACCAAACTGATATGAACCACGCCAACCCGTGACGAAACCCAATACCAATACGTTCGGAAATTCGTTACCTATGATGCCAAACACCTAAAGTGGAAATCGTGACCCATTATCTATAAGCGAGACAAGAACCTTGGTATAATGTGAAGACGCCACAATTGGGATGAAAGATCGATTGATAAGTCAGGATGAACGCCATGGAAATCAATTCGATAAGTTCTAGTTAGTTCTTGAAGAATCAAGAGAGGAGCCTCTCAAATATGTTTAATGTTCTAAGATGTATGTTCTATCTCTATTCTAAACCTTAGGAGATTTATACTAGGGTTACAATTCGTAAAAATACAAGCCCAAAACGACGTCACTTCAATAAGTGTGTAAAATAACAAAACAACACAAAAGGCCGGCGTCGGGGAGATACACGGCCGTGTACACGACCGTGTACTTTGGCCGTGTACTTTTCTGTGCAAATTCTGGCAATATACACGACCGTGTACTTCTGGTCGTATATCTTTCTGTGGATTTGCTTGACTCCATACACGGCCGTGCCTTGAGCCGTGTATATGACCGTGTATGATTCTGTGCAACTTTGAGATTCCTACACGACCGTACCTTGTAAATATACGCCCTCTTCACCCCGTATCCAGTATAACTTGTACAAGAGCAAGGGTCTTCCCATGGTTGTTCCAATCCGTTCCAACTTCATGATTGCTCCAATCCTTTCCGGCTTCATGGACATCCTTTATCAACCCGTTAAGTGCTTCCTTGAGTCGTTTCGCTCGACTTCTTGTGATCGGTCCAGGCGACGCTTCAAGAGGATCCACATTCCTTCTTCCGACTCGACTCTCATCATGGATCTCATCATTATGGCTCTAGAAGAAAAATTGTAGGTGAAATTACCTTGTTAGTAGAAATTAGCCCACAATTATTCAATATGTCCTTCCAAGTCTTAGACACACCGAGGTCCTTCAACTTACTTCTTAGAAAACCTTGGATTCATGTAGTTGGGCCCATTCCTTCCAACCTCCACTAGAAGGTCAAATTTATTTCCTATAGTTAAATTATTATTGTTTTAGGAGAACAAGATTACGTTATTTGTAAAAAAAGGGTCATACCTTACATAAGAGATAAAAGGCCCAGATGATCTGAGCTCTAGATATTTGATGAAGTGTGCATGATTATTAACTTTAAGGCAAGAGGATCCAAGAAAGTACAATATAAGGAATGTTAGCAAGAGACATTTAGTTTTAGATATGTCCTTACCCTAGAAGAAGAATTCCAAATAAGATTTGCTCAAGGAAAAATAGGAGGTAAACTGTATCATGTCCTAATGAACTTTCCGCTAATTCAAGCAATATTCACTCATCCAACCAATGTTAAGATGCTAGAATCCATAAAGGAAAATGACTCCAACAGACTCACAATGAACAAACAACAAGAATCAATAGGAATATCCTGTGGCTCCCAATCACTCCAAAGTTTAAATAATTGGTTTTCTTTTCCTCTTAATAGCAATAAGTCTACTTTAAAATAAGGGTGAATTGTGATTTAATGTTTTTGCACTTTCCTTCCTTTAATAAGTGTAACATACACAAATAAGATTAATGAAATCTCAGTTCACTTTCTTTTAATTTTGCTCCATCTCCAATCTTTTACTTATTCATTTTTCTTTACACATTTATTTAGATCCAATTTTATTGATGAAAATCGAGGATATTTGGCACACATAAAGAGTAAAAATATTGATATTAACTTTGGCCCCACTAGGTTAGTTGTCGAGGGTGATATTGATGACCATAGAGCGATTTAAGAGAAATAGCAAAGATGTGAATAGGTCAAATTTCCATTGATGAGCCAATTGAAATAGTTAACTTAGGAATTGAGAAGATTGGGAGCAATCTTAATGATAAATAGAAAGGAAGGTTAATCAAGTTATACCTTAATGTATTTGCGTGGTCTTGTAAAGATATGCCAGAACTTGACCCATCAATCATAGTTCATAAACCACCTACACCAAAAGACATCAAACTCAAGAAATGGAAATTAAAAAAAAATTCAACTTGATATTTTACTAAAATCAAGGAAGAAGTCAAGAAATTGCTAGAAGTAAGGTTTATTAAGATATTAGATTACCTTGAATGGGTAGCCAACACAATCCCAGTATTAAAGAAAAATGGAAAGGTTCAAGTGTGCATGTCGAGACCTAAATCAAGTAACACCAAAAGACAATTTCCCCTTATCCCACGTAGATGTCTTAGTAGATAATACAGTTGGAAACCATCTCTTCTCATTTATGGATGGTTTCCTAAGGTATAATGATAGGAATCAAAATCTGACAAAACCTATCATTAGGGCAAGAGCTAAAGGATTTCAAATCTTGGCGATGAGGGCCCATTTTGAGTAAATTAACCTCGAAATTATTTATTTACTAACCTCTTTTTCTATTACTTATGTATTGTATATTTCAATAGGCACACTTATCAGGCTTTACAGGGTGATGGATAAACTCACTAAGACTCAGCTTATAGGTTATCTATGGATCGAGTTGAACTGGCGATGAGCTAGGCCAACGAATCCTATTGAAGAACTAGCATGTTGAAGACCATTTTCACTTGTAATTTATTTATTTGAATCATTTATGTTGTAAGTTTTTGAAACACTTTTATTTGGTTGTAATAAGTGCTTTCAGGACCGGCTACCCTAAAGTGGCATAGTTGTAATTTTGTGGACTTTTTAATCCTAAAGGGAGCAAATATAAATACTTACTTAAGTAGGGTTTTGAGGAAACTTTTGAAATTTGCAGCAAATACACTTTTCATGTGAGGGTTAGGATTCATCATAAATCCATTAGCTCTTATCAATTTCAATCCAAAAATTGAAATTGTAGCTAGTGGCATCAAAGAGAATTGTGAGTAATATCAATTCCTTTTGTTGTGTTTTTCCTTTTCTTCACTAGTGAGTCATATCTAGAGTTGATTAGGATAGTTCTTGATCTGAATTTGATTTCATTTGTAACCTCTTTGTAATGATATAAGATTGGTTGGTTTTAGCACTTGTTATTACCATCAATTTTACTTATATTGTGTGGCGTTGATTGGTCTTGATTGTGAGGAGGATCATGGCTTTGTTTTTGTATGTTGATGATTTGGAAATCTCTTGGAATTTAAGTTGATTTAGTGATTCAATTGAGGATTATCAACTTTGTGGTTTTATCTCCTTGAATTTTAGCATTCGGATCATCTTACAACAATTAGGATTCACGCAATTTTTGTGCCCCTTTTGAACTGATTTTAAACTAGTCACTTGAGAGTTGTTAATTGGTTCAATTACACGTGCTTAAACTCCCTTTTAGGCACATCATCTTTTGGTATCAAAGCAATCACATTTAGATACTTAAGGTTGATCACGTTCTAGTTGAAGAATTGGTTACAAGTATTAAGGATTTACACCATTTGAATAACTAGTTTGATTGACATTGTTTGATTGTCTTTCAAATTGGTTTTGCCTAAGCACATCATCTTTTAGTATCAGAGCTAATCACATTTGGATATTCAATATTGATCACGTCATGTTTGAAGAATTGGTTCATAAACATTAAGGATTAATGCAATTGTTAAACTAGTTATTGACATTGTATAATTGTCTTTCTATCTTAGTTTTTGTGTGCTTAAACTTGGTTTTAAGTACATCATAATTTGGTATTAAAGCTTGTGGTTTAAGAGAAGGGATTTTGCAATTTGAGAATTCAGAAATTAGGGGTTGTTGAATTAGCACATTGATCCGAATTGTGAAGTGGAGTTGTGTTTTATTCCTTGTGTTGTTGAAGTGCTATCTTGTTGTTTAGTTGTTGTACACTTGGAGACTTGTAACATTCTTGGATTCCTTAAGACTTGACCGTGAGTGTGAAGTATCTTTGAAGTGAAATGTGAAGAGAAAAGAGTGTTGATTCTTTTTGATTAATTGGAGAAGTGTAAATTGTTTGTGTATTTTCGGATTTGAGGAGTAGTAGTTGTGAATTTTTAAATTTGAATTTTCAAAATTGAGGTGTGAGTTAAGGGAATCTTGCAATTATTGAACTCATTTTGAATTTGAAATTTGAGCTGCCTTTGTTGTTGTTGTTACGATTTGATAATTGTGTGGAAGTGGGAAGTGCACTATGACTTGAAGAGGTGTGTGTGTAGTGTTGTATTTTGTAAAGTTAGTAAAAGGTTTGTGTATTTTTTTTTTTGGCGTGGTATTGTGTGTGTTATATAGAGAGGTGTTGATTAGTGGCATGAAGGGTATGGAACCGTGAAGCAAGGGGAAGTAGTATGGCGGTGAAGTTGTGTATTTTTGTATGTGTTGAGGTGCTGCCCATTGTGAAGTAATTGGTGTGAAACCAAAGTAAGAAAAGGAAAGTTGAGTAGTAGAATTTGAAATTCAAACAAAAAAATTAAAGTGTGAAAGTAATTAAACTCATTACTTAACACTTGTGGTTGAATTTAATTCTTAACTACTTAGAAATAATTGTGTGTATTTCATTTACTTAACTTTACTTGAAGTACCAATAATTATTTATTTGTGCTTCAATTATTTCACTTGACTTTACTTGAAGTAACAATAAGCATTTCTTGTATTAGTTGAGTGTAAGCGTCGTGGGTGTGCAAGGGTGTGTTATTGTGGTGCTTATAGTGAAGTGTGTTATTAACTTATTGAGGTTAGTTAATAACCATGTTAAATGATGTGCATACTTCTACTACTTTGATACATCAAGTAGTGACTTCTTCACCAACCATTGATGATGGACAAAGAGAAAACTTGTTCCATACTTCTTGTAAGGTACAAGGAAATTTGTGCGTAATTATTATTGATGGTGGTAGTTCTACTAATGTTGTAGCTGCATCATTAGTATCAAAGTTGAAACTTGAAACTATCCCACATCCCGAACCCTATACATTATATTGGTTGAATGATCAGGATAATCTTTATGTGACCCAAAGGACTAGGGTACCCTTCAGTATAGGGGACAAGTACTGTGATAAACTTGAATGTGATATTATTCCTATGTGTACATCCCATATATTACTTGGTAAGCCATGGTTGTATGACAGGATGGTATTACACGATGGGTATAGAAATATTTATATGTTCCAACAGGATGGTAAACATATAGTATTGAACCCTATGTCACCATCAAAGGTCCAGAAGATGTAAAGACAGATAAGACAACTATCATAGATTCCTAAAGATCATAGCCACATGATCAAATCTTCAAAGGTTCCTAAGGTTTCTAGTTACACGAGCTAACCCATAGAGCACAAAATTTGTTAGACACAGATCTACCAACCTTTAGAGGATCTTGATGGTCAGAGTTAGATGAGCAGACCACTAGAGGACCAAACTGTTCAGGGGCAGTTATGTTCACCTTTAGAGGTACTAAAGGCTCATGAGAAATTGAGTAAACCTTCAGGGGATACTGAGGGTCAGAGTGATATGAGTAGATCACCAGAGGGCTAGACTGTTCAGAGACATTTGTGTCCACCTTCAGAGATTTCAGAGGGCCATGAGTGGTTGAGCTAACCATTAGAGGGCCATTAGGGTCAGCGACATACAGATGAGTTAGAAAAGGAGGAAACAATATCAGTGGAACGAGTTGAGATAGGGAAAACTTTAGTGGATAATGGGGCATTATTTGTGTTACAGATGAGATGCATTTTAGAAATGGATGAGAGAAAGCAATCACCCCCTATAGTATTTCAGATATTAAGATTCTGCAATAATACTTCTTCAGGTGGCTTGCTAGGAGAAAATAAAGTCTCTATTGCATTTGATTCGTCATATTTGAGGACAAATCTTTTTGAGGCCCGAGGAGATGATAGGAATCAAAATCCGACAAGACCTATCATTAGGGCAAGAGCCAAAGGATTTCAAATCTTAACGATGAAGGCTCATTTTGAGCCAATCGACCCTAGAATTATTTGTTTACTAACCTCTTTTCTATTACTCATGTATTGTATATTCCAACAGTCACACTTATCAGGCTTTACAGGGCGATGGACAAACTCACTAAGACTTAACTTGTGGGTTATCCATGGATTAACCTGAACCGACGATGAGCTGGGCCGATGAATCCTATTGAAGAACTAGCATGTTGAAGACTATTTTCACTTGTAATTTATTTATTTGAATCATTTATGTTGTAAGTTTTTGGGACACTTTTATTTGGTTGTAATAGGTGCTTTTAGTATCGGCCACCCTAAAGTAGCATAGTTGTAATTTTGTGGACTTTTTAACCCTAAAGGGAGCAAGTATAAATACTTGCTTAAGTAGGGTTTTGAGGGAGCCTTTGAAATTTGCAGCAAATGCACTTTTCGTGTAAGGGTTAGGGTTCATCCTAAATCCATTAGCTCTTATCAATTTAATCCAAAATTTGAAATTGTGGCAAGTGGCATCAAAGAGAATTGTGAGTAATATTAATTCCCTTTGTTATGTTTTTCCTTTTCTTCACTAGTGAGCCATATCTAGGGTTGATTAGGATAGTTCTTGATCTGAATTTGATTTCATTTGCAACCTCTTTGTAATGATATAAGATTGATTGGTTTTAGCACTTGTTATTACCATCAATTTTACTTATATTGTGTGGCGTTGATTGGTCTTGATTGTGAGGAGGATCATGGCTTTGTTTTTGTATGTTGATGATTTGGAAATCTATTGGAATTTAAGTTGATTTAGTGATTCAATTGAGAATTATCAACTTTGTGGTTTTATCTCCTTGAATTTTAACATTCGGATCATCTTACAACAATTAAGGTTCACACAATTTTTGTGCCCTTTTTGAATCGATTTTAAACTAGTCACTTGAGAGTTGTTAATTGGTTCGATTACCTGTACTTAAACTCCCTTTTAGGCACATCATATAACCAAATCAAAATTTCAAAAGAGGATAAGACCAAAACGGCCTTTATCATGACTTGAGGCACCTTTGTTACAAAGTTATGCCCTTTGGTCTTAAAAATACCAAGGGAATATATCAAAGAGCAATGATTGCATTATTCCATGATATGATATACCAAGAGATTGAGGTGTATGTTGATGACATGATCATTAAATTCAAAAGAGGGGAAGACCACATAAACACTCTAAAAAGTTGTTTAAATGGCTAAGGAAATACCATCTAAAACTTAACCCAAAAAAATGTACTTTCAAAGTTACTTTTGAGAAATTATTAGGTTTTATGGTCAATCAAAATGGTATTGATGTGGACCTAGATAAGGTCAAAGTAATACTAGAAATGCCACCACTACCCATGCTCAAAGAAGTTAGAGGACTTCTAGGACATTTAAATTACATCACTTAGTTCATCATGCAACTTATAGATAAATCTCACCCTTTGTTCAAACTTGTGAAGAAATGGAATGAGGAATGTGAAGAAGCTTTCATGAAAATCAAATAATATCTCATGAATCCTCTTGTATTGGTGGCTCTTAAACTTAGTAGGGCATTGTTCTTGTACCTAACAATACTCCCTAAGTCTATAGAAAGTTCGCTTGGTTAGAAGGATGAAAAGGAAAGGGAGCAAGCCATTTACTATCTAAGTAAAAAAACTGTTGAAGGGAAACAAAAATACTAGAAAAGATTTGTTATGCATTAGTTTGGGTCATGCATCAACTCAAACAATATACACTCTACTATTTGGTTAAGTTATTAACAAGACATGGACTCTTTAAATATTTGGCAAACAAATCAACTTTAATTAGTAGGATTTCTATTTTGCATATGTTATTATCTAAGTTAAACATCACCAACATGAATTGAAGTTTAGTTAAAAGCCAAGTTGTAGTAGACCAATTAGCTAAACAACCACTAGAAGGAACTTGTTAAGAACCATAAGCACAATTCTTAGATGAAGATATTTTGGTAGCTAAAAGCAAGTTTGACTCTAAAGCAGAAAAGGTTCCCAAATGGAAATTATACTTTGATGGAGCTACCAATATACTTAGTTGTGGAATAAGGGCAATGCTGGTTTCACATGGAGGTAACCAATTCCCTATAGCAATAAGACTTATGTTCCCACTTACCAACAATATTGCAAAATACGACTCATGCATCTTAGGCCTCAAAATAGCTTTAGATATGGGAATTCATGAATTAGAAGTGCATGGAGACTCCTCATCCATTATTTGTCAAATCTAGGAGATTACAAGACGAAGGATCCTAAGTTGGTACCTTATCACCAACACTTGTTAAAATTAATGGGAAAGTTTGATGAAATCACATTCACATATATACTAAGAACTCAAATTAGCTCACCAATGCCCTAGCTACATTAACATGTTTGATCCATATTTCAAAAGGGATAGAAATTTAACCCCTCAAAATAAAAATTGAAGAGAAACCTTCTTTCTGCTTAACTATAGAAGAAACATGAGAAGAAAGACCTTGGTCCTATGATATCAAAAGGGATTTTGATCCAAATTGAAGTCAAGTAAAGTTAGCAACATATTGTGATCGAAAGGTGGAGGAATAAGTGCTTTAGACTTCAAAAAGAAGGTTTATAGTCTAGGCACTCTTTATAAAGTCACGTAACAATTCTTCATCATTAAAAGACATCATGCATGGGTAACAAAAACCTAAGTTTAAGATTACCATCTTTATAAATACACGCTAGGTCAATCAACTCATGAGGGCACTTTCTCAAAATATCACCATTGTAGGGTTGCTAGTTTAGAAAGACACTTCCTTACATGGGTTAGCCAACTTATAAAGGTACTTTCCTAAAATGTTATCTTTTAGGATTATTAGTTTATAGAAACGCTTCCCTATATAGGTCAATCAACCTACATGGGTACTTTTTTAAAATATCTCTTTTTAGGGTTGCTAGTCTGTAGAGACACTCCCCACCGTAGGTTAGTTAACTCATAGAAACACTTTCCTAAAAGTATTCCTTTTATGGTTACTAGTCTATAGATATGGATGTTCATTGGATTGAACTAAATCGAACTGAAAGCCAAACCAAACCACACCAAACCACAAAATGCGATTCATTTACATTTTGATTTGGTTCACAATTCGGTTTGGAGATGGTGTAAATGGTTCATGATTTAGTTTGGTGGGTCGAATCAAACCAAACCAAACCACTTGAATCTAAATCGAATCATTTCTTATTAAAGAATAAAAATTAGGTGATATTTTTTAATTTTAAACCACATTAACATTTTTGTCTACCCTATTCATTATGTCTTTTTTGTCGACTTTCATTCCATTCTCAATGTCCATAATGAATTCCTTTACCTACTTTTCCCTCATTTCTCAAGCAGATTAGTGTGCATTTACAATTACTTGTCACTATAATATACTTACATTCTTGCATAATATTTTTCAATTTAAAGATCAATACTTAGTTAAAACCTTATTGACTATTACTATTATCAACTAAAATAAGATATATTTAAAAGTGATTTAAATCGAACCAAACCAAACTAAACTAAACCATTTTTTTATCAAGGGTTTAAACCAAACCATTTTAAATATGGTTCGGTTCGGTTCGACCCTCAAACCGAACAAAACCCAACCATGAATACCCCTATTTATAGAGGAACTTCCTTGTTATAATTCAATCAACCCATAAGGACACTTTCTTAAAATCTCACCTTTTAGGATCATTAGTCTATAGAAATACTTCCTATTATAGGTTAGTCGGCTCATAAGGACACTTTTCTAAAAGTATTCCCTTTAAGGTTACTAGTCCATATAGATGTTTCCTATTATAGATCAGTTAGCCTATAGGGACACTTAAATATTACCTTTTAAGGTCGTTAGTCTACAAAGACACCTCCCATTATAAGTCAGTCAACTCACAAGGAACTTTCTTAAAAGTATTCCTTTTGAGGTTGCTAGTTTATAGAGACATTCTATTGTAAGTTAGTTAACCTATGGGGGTAAGTTCCTAAAATATCACCTTTTAAGGTTGTTAGTCTATAGAGACATTTCACGTTATAAGTCAATCATCCCATACCTTTTAAGGTTGCTAGTCTATAGAGATATTTCCTATTATAGGTTAGTCAACCCACATATGTACTTTCTTAAAATATTACCTTTTAAGGTTTCTAATCTATAGATACACTTCTCGCTATAGGTCAATTAGTTTACATGGGCACTTTCCTAAAATATCACCTTTTAGAATTGCTAGTCTATAGAGATGATTCCTATTGTAGATTAATCAACTCATACAAACACTTCCCTGCAATATCACTTTTTAGGTTTACTAATCTATAAAGATGCTTCCTATTATAGGTTAGTCAACCTAAAAAGGGTACATTCTTAAAATATTACTTTTTTAGATTTTTAATCTAAAAAGATGCTTCTCAATATAGGTCAATCAACTTATAAGGGAACTTTCCTAAAATATCACCTTTTTGTAGTTAATACACTAATGAGACACTTCCCGATTTATCCCATAAGAGGCATTTTTCTAGGTATCTAGTTAATTGCAATACTGTCTAACTTGATCTTAAGGCAAAAATAGTGTCTACGTTATCTTTGTGGTAATTTTTTTCCAAACTTTACCACAAAGAGGGGCAACTGTAGACATCCTATTTTTGCTATTGAGTTTTTTTTTATAACAATAAAAAATAATAAATAAATAAATATCAAAGAAATTATTAAAAAATTAAACAAATAATATATTTTAAATAGTGTAATTTATGTTTATTTTTAAGGAAATAATCGGTTCTAGGCCAAGCTTACCTTGAATAGGATTTGTTATTTAAAACTAGTTCAAGCTAGCTAAAAGGTCAAATGCAATTAATTTGCGTTAAAAAACTGAAGCATAGGCTAATGGCCTAATGGAAATACACATAAACACACTACATAGCAGACTTAGGGATGAATCCCTTATGACACACCTTGCACATTTTATTTTAGCCAACAATAAAAATGTGTGTCCGAAACATTTTTTCTTTTTCTTCTTCCTGTAGCCACATGCCTAAATCACAACTTTTTTTCCTTTCTTGAGTAGCTAAGTTCCCTTTCATTTTTTTTGCCATTTATTTTTATAATTTCATTGAATTAATGGTGAAATTTTGAAGATTACATGGCTTTTTATGCATTTAAACTCAAAACAAGTCTAAATGGATCACTTTTGCCAATCAAACTTGTATCCAAAATTAAAGGAAAGTAAGTTTGCGTAGATTAAGCTTTGTCTAAATCTGACCTCTATATTCAATTTTCAAAGCTTCTTCTCATTTAATTTGGTAAAAGTGATCACATGGGAATCATTTTTAATCATATAAAGCTTCATTTTATAGCAAAATTCCATAATATGTCAGATTCCAATTGGGTACTTTAATTCAAAAATCAAATATTTTGAGCACCTTCCATCTTCATCTTAAGCTCTTATGGTATAAATAGGAGCTTGTGCAAGCCTTCCCAATAGACACAATCATCCATCATCCCTTCTATAAGTCGATTCAAAGCTTTCTCTCTCTTAGGCTTTATAATTTAGTAATCCTTTCTCTCTCTAAAAATTGTTGCAATTTAAGTTTATTTGAGGTGAAAGATCATTATCAAAAGCCTATCTATCACTCAAGCTTTCAAACTCAACCATCCCTATATTCTAAAGCCACTCTAACCAATGCCGTTTGGAACCTCCATCAACATTGAGCTTTAACCAATCAGCCCCACAATGACCTATTGAGAAGTCACCACATCCATTGCTCATGCAACCTCCTAACGACTAGGTTCGACACATTCCACCCCTCAACTAGCCACCGTGTGAAGTTTCATAGTTCCTTCCTCCTTCCTAATTTACTCTAGCTAGCTTGACCTAAATACCTAAACTAAACCCAAATCTGACCCGTGTCTTTGCTCCAATCTAAGTTTAGTTACTCCTTTTCTCTAATTACTTCTTTTTGCTAATTTTGACTTGTATATTATAAAAAAAAAAACACAAAACACAAAAAGATAAAAAAAAAAGTGTTATTTCATCATATAGGTTCATTTCATGTATATATATATATATATATATATATATGTCTTTTAACAGTTTATTTCAAATAATTTAGTGTAAATTTCCTAAATAAAATGAAACAAAGAAGAGGAAAATAAAATAAAAACAAGTATATATATATATATATAAATAAATTGATAAAAAGAATTAGAAATTTATGTAAGCTACAACTAGTTTGATCTCAAATTGTGGGTACATAGGCATATATAGGGCAATCTTAATAATAATAATTATGTTCATTTTGTAAATAATCCACCTTAATTTAATAAATACATTTATTGAAAAATAAATTTGAAAGGTTAAAGTGGTAACTACGGAGTTTTAATAGGATAGCCCTTGAATTTAAAATCTCTTATTTTTCTTTTATTTTTTATACAAATCAGTAGCTAAATTAGAACTAATCTGCTCAATCAATCCTAATTTAACACTTTTCTCGGCCTTGGTTGGATGGCAATTCCTATTTTTCTAAATTAAATAAAAGAAAATTAATTTTTCCTAATCTTAGTCGAGGGTTTACATTAAATGAGTACAAGGTTTAATGTAAATCAGATTAGGAAAAATACATAAATAAATTGAGCTCTGCAATTTCAAAAGTATTTTATAAAGCTTGATGCTCCTTTTTATGTATCTATTGGGTTATAAACATGTGATAGGTAAATCTAGTTATTTTAATCAAGAATTAAATTTACCAACTAATAAGTGCATTGCATAGATGATACTCGATATATGTAAACCTTCTACTTTAAAATAAAAGTATATTTTATATTAGCAAGTGCACTAGGTCGCATATGTAATATATTACTAGTAAGATTAGGTTGAACTGATAAGGACTAACTAATTACTAGTATCTCCCTCACCCTTTATTATCTAAACTACCAATTAAGATTCATAAACTAAAAAATAATAAACTAAACCTTAAATTAGACTAATTGAAATAACAATTAATAGAACACAGAAGTAACAATAATTAAAAATATGCAAGAAAGCAAAATCACTATGCTTAGACTTGATATCTCTTAAGATATTATATAATCTATCAGTCTCATCACAAGTCATTAAACCATGAGAATTTCTAAATTATATTAATATCTTTCTCGAGAATGTTAAAATCTGATCCTCAGTTTATTAATTGGAATCTTTTCCTCATTAAAACCCTTTGAATCACATTATTGTTCTATTAATTCTATTATTAGGTTTGACCTTAATCTAAATGATTTATGTTGTTCTCTCTTTAGAATTGTGTGTAATCCTTTCCAATTATGCAAGTTTATTCATACACAGAATCTTTCGATCTCAATACATGAAATCAAATGATATAAATTAATACTTTGGAAATATTAATTCATGGAAAATAAAAACACACATAATTAGATCACAATGAATTGAAAATCATAAATTTGAATTAAAAACCCCTAAGATAATCAATATCTAAACAAATATATTACTTAATCATAATGTTCAAAAAATAACAAAGTAATGTGAATCATGATAAAAAAAATAAAAACCTTTTCAATCTCTTGGATCTTGCATTACTAACACTTGGCATCGCTATTTCTCAAAACCTTAGATCACTTCTTTTAGAATGCTAAATGCTCCCTCAATTCTAATCTTCAAATCTTTAAATAGTAAGGCAAAATTCATAAGTTTAAGTCGCAATTAAAACCGTGAACATGGCCATATTCTCAACCGTGTTCTTCTTTGACTCAAATTGCAACAATTATTGACATCTAGAGGAACATGGGTGAGAACACAGTTATGTTCTTGACCATGTTCTCTTTGGTTACAATAATCAAGACTTATTGAATATTACATGATCATGAGCAATTATACATTAGTGTACCTAGCCATGTTCCTCTCTAATCACTTTATTCCTCTTCTTAAAATCACGGTTAAGAAACATGGGTGATAATCTAGGGTGTGTTACTTGTTCAAGCTCCATATTTTCTTCATTTTAGCTTCAAATCTCATGAAACTCGTCAAAATTCATTCCTTTTACTTCAGATTAGCCTTCTAACCATTAAAATAAACACATAACTCAAATAAGTGTCAAGATTGATCCAAACACCTATTAAATTCATAAGAACACTATAAAAATTACCTATTAAATAAGTATAATTAAGCACCATCAATAGTATACAAAGCAAATAGTCATTCAATCAAACAATCAACAACAACCAACAAAGTAGCACGTAATCATTAAGCAACAAACAAATAATAGATCATAAGAATTCCCTCACTTGGATATAATTGCTCATATAACCTAGTCCTTAGGGTTTCTTGAACTTTATAATTGAGTTAACTAAAGAGATATTAAATTTTATATAAGTATTTAGAAGAGCTAAGTTTCTTGAATAAACTAAATGCCCACAGTAACTTGCCTAATTCTAGTTTATAACTCATTTTTAATGTTTTGGCTATAATCTATTTGATTTAGTTATGATTACAGTGACCTACTTGGCATTTTGAAGTTTACAATTTGTATCTTAACTTAAAGTTGGGACCTTGGACATCTTTGTAATCTATCTTATCTAGGTGAACATGTTATTATAACTTCTTTAGATTTTTTCTATTTAATTATAGTCTAGATCTCATCAAAACATATTTTAACGCCTATTTAGATTAATTCATATTAAACTTGATTATATTTTTCAAAAAATTGCTCAAGACCTCTTAAGCATGAAATAATAAGATTCTAATTTATGAGACTAAATGATCTAAATCACTTCACAACTTCTTCATCAAGTTTCGATTCATTTAATTCTTAATTACTTTACATTTGTTATTTAACAATTTTGTTACTTATTTGGATATCAATTTAGATAAGCTAGAGTAACATAAGTGTTTTAGGGTTCATGGTGAGGGTGCCTCTATACTACTCTCTACAATACTTCTTGTAGCACCTTCTATTTTTTCTAGTATGGCTTCTAAGTTACCTTCCATCATATTAGTTTATTTTCTATCTTTCCCAGTTCTAAGTGTTCAACAACTTTGTTGTTGAACAGTTATTTAGTAAGTTGAGTTTAGAAAACTTGATATACTAGAAGCATTTGTTCAAATTGAGTCTCACATCTACACAACAATTCATTTGATATATCTTTGTGTTCACTATTAACATTCTTATGATTACTCAAGATAATTACAATTATCTTAAAATTTGTATCTAAAGCTACGAATTGTAAGACACTTCACCTGGTTCCCCACCTAATTTTTTATTATATTGTATAAACCAACTTTAGATTCAAATCCATCAAGAATTAGTACAAGCTCAAAAGGATGCTCACAACCATTCATAAATTTTCATACAGCTCGACTTTAATGCTTTATCTAACATGTATTCAATAGATCTCATATCCAATGATCTTGAGAGATGTGTTCAAGCAACTAAAATAATCGATCGTAGAGGCTACAACTTCATTATCAATGCTGTCAAATTCCAAATTCTCCTTTTACTCCATTGATCCATGCTTCAACATTTCAGTGTATGTTGTTAGATTTATGGATATATTGATAACTTCATGTAACATTCTTTATTATTTTGTGTTATAATCAATTTTCCTTTTATTTTATTTCCTTCCATTATCAAAGTGCATTTAGAAAGAATATAATAGCTCATTTTTCTTTCCCTTCTAATCCCTTTCTTCTTAATTATTTCCTCCACTCTAAACATTAATATTTTATAGCAGTATAGTTCCTAGTAATAATATTTCATTGTCTTCCATTTTCAATTTCTCATTACTCCTATTCAATTCAAGCAACATTTTTTTTTTAACTATTATTCCAACTGTTGAGGGAAAAAAAATCGATCTTAAATTTTCTTTATTTTATTTTACATGATCCAATTTTACAACTTGCTCAACAAGCATTTAATATATATATTTAGTAAATTAATTTGACCGGATTAGTGCCGTAATCCAATTATAATCAAGGCGCACACCAGTTCCAAATATGCAAAAGCTGGGACCTGTTTCCTCGGGGGAAAGAAATCACATTTTACCAATTATGCCCCCCGTTACACACCATTTTTCCATTCTATCCCTCTACATGTAATAATATCATTAAAATGGATTTGAAAATCTTATTAGTTAAATCAACCAAACAAGCGGCACTATATATGTGATCCGCAAGTGAAATTTCAAGGTTTCAAGTAATTTGTGCAAGAAAATCAAGATTAGTTTATAAGATAAAAGTCGACGACTATTTATATTTTGCTCAGGCATTATGTTTCCATTACTATAAATCTATGTATATACATTTGGTTCTTTTGAAAATTGTGAAAATTTGATAAATATAATTTTATGAAAAGTATTTATAATAAGCGGTTTTTTTTTAGATGTATTTTTTATTTTTATTTTTGTTTCCATTTGAAATTATCCTATCACTTTTATGGTATTCATTGTACTTACTAATTAGGTAAACTTTATTGTTTTATGAGAAATATAGAAAATCTCGACTCTATAAGAAATGTCCTTGTCCATTCAATTGGTTTTATCATTGGCTTTATATTAATTAATTTGGTTGACATAATTTTTTTTTAATAAATAAAATTCTTTTTTAATGGAAAAAAAATCAACTTTGCTTAAAGAATTTTGTGCCAACTTGATATAAACAGGATCTGGTACCTATTTGTTAGCTTGTCTACTATCGACAAATTGAGGCTTTATATCTAGTATCAAAATTGATATCTTATTGAAATGATTCATTTGTCAATTATTAGTTTAGTTATTAATTATTATAGAATTAAGGCAAATGGACATTTAGGATAGGATTTTAACTATATATTAGATTTAAATTATAAAAATAATATCGAAATAGATTAAATAAAGCTATGTTTTATACATTACCTTAATTTGCATCTTTTGCAATTTTATATTATGAGTAGCATTTATGTTAGGTAATTAATCACAAAAACTAGCTTGGATTAAGCATTGAAATTGAAATAAATTAGTACGAAGGTTTGATTGAGAAAAGAAGATTACCTTATTCTAGATTTTAATAAGATTAGGATTAAATAAAAACCGATATTAGAATTAAACTAGATGATAAACATGATTTGAATACCAAGCTAGGATATATGGATCCATACAATACATGAACATCTCAATTTTTTAAATTAATAGCAATATCTACCTATAAACATATATATAGATTTATTTAATACATGAGCATCTTCATTTTTTCAATTAAGCAACGATGTTACTTTAGATATAAAAATGGGTAGTTTGTAAATATTATTGTCGGATTAAGAATAAAACTTAGATGAAAATTGTACAAAGTTTTGATCCATACTAAAGTGTCACCTCATACCAAAATTTAAAAAAAAAAGATTGCAATCAAAATATACTGTTACTTGCATATAATACATGGTTTGTTCCACTAATTAATTAGGCAATATAAAAACAAACAATGGTCTATCATAGATGTTTCATAAATCGATACAAATTCAATACAAAGATAGTGATGAGTTGTGTTATTTTGATTAAGATTTAAGAATCAAAATTGAAATAAAAGTTGTACTGAATTATAATTTATGCAAAAAAAATTACTTTATTATGAATCTCCGTAATATATGTAAAAAACTAATTGTTACTAAATTAGGGATTATATTTTTCACTTTGTTTCATCAAGCAAAGAAGGTATCTAGAACTCCTGTATATTAAGAATGAACAAACGAGTGTTATATACGTGTGTGTAAATAGGTTCGATAATTACACTAATCTGGGTAGTATTACCGTAGCGTATCAGAAAGAATGACACCCTCCAACTTTCAAATGGCTAACGGCGAATGACAAAAGTGGAAAGTTACCACAGATAAGTATGCTCAAGTGTATTTTATATATACATATAATATATTTGATTAGATCGCCTCCCTTTTACCTTTATTCTGCGCACAAGAACCAACACAAATCAAAACACTACCAACAAATTGAGAGAGAGAAGCGAGCCCCTCGTCGAGGTCATCAGCTGAAATACGAAGACTAGTAAAAAAGAAAACCCTCAAAAAAAAGCCCCCTCCCCCGAGAGAAGTCTCTCGTACTTCCGTCTGTCTATCTATCTATCGCCTTTTTTTTTGTCTCTTTCTTCTTTCTCTCTCCTCTTTCTTGGTCTACTCTTGAACCGTTCATATTCCCGTTATGGACCTCCGATTCGGTTAGGTTTTCGGCTAAATCTGTTTAATTTACTCTTTGTTTTAATCCTGTTTTAAGGGATTTTAAATTCATTACGAAACTCCCATCGGAAACCCTAGCTTGCATTATCTGTTCAAGTCTAGGTCATTTTTTTCTTTTTTTTTTTAACTATCTTAAAAAACTTTTTTTTAAATCGATTCTTGGTCCGAAACCCTAGGTTTCAAGGGGCGTTTTCTGGTCTGGTTGATTTCTCGAGTTAGATTCGATGTGTTAGGGTAAGTTCGAGTGTTTTATGTATATGATTTTTCAGTTTAATCTGATGAATTTTAAGTAGTTGAGTTGACTGAATCTGTTTAGTGTTTATTTCCTACTTTGAGCTTATTTTTAGCTGATTTGAATGTTCATTTTGGTGGGAAAGATTCGAACTTTTGATTGTGATCTGTCAGATCATAGCAATTTGATGAATTAGGTTACGTCTTTCTTTTTCACTTCTGTTTGGTCGTTTACTTGTTAAATTTTCAGTTTTGCAATTAGATACATGAAGTTAGTAACAATTATAGCTCAATAAGTGTTTATTGTATTGGGTAAAGTTCCTTAGTTAAGTGGAAATAGATTAGGGCTCGTTGGATGAGTAGATGAAGAAACTTACGGGAGAGGTGAATGGGCATTCTAGTTATTAATCTACTTATTTTGTGGGGGATTTGTTAGGTTCGGGTATGGCAGAGGTTCAACTCCTTGGGGAAATGATTGGGTTAGCGTGGAACATAAGGAAAATGCTTGATTACGCGATGGATTTGTACTTCTTGTCTGTGCGACTTATCTATTAAATGGAAGATTTAGTGAAATCCTGTGCAAGTACATATCAATTATTTTGGCTGAAAATGTCTGGGGCTACAATAGTGGTGCTTGATATGCTTAATTTGCTGATGGAGAGCTACCTAATGATGCCATAATTTTGTTGTCAGACTTGTCTAGTATCCTGCTTCCAAAACCTTAGGCTATGTATGAGTGATCTTTTTGCTCTAGAATTTACGATGATGTGCAAGCATGATAGTAAAACAGTAATAGATGAAAACACACTTCTGTGGAAGTTGAAGTTATCTATTGTTCCAACTGCTACCTTTCAATGGAAGTGCATATTTATATGCTTTTCACCATTAGGCGAGTTATTTTCTCCTTTCTTTGAGTTGCCGTTCAATAAGCTGCACCCATACTTGCACTATGCTTGAATTCTTGAGTCAATATTTGAGTTAATGCATGTATAAGAACCGTGGGCAGAAGTCTTTTAGATACAAATTCAGTGCAGTCTGCCGTTGCATAGAGCTTTTTCTATTACCCTCATTTGATTTTTGTGTACTATCTCTTGTCATGTTGGACCTTCAGTTGTGATGCTAGGTTAGTCAGATTGACATGTTAACTATTTTTTCAAACAGGTTAGCTTTTCCAAGTCTCTGCACTCAATGATCACAGCAGTATGCCGGTTGTAATTGGAAGAGATGCAAAGGGGTCATCCTGGAAACAGTGCAGTAAGTAACAGTGGCATTGGTGGGGCATCAGCAAGGGATACTTCCCGTGCTGAATCACCTGCATTATCTGCAAACTATCTCAATTCTAGGTAAATATTGTAATCCGTACATCTTGTGTATTATCATGGTGCAGTTTGTTGAACAAATTTAAGCTTAATCTGAAATTGCTTTGATTCCATGGTTTGTTATATTGTTATTTAGTTTGCTGTTTACTGTTGATATATCAACATCATATGGAATTACCAAAGAAAAGAAGGCTCAGTTTGTGGGTCAAAAAAAAAAATTCCTCATGCGGCTGATATTTTCTCCTTGAGAAAAAAGAATCATGTGTGGATTCTCCATTGCAATGCCTTTTTTTTTTTTTTTCTTTTCCCTTTTTATTTGGGGGTAATGGAGGGGTGTGGCCGTATTGTGACTAGCTATAGAATTAGTTGAATGAGGAGACATAGTTGGGCACTTTCTTTTCTTTGGTGCTGCCTCCTTTGAGGATTCATATAAAAGGAGGTTAATTTTATCCAGCATTTTGACTTAATTCTTGACCATCTGCATTCTTACCAGTTAACTAATTGAGGAAGCCCGATTTCAAAATGACTAGCTTGGAACTTTCAATAGCGGATAAGGGTCTTGTGCATTCTTTTCTGCTTCTTGCTACATATCTGGTCTTTTCTCATTGCATAAGAAAGTATTTTGATGACAGGAAAATTGATACCAAGCTATTTCGCGCAACTTGCATAAATAAGAATGGTAGTTTGAATTTACCCCAAAAGAATGGTAGTTTGAGGTTGATTTCTAGTTAGGAAACTTTAAAAGGTTTAATCTGTGGTCCATTAAACAAAATTTCACTGAACATTGAAATTTCAGGTCTTTTGCTAACATTTTATTTTTTCACACACATCAGTCTTACAACCAACCATGGGAAAGTGCATATTGAATTATAGTTTTTTCTTCTAATATTTTCTACTAAAGCCAGCAGTTATCATGTGATTAGAAAATTAAAATGCAAATGATGAAGATTGAGGCCTTTTCACTCGCCTACTCCAATGCCTTTTTGTTTCTGCTCTATTTTTGTTTTTTTTTTTAATAATTATTTCTGCATTAATATAACTTTTTTGAATTACAATTTTTTTTTTACTTAATTGTTTCATCCAAAATTTTATTTGCCTATTGCTGTATTCCATTTTGATGTTGGTTTTTGTGATTATTACAGCCCTTTTGCATGTTCTAGTGATTGCCTTCTATCTTTTAAGCTTTGACTATCTAATAATCGTCATGATGCAGGCGGTCTTCTCAGCTAACACCATACAAGTTGAAGTGTGAAAAAGAATCTTTAAACTCCCGGTAACTATTTTAGTTAGCAGTTTTGAACATCCTATATTGCTTCTTTTTTTCTTGTTCACATAATATGGGATAATGCTCTCCCTTGCAGGCTTGGTCCTCCTGATTACCATCCGCAGACTCCAGATTGCCCTGAAGAGACTTTTACCAGGGAATATGTTCAATCTGGATACAGGGAGACAGTTGAAGGACTTGAGGTACTGTATGCACCTATATCTTATGTCATCTGGTTTCATTCCCCTCTTATAAGTGACTTCTTGCAGATAGTGTATGTTCACATGCAGCTGTAAGACAAATTGACCATCTTTCGTATGTTTCATCACTTTAACTTTTATGTTTAGATAAGCAATTGGCTGACTGAAGTTTCTCATGCGTGACTATGATAGCTACATTTTGGTTGATTACTTAGATAGTGGAACTATCTCTTGCAATTCAATCCACTTTTCCAAACATGGGCAGAACGGTTGCTTGCTAGTTTTATGAGCTATGACATTGATTTGGTGGAAGCGACTCTAATTTTATCCTGTTCTTATCTATTACCATTTTCAAAGAATTTTATTGCTTCTATGCCAGGAAGCGAGAGAAATCTTATTGAGTCAAGTTCAGGCTTTCCCAACTGCCGCTGTTCTGAAGTGCAAGGAGGTAAATCTCTTCGCTTAATGAGGATGTGATGAGCTTTTCTTTTTCGTGCATGTTATGCAACTTGATCTCTTTTTAGATTAATGATAAATTGTGCCTTCATGCAAACTTTGCTCTGCTTTTAGGCTATACGAAAGCGACTTAGGGCCATCAATGAGTCCCGTTCAAAGAAGCGTAAGGTAATGAATATATGGTGATGTATCCAACGAATGAATATATGGTGATGTGCATCCCTTGCAACATTATTTATTTTTTCTTTGAGGCTCGATATTTCTGTAAATTGATCTACCAAGTATTTGATCTCTGTTCTTATGATTTTGTTTAGTAGATCTTAGTGTCTTATGATTGCATTTTGACCCTTTCCCTTTAATGCATGGCAGGAAGGTCTGCTTTACGATGTGTCTCTTTCTGGTTCACTATTAAACAAATCTGGAACTTTTCCTGAACAGAGGCCATGTGGTGAAGATTTCCGGAAAAGATGGATTGAGGTATGCCAACTTCTATGTTTAGCATTTAGTTTGCCACCTTGGGATGGTCTCATTATGCCCCACTATCTGCCTGTGAAAGATTTGTTAGATTTGAACTGGCATGCTGACATTATTGAAGTATTTGAACTCTCACTGTTCTGTATTTTTTCTCCTTTTTCCTTCAACGAAGGTAGAGTGTCTTTGGGTCCCTTTTTACTTTAATTAAAAAGGAAATGTTCTTTTGCTTGTTGCTCAGTTGTTAGATTAGGTGCTATGTCGGTCGAGGGAACTTTCAGTGTGGATTCTGAGACATCTACCTGTCTTGGTTGATAATGGAATATACTGACAATGAACAAAAGCTTGTGATGAAATAGTGCACATATAACTCTCTAAAATAGGAAGTATTAATGTTGGAGCTCCTACATAATTGTAAAATGTAGATGCAAAAGTTTTTTGATTTTTTGGGGCCATGGGTAGTCTTCAATAATTATTTACTTAATTCTTTTTCCCCTCCTCTTCCAGGGTTTGTCGCAACCTCACAAAAGATTGAGATCCTTGGCTGACCATATTCCTCATGGGTATAGGAAAAAGTCTCTCTTTGAGGTTCTTATTAAAAATAACGTGCCATTGCTGAGAGCAACTTGGTTTATTAGGATTACTTACCTTAATCAGGTATATTGTCGCTCTACACCATATTGTTCTTGGATTTCAGTTTCATACCTTATTCTTATTTTCCACTTATGAGTTCATAAGGATTATGCTGTAAACCTGTAATTGCAGTTCAAACCTAATTCTGCTGGAACGCCGGAGAAAAGTCAGTTGAGTCGGACAGAGTATTGGACAAAAGATATTATTGACTACTTGCAGTACCTCTTGGATGAATTTGTCAAAAATAACTATCGTTCCACCTCTCAGCTTAAAGATCGATCCCCACAGATGGTCTATACTGGGTCTACACTGCAAAAGAGCGAGCCCATTTCTTCTACTGTTGATACTGATGAACCTTCTCTACATGTAAAGTGGTGGTATGTTGTTAGGCTTTTGCAATGGCATTATGCAGAGGGGTTGCTTCTTCCTTCTCCTATTATTGAGTGGGCTCTTAATCAACTGCAGGTGGAAGTTTACTTTTATGCGTTTTTCTATTCCTAGTACTGCTTCCAATACTGTTCTTATCTTCGACCTTCTTATAAAGCTGCAAGGGTCTTTGTGGCATAAAAGTAAAATATGGTAATTTACTGTCTTTCAGGATAAAGAATTGCTACAAAGCTTGCAGCTGCTTCTACCTGTTATATATGGTGTCATTGAAGCTCTTGTTCTATCCCAGAGCTATGTGCGAACTCTGGTGGGAGTGGCAGTTCGATTCATTCAGGAACCTTCTCCAGGGGGATCTGACTTGATTGATAATTCTCGAAGGGCATACACTTGCTCTGCCGTAGTTGAGATGCTCCGTTATCTTATTCTAGCGGTTCCTGACACATTTGTTGCATTGGACTGCTTTCCTTTGCCTGCATGTGTTACTTCTCTTTCAGTGAATGATGGGGGTTATGTCTCCAAGGTATCTGAAGATCTAGGGAAGATGGAGGTAGGTTCAAATGAAGTTGCTTGTATGTCTAGAAGAAGGGGTTTTGATTCTTTATACCAGGCTTTGTCTTTCAACCATGTGATTTCTTCAATTCAGAAGCGTTCAGATAAACTGGCTAAGGCTGTAAATCCAGGCTATTTGTGCCCTAATTATGCTAAAACAGTTCAAGCACTTGATAGAGCTGTCCTTCAGGGTGACCTGAGGGGAGCCTACAAGTTACTTTTTGAAGACTTTTCTGAAGTTCTTGATGAAGGATGGATTGCAGAAGTCAATCCATGCTTAAGATCTTCACTAAAGTGGGTTGGAATCATGAACTTATCCCTTATCCATTCTGTCTTCTTTCTTTGTGAGTGGGCTACATGCGATTACAGAAATTTTAGAAGTAATCCCCCATTGGATACAGATTTCACTGGGAGAATTGACTTCTCTCAGATATACGTTGCAATTTGGTTTTTGAAGCTGAAAATGAGAGATTTATGCAGCCAAAGTCAGTTTAGGAATGATAAAGCTGTTGGACTTGCTTGTCATGGAGGTTTGATACAAGAAAATGATAATTTTTGCAGGAAGTCTATGGGAAGTGTATATGGGATTGATAATACTGAAAGTGCGGAGATAAAATCTGTAAATTTCTTCAATACCTTTGAGAGTCCTGGCCCCTTACATGACATATTAGTTTGTTGGATTGATCAACATGATGCACTGAAAGGAGAGGGTCTTGAGCGTCTTCAGCTGCTCATTGTAGAATTAGCACAAGCTGGCATCTTCTGTCCGCAGGCTTATGCAAGGCAGCTATTGGTTAGTGGTATTATGGACTCAAACTGTTCTAAGTTGGAGTTGGATAAACGCATGCGACACTATCATATCCTCAAGCAGTTACCTAGCCTCTTGATGCATGATGCTTTAGAAGACGCTAGAATTATCGAAGGTTTGTCGATTGAGGAGACCATACAGGTTTACTCAAATGAAAGGCACCTTGTCCTTCAAGAGCTTCTTTCCAGTAAAAATAGGACTCGGAAAGGTGCAAATACAATGGGTCAGAAGCGGAAGCATGCTACAAGGGATGGGATACCAGCTTCTGATAAATCGAAATTTAAGGAATCACCATCCAGTGCATCATTCATTAAAAAGCTAGGAATTGAAGAGCTAAAGACCTCTATCTCTGTCCTCATGCAATTTCCAAATTTGAACTCTACTTCCGTAGATACAGGAGTTGATGAATCTGAAGGTAGTGTCAAGAGATCTTCAGGGTCAGTATGCAGTAATGTGGATTTGTCAGAAGAGATATCTGGCTGTGAGGAATGTAGAAGAATCAAAAAGCATAGAGTGAGTGAGGAAAGGAGCTTATATGCTCAGATACATTCTCCAACACTGTCAGATGACGAGGATTTATGGTGGGTGAAGAAGGGGTCTAAATCAATGGAGTCTGTGAAAGTTGATCCTCCACTTAAGTCAGCAAAGCAGGCTTCTAGGGGTAGACAGAAAGTTGTACGTAAAACTCAAAGTCTCTCTCAATTGGCGGCCGCCCGAATTGAGGGTAGCCAAGGAGCATCTACGAGTCATGTGTGTGATAATAGGATTTTGTGTCCTCATCATAAAGCTGGGACTGATGGGGGGATTCCCAAGTCAAATGATGGGGGTAAAACAACTGTTGATGGTGATATTGTTTCAATTGGAAGAGCTTTAAAGAGGTTACGCCTTGCAAGGAGGAGGGCTGTTACATTTTGGTTGGTGAAAACAGTTAGGCAGTATATTGAGGAAGCTGAGAAAACTCCCACTAAGGTTGGGCAATTTGTTGGCAGGTCTTATGCTCCCATGGATGATAGGAACCCCTCGAGGTGGAAGCTTGGTGAGGTTGAGCTATCAGCCATGCTGTACCTGATGGATATCTCTGATGACCTAGTTTCAGCTATCAAATTCCTCCTCTGGTTGTTGACCAAGCCCCTTCGTACTGTTAATTCTACAATTTATAGTGGAAGAAACATGCTAATGATGCAAAGACATGTGGAAAACCATTGTGAAGTTGGGGAGGCATATCTATTATCATCCCTTAGAAGGTAAGGCTCTTATCTATTTTTTCTTTTTTCTTTCTTTTTATCTATTTATTTAATTATTATTTTGCGTGTCTTTCACCAGATAAGTATTGATATATGTGTAATACTCAAAGGAAATAATGCATTATGATATGCTTATTTACAGAAGTACTCTTAAATATGAAGGTTCCCACCCCCACCCCTACCCCCCCACTCCATGCTCAGTTCATACTGTTTTCTGGTTCAAAAGAATAGAGCATTCTTGTTCAGCCACTGATTTAGTTTAGAATTTGTTCTGTTGTTGGTCAGTGGTTAATTTGTTCCAATCTGGATTTGCTGTATCTATAAATTTGCTACCAGAGTGGGAAATTAATTTCTATTTACATTCTTGCTCCTGTTTTGATATTGTCTGCTTTCAATCTGTTTAATCACTGCCTTTTTTATTTTTTATGTTTTGAGTAATTAATCAGCTATTCTCATAATGTAGCTTATTGATCTACTGGTGTTTCTGATTTTGAAAAATTTCAGGTACGAGAATACAATTGTTTCTGCAGATCTAATTCCTGAAGCCTTGTCAGCATCAATGAATCGAGCTGCAACTATTGTGGCCTCTAATGGTAGAGTATCTGGTACAATGGCATTGGCTTATGCTCGATATTTGTTCAAGAAATATTCAAATGTGACTAGTGTTTTGGAATGGAGAAAGACTAATAGGATGGCATATGATAAGAGACTGTTAGCTGAACTTGAATCTGGGCGATCGCTGGAAGGAGATTTGGTGTATCCTCTTGGAGCTCAAGGAGCTGATGATCTTGATGACATTTTGCGTCAAAAAATGACCAATGGAAGGTTATCCAGAGTGAGCATGAACATGCGGGAGATTGTGCAAAGACATGTTGAGGAGGCTTTCCGTTATTTATCGGGCAAGGAGAAAAAATCATTTGCGTCTAGTACTCTAAAAGGGGATGATGGATATCAGATAGCACATCAAATTATTGCGGGACTTATGGACTGCATTAGACAAACTGGTGGTGCTGCACAGGAGGGCGATCCCACTTTGGTGTCTTCTGCTGTTTCTGTTATTGTTGGTAGTGTTGGGCCAACTCTGGCCAAAATTCCTGATTTTACTGTAGCGAACAGCTATCCAAATTTCCCTTCTGCTGCGGGGTCATTAAATTTTGCAAAATGTATCTTGCGTATTCATATAACCTGCCTGTGCCTTCTTAGAGAAGCTCTTGGTGAACGTCAAAGCAGGGTTTTTGAGATAGCTCTTGCAGCTGAAGCTTCTTCTGCGCTTGCTGGAGTCTTTGCTCCTGGCAAGGCTTCACGTAACCAATATCAGTTGTCTCCTGATATTCATGATTCCAGCACAAACAACTCGAATGAAAATTTGAACAGTTCTGGAAAAGCTGTAGTCAGTAGAGCCACCAAAGTTGCTGCAGCTTTGTCATCCCTTGTCATTGGTGCAATCATTCAAGGGGTTACTAGCCTGGAGAGGATGGTTACTGTCTTCAGATTGAAAGATGGCTTGGATATACTTCAGATTGTCAGGACTACCAGATCTAATTCAAATGGTAATACACGTTCTCCTGGGGTTTTTAAAGTGGATAGCTCAATTGAGGTTTATGTGCATTGGTTCAGGGTGCTTATTGGGAACTGTAGAACTGTTTCTGATGGATTGCTTGTGGAACTTTTGGGTGAACCATCAATTGTAGCTCTATCAAGAATGCAACAGACGCTCCCTCTTAGCTTGGTTTCCCCACCTGCCTACTGCCTGTTTGCCTTTCTCACGTGGAAGCCATTTATTGTGAATGCCAACCTTGCAAATCGAGACGACATACACCAATTGTATCAGTCGTTGAATTTAGCTGTTGGTGATGCCTTGAAACATTATCCCTTCAGGGATATTTGTCTGAGAAACAGTCAAGGCTTATATGAAATCATAGTTTCAGATACTAGTGATGCGGAATTGGCATCCATGCTAGAGTTAAATGGTTCAAACATGCATTTGAAATCCACACCATTTGTCCCTCTTCGTGCGAGACTCTTTCTGAATGCAATTCTTGATTGCAGATTGCCTACTTTATTCACACACGAGGATAAAAGTCGGGTATCTCGACATGGTGAACTGAAAGACCTGTATGCAGAAAATAAAACTAAGCTTGTGGATAAGGTTGTGCAAGTTTTGAACAATCTGCAACCTGCCAGATTTCATTGGCAGTGGTTAGAGCTTAGACTTCTTTTAAATGAACAAGTCTTTATAGAACAACTTGAGAATCATGATGTATCCTTGGTAGATGCATTACGCACTCTCACACCTAGCCCTGAAAGAGCCAATGTCTCTGACAATGAATGTAACTTCATTGAAATCATCTTAACAAGGTTGCTTGTAAGACCTGATGCAGCTCCCCTTTTCTCAGAGGTAGTTCATCTTTTTGGGAGGTCATTGGAGGATGCGACACTGTTGCTGACAAAATGGTTTTTGGAAGGAAATGATGTACTTCTTGGACGTAAGACTATTAGGCAGCGTCTCATAAACATTGCTGAGAACAATGGTCTTTCCATTAAGTCCCAGTTCTGGAAGCATTGGGGATGGCCATGTTCTAGCTCTGATGCCATGGCAAATGGTTTGGGGAAGAAAAAGCTGGAAGCTGTCTCTCTTGAAGAAGGAGAAGTGGTTGAAGATGGCATCGATGCAAGAAAGTACAATAAGGGGTCCATGCAACCAGTTGATGCTGAAGGCTGTAACCTCAGTCAGCAGTATATCACTGAGAAAGCACTAATTGAACTGGTGCTCCCTTGCATAGATCAGAGCTCTGATGAATCACGTAACACGTTTGCATTTGATTTGATTAAGCAGTTGAGCTATATTGAGCAACATATAAATGCAATTGCTCGTGGGACAAGTAAGAGCACAGGGATGGCTTCTTCTGGGACTGATGGTCCAACTAACAAACCCAGTAATCGCAGAGGCATGAGAGGTAGCAGTCCTAGTCTTGCTAGAAGGCAAACATTTGTTACAGATTCTGCTCTGCCATCACCTGCAGCTCTACGAGCTTCTGTTTCATTAAGGTTGCAATTTCTTATGAGGTTGCTACCTGTCATATGTGCAGATAGGTAAGTTCACCGATTACTATCTTTCAAGGTGCATTAACTTCTATTCTAGTTAAGAAATGCTTGATATCTGCTGCCATTGCTATTTTTCTGTTTAGAATTTCTGGTTCACATCTTGCTTGGATCATGTGGAGATGATCATTCTTTTTTAGTTTCAAGCGTAGTGGTAAAAAATAGTCATATTAGCATGATGCCTTTTTTCTTTAAATAGTCATATTAGCATGATGCTTTTTTTTTTTTTTTGTTTTTCTTTTGAATGTGCATTTTTGCATGCGCGCGTGTGTACATATATTAACTTTGTAGTACCTTGTGGTAGCTATCTTAATATCCATTTTTTGGGGTTGCTTTTGATGCCCATTCTTTTGTCCAAAACTAATATTTAGAGAACTTTGGTCATCCTATGAATTTAAGTAATTAACTTATGTCCCCTTTCTTGGAGTCATTTTAATCCACTTTTATGATCTCTTCTGTTTGAATTCAAGTTAGTGCATCCAGTATGTTGGTTTTTTAGGACATGTTAGCATGGGTTATTGGTATATTGAAGTTCTTAAGCAATGTCGGATAGTGGTATTATGACTGCTGGAACTCATGCAACGTGAAGTTTCCTTGAAATAATGAAGGCATTTTTAATAATGTGCCTTAACTAGTCAATAATGGGGGCCAGCTCTTGGACATTTAACTAGTCAATAATGGCATATTTGATTTTTGCAAATGCTGCAGGGAGCCTTCAGGATGGAACATGAGACAGAGTCTTGCCAGTGCAATATTTCGCCTCTTGGGAAACCGCCTTGTTTATGAAGATGCAGATTTGTCCTATCCCATGCAGAGTTCTCTGCCAAAGGAGGGGGAATTGCTGAAAACTTCAAGTATAGCATCTCCATATTCCTCTGGTGAAAGCCTTTTTGATAGGCTATTGATGATCTTTCATGGTTTATTGGGGAGTTCTCAGCCTAGTTGGCTGAAGGTAAGGTCAACCTCAAAGAGTGGGAATGATTCGTCCAAGGAGTTTTATGGAGTAGAAAGGGAAGTTGCTCAAAAATTACAGGTTTGATCTGCTTTCCTTTATATTTTTTCACTTAGGTGCAAAAAAGGTTGATGATAATATGTTTTAAACTTTCGGTGCTGATACAAAAGTTGCCTGCAGAGTGACTTGGAGAGCATGCAGCTCCCAGACAAGATTCGATGGCGAATCCAAGCTGCAATGCCTACAATTCTTCCTTCTATACGGTGCTCTGTCTCCTGCCAGGTCCCATCCATTTCAGCTGCTGCTACAGCTTCATTACAGTCTAGCTCAATGTCTGGAAACCCATCTCATCGGAGTTCTGGGTCATCTGTGTCACGTTCTTTGGCTAGTATACCAGAGAAATCGAAGACATTGCCTGCACAGCAGGATTGTAATGTTGAAATTGATGCATGGACACTTTTGGAAGATGGTGTAGGGTCTAGTGGCTCTTCAGGTAGTGCAACTATTGTTGGAAGTGACAATTCTAATCTTCGAGCAGCCAGCTGGCTTAAGGGGGCTGTACGTGTAAAACGGACAGATCTTATGTACATCGGTGCTGTGGATGAAGATAGCTGATTTTGACTGTATTTGAGATGTTGAACGAGCGAGCCAAGCCCTTCACAGGCAATTTGGTGTATGTATTTTTCTTGGTATCAAGGTCAAGATTGCCTCTGGAGGCTTTCAGCCGATGGTGGCGTGCGGGCTGTCGAGAGAGAATTTTTTGGCCCTCCAGCAGACCTTTAAAGATGAGTGATGCCAAGATGTAATTGTGGCCTGCTAAAAGGAGGCCTTCAGCCTGACTTAACTGCTAACCCTTTGATAACTACAATTCTGAGCAGGTGCATCCGGGTGCTTTTCAGGCGCTTTGTTGTATATAATTGTTTTCACTTTGTGAAATTAGAATATATAAACAGTGCTTTAGAGCTTTGTGCTCATTATTCTTGCTGCATCCTTCTCTCCTTCTTCTCCCATAGAAATAACAATTATTTAAGCTGCAAATCTATGTGAATTTCTGAAATTCATATTGATGCAAATTAGCTACAGCTTGCTAATAGATGGGAGAATTATATTTCCTCCGATATGGTTGATGCAATTGGCATTAGGCTTTTCATATTTTCTATTTCAATTAACATGTATAGACATCAGGGTTTCTTTTTGGGACCTTTAGCTTTCTGCCCTGACACTTGCAATACTAAGCTGCTTGGGAATTTATGTTCAGCCACTCTGCCAATCCAGGTAAGTCGTAAACTTACATTAACTTCTGCAATTTATTGCTGTATTCCATGTTCTCCAAACTTCAACATTTAATCATGCAGACAATTATTCTAGGTGCTTTGCTCACATACCGATGAAGTACTGGGATGGTGGAGCATCTGTTATCCTTGGCGGAAGGGTTAAATTATGAGACATTTCAAATATGGTTGACTGGTATTATTTACCTCTTCTCATCAGTTGGAATTTTTACCTAGTGGGGGAACCGACCTTCACATATATAAGTATGAAGTCCCACGTTATGAGTTTTATTTCGTGATTTCTGTTTCCTGACTGCTTGTAAGGACGACTCCTTGTCACCCTTGCCATTCCGTTTAGTAGAGAAATGCTATTCATCATATAACTATTCCTGATATGTAGAATGCCCTAGCTTCATCTTTCTGTGATTCCTTTGTATGTTTGGTTTCACTCCTATTTGTTGATAGGGACCCATGCATCTTATTCAGAGCTCTAAGCTCTTTGATCATGTTTAGTTCTTTTTACCGTTGAGTTCTTCCCCTTAATTGCGTCTCTTTAGCTTATAGCCAATGTTCCAGTCATTCACTACGCCATATACCATAGAACCGGACCTATGTTAGAGAAGTGATAGAGCTTAGTGGTGGTCAGAACACAAATGCTCCAACTTGATGGTGGCAGCCCGGATTGTGGTCTTATGAGGTGACCATACTCGCATCCCTAGGAAAATGTTTAGCCAAAAAGGTTATTCCGACATTAGGTGTTGAAACTATATGGCACTACTTGAAAGACCCGAAGGCCTAATCGAGTTAATTTCATCACTTTCTTTCGGATGAATTGTTGGCTTGCGTAATAAGGCTGGTAGGGATCAAATTGCTATTGATCTTATTACTAGACAAAGTACTATTATTGATCTTATTACTAGGGGTCAAATTGCTATTGATATTATTACTAGACAAAGTACTGGAAGATTCGTTTACATGTTTAGAATTCGATAAAACAATAGCAGCAGATCTGCAAGGAGAAGAGGTTTAGTCCACGTGGTGTCTGTTGCAAGCAGCACGAGCTATTATCATTTTCTGAACTTTAGTTAGTCGCAGTTATACACGCATTAATAGTTGGTTATTTGCTTTATCACCCTTAGTTTCCTAATTATTTCAAAAATAATTTCACCCTTTGCTTTTATTATGTATTTATCAATTCTATAACATGATTGTGGTGAACAGAGTCAAATAGTTGTGCATCGCATCAATTAATTGATTCAAATCTAGTTTAGTTACACATAGTTTATATTTGCTGTAGATGCATAGTATCCAATAGTAAATTTGATCTTATCTTTTGCTTTTTAGTTCCAATATATAAAAGTCCTAAAAAATAAAAAAGAACCAAACATCCTTAGTTCTACAAAAACCTAGCATATAGACCTAAATACAAGATTGTCTCATATCATCTTGATATCAAAGTAGAGGGTTGTGGTGAAGGCTAGGTTAGGAGTGTCTCATATCATCTTGATAGATCAGGTTTTGTGATGCAGGATACAAAAGCGAAAGTAATTAAAGGAAGAAAAAACAATATATAATTACCCAAAAAAAAAGAAAAAACAATATATAGTGATGCAGAAAATTAAATTGAAAAATTAAATTAAATGATAATTATAATAAATATGTTTAGATATTCACTATCAAATATCAATAACTAAAGAAATAAAAGAAAAAAAAAAGAATCTTTTCTTTTTAATTTAATTTTCTTTCCTTCTTTGATCAAATCTTGTCTTGATATCTTTGCAATTCACTTTTTTTCCAAAGTTATTTAAATACTATTCAATTCCCAATGTATTGAAAATTTTCAATGTAATCATCATGATGATTATAGAAGAAAGAAAATAATGGATGAAGGTAAAGAAATATATATAAATATAAAGAAGATTGATGGCCTCACATTATTAATGAATTTTATGATGGCTTTGTACTATTGATGAAGACAAAATCATTCCAATCTTAAAGAAAATAGTTCAATTTAATAATATTTTATCAATCATGTTCAAAATTTTAATAAAAAACTTTATACAAAGGAAATGATAAATATAGACTGTATGATTTAAAGATAAAGACAATTTAATGGTTAATAATTAGCCATCTTAAATAATAAAGGAAATTAAAATGTTCTCATAAAATAAAAGATAATAATATAATTAAATTTAATAATTTAAATAAAATAACTAAACATAAAAATCTTTTATGCCAAACAGGTTGATAATGCTAGTGTGAACTTCTATCATGTATCTGTGATACCCATCATTTCTCTCCTATTTGGGAAGATTTACTTTCAGTGAATCAAACCGATGTATCTCTCATAAAAATCTTGATTAATTCTGTAAAGCTTTGACTCAATAATCCACATAGCATTTGAAAGTGGACGATTTACCCATTTGATGAGAAAATGTTTATCATCACTAATAATTTGATCATCAATAATATCTTCTATCTTCTCTTTCTTTCCTTTCATTGGTGGAACATGTGGACCTTGTGGAACTAAAAGAGTAGGAAATGTAGGCTTTGGTTTGTAATCTTAGTTAGCTCATAATAAGGCAAGGGATCGTCAACATTGAAAATATTACTAATACTTGTATCTTGTGGTAGCTCCAAAATGTAAGCATTTGCACCAATCTTCTTTAAAACCTTGAAAGGTCTCATGCCTCTAGCATATAATTTCTTGCAAGAAGCTTGTGGAAACCTCTCTAGTCTAATCCAAGCAATCACCAAATCTCCCTCTTTAAATTCTTGATACTTGCAATGAACATTCGTATTAGACTTATATAATTCATTACTTACGTTAATTTTCTTTCTAATTTCTGCATGTAGATCATGAATATGTTTGGCAAATGATTCAACAAGTTCAAAAGGTCTAGATTTTAATGGGAGTGGTATAAGATCAATGGGGCATTTAGGTTGATAGCCTAGTACAACTTCAAAGGGACTTAATCTAGTGAATCTATTTATTAAATTATTATAAGCAAATTTTTCCATAGGAATGATGTGATCCAAGTAGACACATGGTCACCAACTAAACACCTCAGCAAATCGCTTAAACTCTTGTTAATTGCTTCAGTCTAACCGTCAGTCTAGGTGTGAAAGGCAAAAGAAAACTATAGCTTGGTACTTCGCATTTTCCATAATGTCTTCCAAAACTAACTAACAAATTTGACATCCTATCCGATGCTATGATTTTAAGCCATGTAACTTAATAACCTCACTAAAGAACAATTTGGCTATATGGGAGGCATCTGTGGTCTTGCTACATAGTACAACATGTGCCATCTTAGAAAAACAGTCTATTACCACAAAGATTAAATCATGTTTTCTAAGAGTCATAAGTAAACCTAATACAAAGTCCATACTAATGTCCTATTAAGGTGAATGTAGAATAGACAAAGGTCTTATATTTTGTTTCCTAGTCTTGGAAAGTTGACAAGTATGATGACATTACCTCATAACTCTAGTTACATCCCTCTTAATGCTAAGTCAATAAAATCTATTCTCAAATATGACTATGGTTTTATCTCTCCTAAAGTGACCAATTGCACCTCTAGCATGTAATTCCCAAATAAAAAAAAAATCCCTTAGAGAAGTTTTTAGAATGCATAATCTATCATCGTTGAACAAGTAACCATCCTTAAGGACATCAATATAAAGTCCTAATTGATCGTTAGACAATGATGCATAGATCTTCCGAAAATCATGACAAGTTGAATATTGCTTTCTTATCTTTTCAAAACCAACAACGTTAATAGTTAAAGTACTTACCAATAGGTGCATCGTGCATGTGACTTAAAGTATTAGTAGGTTTATTCTCAATTCTAGCTTTATGTTTCAAGACAAATGAGTACTCCTGCAAATATTGAATTCACTTAGCATGTTTAGCTCCACGTTTCTTTTGTGAATTGAGATACATAAGAGCCTGATGATCATTATACAACACAAATTCATTAGGTAATGAATAATGTCTCCAATGTTTCAAAGCTTGCATCACTGCATAAAATTCTTTATCATAGGTTAAGTATCTTTGTTTTACCTCATATAGTTTCTCATAAAAGAAAGCTATAGGGTGTCCTTCTTGACTAAATGCTCCACCTATTCCTATGCCAAATTCATCATAAACAACCTTAAACACTTTAGAGAAAATAGGTAACTTAAGCATAGGTGCTTCAGTCATTCTCTTCTTGATTTCCAAGAATGCTTAAGTAAACCTCAAGTAAATGTTTCATCTCTACAATTATGTCTAACTTTGACTCAACATTACATTAATCAACTTCCTTAACCACAAAAGCATATAAAATGCTTTCTTTATACTCAAGCTTAAATTCTCTTGCACTCAAAATATGGAGGGGTTTCTTGGAATCTATGGTACTGACTGACCCTTTTATTAGCGTTGACCTTAAGTTCTTTTGGAAAAGAAGGACTAATCTTAATTTTCTTACCATCATGCATGAATAAATATGTGTTAGTCCTACCATAATGAACTGCATCTAGGTCATATAACCAAGGTCTCCCTAAAAGGACACGAGTAATGTTCATAGGCATTACATCACATCAAATTTCATTTGTATGTGTAGCAAAATGTAAGGGGACTAAACATCTTTGAGTGACAAGTAAGGTGGCCTTATCTACCTAAGCTACCTTATAAAGATTAGGGTGTAATTCTGGTTTAAGACCTAACTTAAACACAACAACCTATGAAAGTATGGAATATGCTAGTTCATCTCCATTCATCCTCCTTTCTAAGCTGGGTAATGAGACACCTAACAACATTCCAATTGCCCTCATCAAAAGTTAAGCCCATGTCGTCTTCATCACTAGCACCCTCTTCTAGAATATGATCTAACTCATCACAATCCTTATTCTCTATTGGCTCTGGCTCTCTCACATAAAGGTTCCTAATTGGGCATTAGTAGGCAAAGTGACCAAAACTATAACACTTATAATACTTTTGATTCAAGTTAACCTTTGAACTCTCTACAACCATGTTCTTACCTTTGATGTTTTTATCTTGAGTCATAGTAGGATTGCTAGACTTAGGTGCTACAGGGGCATTCTCAGTAGACCTATTAGATCTCTCACCAAGATTATTACTCCTAGAGACTTACTCCCCAACTTGAGAACCAAATGCCCTATGTAGTTTCAATCAATTTTTGATCTCTAAAACTTGTTGGAAGGTTTGTCTAAGGTCTCATCATAATAAAGTTAAACCTCTCTCTTAATGTCAAGACATAACTGATTCTTAAACCTAGAAAGTGTTAACTCAGGTGACTTTGGTTCATCACATCTAATCAAAAGCTCATCAAACCTAGCCATATATTCATTAACTATCATGGTTCTCTGCCTAAGGTTGATATATTATTGGTAGAGCTTATGTTGATATGATAAAGGGATGTATTTCTCCTTCGGCTTGATTTTCATCTCTACCCAATGCACTATAGGTGATTGTCTTAATCATAGAAGCTGTTGCTTTACATTGGTCTAGTATAGTTTGGCTTGACCAATTAATAACATCTTAGCAAAGCGCACTCTACGATTCTCAAACATCCTATAGAAGTCAAAGTTTTGTTCCATGGAAGTTATCTAATCTATTAAGACAATCAAGTCATGATTCCCATCGAATATGGGTGGATCTACCTTAATATGCCTAGTGAAATCATCAACACGATTGTCATAGTGTGGATTTTCAAAGCCAAGTGTTAAATAATCATCTTCTTGAAAATTCCTATGTGGCATCCTATAACGCACTGGCTTGACTCTACAAATGTTTTGAACTTTAGGACTCCTTTGATGGTGTCATCTAGGTGTTGGGTCATCCTTTAAGTTAGAATTCCTATTTAGGGCTCGATTGACAATTTCTTCATCCTCATCATAACAAATAGGTAACCTAGTAGCTTCTAAGACATTCATGAGACTTGAAAGGGTTTCTAATTGGTGACGCATTTTACCTATGTTAGTTGTAAGTTTATCCATGTTAGACATTAATTGATTTAATAGTTCATTCGTATTATTTTTCGTAGGTGAGTTATCTTTGAAACCATTATGAGTTTTTTCTAGTATTAGACTTTTTTTTTGGTATGAAAAAGAAAATGCTTTCTCACCCCCCAAGAAAGAATGTTGATCTAGGTTTTGATACAAAACTGACGTAGGACATGAAAGCAAAAGTAATTAAAGGAAGAAAAATGGTGATGTAAAAAATTAAATTAGAAAACTAAATTAAACAATAATTATAATAAATGCTTAAGATATTCACCACCAAATATCAAGAACTAAAGAAATAAAAGAAAAAAAAAAAGGAACCTTTTCTTTTTAATTTGGTTTTCTTTTTGTCTTTAATCAAATCCTGTCTTGTGCTTAATATCTTCACAACTCACTTTTCTTCCAAAGATATTGAAACACTTCTTGATTCCGAGTGTATTGAAAACTTTCAATGTAGTTGTGATGATGATTATGAAAGAAAGAAAACAATAGATGAAGGAAAAGAATATATATATAAGATGATTGATGGCCTCACACCACCAATGAAGACGACGGAATCACTCCAATCTTGAAGAAAATAATTTAGTTTAATAATGTTCTATCAATCATGTTCAAAACCCTAATAAAAGAGACCATTTACATAAAGGAAAGGACAAATATAGACCCTATTATCTACGAACAATCGAATGGATAATAATTTGCCATCTAAAATAATAAAGAAAAGTAAAAATTTTTAATAAAACAAAAGATAATAATATAACTAAATATAATAATTTTAATAAAATAACTAAATATAAAAATCTTTACACCATACAAGCCAATAACACTGACATGAACTTTTATGCATGTACCCTTGATCCACATTAGTGTGCGTGGCTTGAGGAACATATGTTAGGTGCTCTTGCAATCTTGGTTGGTATTTGGGTAGTGATTTGTGAGCGCTTGGTGTGCTGTTGTAGGTGCTAGGTGGTTATGTCTTGTTATGGCATGGCATTGGTTGGTATGGTAAGTCTTGTTTGAATTCTTGAAATTATATTTTATTACAATGGTAGAAGATTATGGATTAGAGTTAAGATAGATGTTGGTAGTGGTAATCGTGGATGTAAAGGTAATACTTGATGTGAGGAATGATGACATAGTAGGTGACACAACATGTTAAGACCATGAGAGTCCTTAGGGCTCAGGGTGACGAAGTGGAGCGAGGCAATGTATGTGGTAATGCCATAGATGACGGTGTAGATAATCGTGTGGATGGAGTGTATGGTGGTGGCCATGACGTTGTCATTAGAGGTCAAGGAGTAGGAGGTGGTCATGAAGGCCATGGGGATCATTGAGTATTTCAAGGTATTGGTGATGATGATAATGATCATGTTGATGAGGAATGAGGATAGATTAGAGAGGAGGCCTCAATAAGTGAGAGGTATTGACACTGCTAAGCTAAAAGTACTCATGTTTGATGGTATTGATGATGCTAATCGATATTTTGATTGGAAAGACTAAATAGAGAGTGAGGTTAGTGGCATTAGAGTATAAGGGTTATGCTGCATTATGGTGGAAAAATTATCTCATAGGTAGTGAATGGCTATAAGTGATATTATGACTTGGTAGGAAATGAAGGATGTAATGCATAGACAATTTGTTTTTGAATTCTATCATTGGAGCTTATTGATGAGGATACATTCTTTATGCTAAAGTAATCTAATTGTAGAGTAGCATATCAAAGAATTTGAAATGTTGACCGTCTAGCATGATGTGATCGAGACTCTTAAGCAGATAATAACTTACTTTGTTACTAACCTTCAGGGTGACATTGCTAGCATAGTAGAACTTCAAAGGTTTGAAACTCTTGAGGAGGTGATGCAACTAGCTAGTAAGGTAGAGCAATAGAAGAAAAGGAACCTTCTAAAATCATAGGTATCATCTTCATTATCTAGTTTTGTTAATTTTGAAAAAGTTGAAGTTAGTAAGAAGGATGGGAGGAGTGAATAATTTAATGAAAAGAAAGTAGATCAAGCTATAAAGAGAGAGATATCTTCTACTAAAGGGATTCAAAAGTGTAGGATGTTTAGGGTTCTCGAAAGAGGATTAAGGATACAAAATGTTTTAAGTGTTTAAGATATGGGTATATAGCTTCTCAATGCCATAATTGTAAGGTTATGGTAACACATGGAGATTGTGTTGAGAGTGAAGATGAAGAGAATTAGGCAGAGTAAAGTAGAAGTTGAGGTAGAAGGTTATGTGCTAAAGAAGTCAACTAAAGAAGTAGAGGGCTTAGAGATACCTATTGTTGGAGTTAATAAAAGGGTTTTGAATATTACTTGTCTCACCTTGTAGGGTACTCAATTTGTGACAACTTGCTATGATTGCTCAACCTCTACTATGCAATCGTGAAGTGTCTCAAACCAATACAAATCAACCTGTTAAATCATAATAATTAACTAATTGAATGCCTTTAGCATTCCTTTATCTCAAATAAAATATGTTCCATATTCAACAAAAGCATTATATAAGTCTTAGAAGAAGGCCTCATCTGGGTCTTATACAAAGTAAATACAACTAAGATCCCTTGGGATCAGATTAAATATTTACAAATCTTTAAGTCTCTGAGCTTATCAAATTATATAATATATTCTCGCATTCTCTTTATCTTACCACTATTCCTAGAGTTTTGAGGTAATTGTACATACCTTGCTACAATGTCCTTTAAGGAAGTTTAGATAATTGCGTCTTACAAGACAAAATCTTTAAGAGGGTGAGCTAATAGCCTAGTGGGATAGGAATGCAATCTTGCAATACTATTTACACGCACAAACAATTTCAAACAAGTTTTCAAATCATATGCTATACATGAGCAATCATATGAATGCAACATCACACGCGGTCTTCCAATAACCAATGTGAAGTCTATGGGTTTACGCCCCTCTTGAACTTGGGTTAGGGATTCAGATCTTACCATTAGTGCTTAGTCTCACACTCAATTGATTATTCTTATCTCTTTATGATGAGGATCATCTAGCACCTAAGAGTATAGAATCGAAATCCTAAGATCCATTACAAGGAATTGGAGGCCCAATGACCCGAGCTAGAGCAAAGAGGATGAATGATGCCCTACAAGGACTAGTCATGGACCTACAAGCCAAGGAATCAAATTACATGAAAGGAGAATTGACACCTATTAATGTGATTCATGTTTCCATGGAGGGATGCAAGGATTTGAAGTCCTAGAATAGAAAATGTTGTTATTGAACCAAAAAGGAAAAAGGATTTGCGGTTTTGTTTTGCTATGTTTTAGTATTTGTTTTGGTTTGTAATTTAGCATAACTAGTTACTTGTTTTGGTTCATGAGAGGGTAAGGACGTAAGTTAGATTAGGAAACTTAGGTTTTGTATCTTATTGTTGCATGTACTTCTTATAAAACCTTGTAAGGGGTCGACACAAAAAAGAACATTGAATAATGAAATTACAATACACTTTCATTTTGTGAAAAGAAATCCCCTTCTTGTTCTTTGCGAAAGAACTCTCCTTTAGAATTCTTCATCCGAATTACGAGAGGAAATCCCTTAATTGATAACTTAGGTTTCAATCAACAGGTGTGATTGAGATCTAGTTCTGTGTTACTTATTCGAACAATCCTTAGGGAATTGATTCAAATAGTGTATGCCGGGTTCTAAGTTTAATATACTTAGGGTTCACACATCATTTGGTATCGAAGCTTTGGCTTCTTGAGTCAAGTAATCTCTATCCTTTGTTTATTTGCTTGTTGTTCAATTCCATACTTCTTGTTCATACTCTAAATTCATCTAAAAAAAAAAAATTGTTTCGGTCATAAGAACAATTGGGGATTGACAACACATAAGTCTAGCTTAGTCATTACAAATCAATTGTGATCCAATTCTTATTCCTTCTTCGAAGAATACATATAAAAAAAATCAAATCACAAATTTGGTTGTGGAAGAAATCCAAGTACCGAAATTACAAAAGAAAAAAATTTGTTTTGGCAAGTTATAATTCAATTGCCATAATACACTTTCCAATTCCAACTGCAACACATCTTGTTCTTTTTAAATTGTGCATCTGAATTACATTCATAATTCTTGTTAGATTCGGTGCAAATTTGTTTGTCCTTTGAATTGCATGATAGGGAATTGTCTTGATATGTTTATGAAATTAATAGTAAGAGCTTGTCATATCTATTGGAGTTTACATCTATTCTCAATTTCACCGTGACTTGAAACCAAAGGTGATCATTAGGTGTTGACTTAGTGATTGTGTTGAGGAGTTTTCCAATCCGAGTTCCTAGCAATGGATTTTAAGAGTAGGTTATGAGGACATATTTGTGAGAGATATACACGAGTGGATTGTGAGAGTATTACTACTTGAGAGCAATACATGAGTGAATTGTGAGGAACATATTTTACTTGTGATATTAATTTATTGTTTAACTGTAGAAATATGTCAGGGTAAAACACAAATGGAGGTGAGAATAGGGTGATGTTTAAGGAGTTGATGGGAGAGATGAAAAGGATTTTGATTGGTGAGCTTGAACAGATCCAAGAAAGAATGGATAAGATGGAGAGAATTAGAGAACCGTCTAGCAGTACTACTGTCAGGCAAGGCATAGGTAGACCGATTAGAGGAGGAGTTAGGATAGAAGAAGGAGAGGATTCTGACTTTGGTGAATATCATAATGTGAGGGAGAGAGGGAACACCCAGAGGCGGGACAGTAACTTGGGAAGTATTAAGATGAAAATACCAATGTTTTAGGGGAAGAATGATCCTGAGTTATACCTGAAGTAGGAGAGGAAAATGGATCATGTCTTTGAATACCATAACTATATTGAGGAGAAGAATATTAAATTAGCTGTAGTAGAGTTCACAGATTATGCTATTGTATGGTGGGATCAGTTAGTGCATAATAGGCGTAGGTATGGAGAGCGACCTGTTAATACTTGGGAAGAGATGAAAACCATAATGTAAAAACAGTTTATCCCTAGTCACTACCATATGGATTTGTTTAGGAAATTCCAGGGATTGACACAGGGGACCACGAGTGTAGAGGACTACTATAAGGAGATGGAGATAGCTATGATTAGGGCCAGAGTAGAGGAGGATGATGAGGCAACTATGGCTAGATTCATTAATGGTTTGAACTGGGAAATTGCTAATATGGTAGATTTACACCGTTACTTAGACGTGGAAGAACTGTTACATAGAACAATCAAAGTGGAGTGACAATTAAAATATAGGAGTTATTCAAAGGTTTGAGTTGATGTCCAAATCTTCATGGAAGTCTAATTGGAAGAAGAACTCTATAGATTCAAAGCCTAAAGAGGATGTAAAGGCTAAGAGTCCAATTGCTACATTTAAGGGAAAAACTGACACTAACCCCCCTTCTAGAACTAGAGATATCGAATGTTTTAAATGTCAAGCATTTAGACACATTGAATCTTAATGTCCAAATCAAAGAGCTATGATCATCTATGACAATGGAGATATAGAGAGCGTTAGCTCTGAGGAAGATGAGAAGTCACCATCACAGGAGTATGAGGATGTTGACTTGGAGGGAATCCGCTCTGAGGAAGATGAGGAATCACCATCACAGGAGTATGAGGATGTTGACTTGGAGGGAATCGTGAGTGGGGAGTTTTATGTCACTAGGAGAGTACTCCGTGTACAACCCCAGGAGGATGGTGAGGAGATCCAATGTGAGCACATATTTTATACACAATGTCATGTGCAAAATAAGATGTGTAGTTTGATAATCGATAGTGGCAGCTGCACTAATGTTGCTAGCACTCTACTGGTAGATAAGATGCAGTTGAAAGCTGTGAAATGTCCAAGACCATATCGATTACAATGGTTGAATGAATGTGAGAAAGTAAAGGTGACCAGGCAAGTTCTTATAGCCTTTTCCATAGGGAGCTATAAAGGTGAAGTCATGTGTGATGTGGTACCTATGCAGGCTAGTCACCTATTGTTAGGACGACCTTGGCAATTTGATAGGAAAATTACATATGATGGGTATAAGAACCAATATTCTTTTGTGCTAAACAAAAGAAAAGCGGTTCTCACGCTACAAAAACCATGGGAAGCTTGTGAGGATCAAGTGAGGATTGCAAAAGAATTTCGAGAGGAACACTTGAGTGTACGATAGAAAAGTGGAGAAAAAGAAGAAGAGTGAAAAATAAACACTGGTGAGTAAAGAGTGAAAAGACACTCAAACATAGAAAGTAGAGAGTATGGCAAGGAAGAGTGAGGTTAAGAGTGCAATGCTAGCCAAACAACAATTACTTGTACTTATGTACAAGGATTTATATTTTACTAATGTTGACCTTAATCTTGTTTTGCCTAGTGTGTTTATGTCTTTATCGTAGGAATATGAGGACTTGTTTCTTGAAGAGGTGCCGTAAGGCTTACCCCCACTACGAGGGATAGAGCACCAAATTGATTTTATGTCAGGCGCATCCATTCCTAGTTGGCTAGCTTATAGAACTAATCCTGGGGAGGCCAAGGAAATTCAAAGGCAAGTTGATGGACTAATGGAGAAAGGGTTTGTGTGAGAAAGTCTTAGCCCGTGTTCAGTTCCTGTCATCCTAATCCCTAAGAAGGATGGAACGTAGTACACGTGCGTTGATTGTAGGGCAATCAACAAAATCATAGTTAAGTACAGGCATCTTATCCTTAAATTAGATGACATGCTTGATGAATTGCATGGTGCACATTTATTTTCTAAAATTGACCTAAAGAATGGCTACTATCAAATTTGTATGAAAGAAGGAGATGAGGAAAACTGCATTTAAAACCAAATATGGGTTATATGAATGGATGGTAATGCCTTTTGGGTTAATGAATACACCTAGCACTTTCATGAGACAGATGAATCATGTTCTGCAACATTTTATTGAAAAATTTGTAGTCGTCTATTTTGATTTATAATAGAACATTAGATGATCATGTATAACATCTATAGAGTGTTTTATCGTTTTAAGGGAAAACCAATTATATGCCAATTTAAAGAAGTGCATGTTTTGTATGGAAATTGTGGGTTTTCTTGGTTTTGTTGTAGGTGCAGATGGAATAGCTGTGGATGAGGAGAAGGTGAAGGCAATTCGGGAGTAGCCAACACTAAAGAACACCAATGAAGTCAGGAGCTTCCATGGATTAGCTAGTTTTTATAGACAGTTTGTGAGGGACTTCAGCTCCATTGAATGATCTTGTGAATAAGAATGCCGAATTTAGATGGATAAAAATACATGAGCAGGCATTCTAGACTCTCAAAGGTAAATTAACTAATGCCCCTTTGCTAGTATTACCTAATTTTGAGAAAGTTTTTGAGATTGAATGTGATGCTTTCGGGAAGGGTATTGGTGGTGTGTTAATGCGGGATTCCAAACCAATAGCCTACTTCAGTGAGAAACTTAACGGTGCTACTCTAAATTATCCTATGTATGACAAGGAGTTGTATGCCTTTGTGAGGACATTGCAAACATGGCAGCATTATCTATGGCCTAAGGAGTCCATCTTCCATTCCGATCATGAGAGTTTGAAGTACCTGAAGACGCAAGGAAAGTTGAATAAGAGGCATGCCAAATGGATGGAGTTCATCGAGACCTTTTCATACATCATCAAATATAAGTAGGGTAAGGAAAATGTAGTGGCTGGTGCACTATCTAGAAGGTATTCTCTATTAACTTCTTTACATACTAAGCTGCTTGGTTTTGAATGCATGAAAGACTTATATGAACATGATGTTGACTTTCAGATTTGGGCTGCTTGTTCAAAAAGTGGGTATGTAAACTTTTATAGGCATGGGGGATATTTATTTAAGAAGGATAGATTATGTGTGCCTAAAAGTTCCATACGTGAGTTGTTAGTGAGGGAGACACATGTGGTCAGTCTCATGGGATACTTCGGTGTTAAGAAAACTTTGGACATTTTGCATGAATATTTTTATTGGCCTAAGATGAGACATGATATGCAAACTGTGTGTGATAAATGCATTGCATGTAGAAATGCTAAATCCAAAGCAATGCCCTATGGGGATTATCTCCCATTACCTGTGCCTAGTCAGCCTTGGATTGACATATCGATGGATTTCATGTTAGGTTTACCTCGATCTTAGGGTAGCAAAGATAGCATATTCGACGTTGTCGATAGGTTTAGTAAAATGGCTTATTTTATTGCCTAATCTAAAACTAATGATGTACGACATATCGCTGATTTGATTTTTAAGGAGATTATACAATTACATGGCTTGCCTAACTGTATTGTGAGTGATAGAGATGTGAAATTTTTGAGCCATTTTTGGTGTACTCTCTAGAATAAGCTAGGCACAAAATTACTGTTTTCCACTGTGGCACATCCTCAAACGGATGGACAAACAGAGGTGGTTAATAGGAAACTTTCCACATTATTGCGTGTTGTGCTTGATAAAAATTTGAAACAATGGGAAACATGTTTACCTCATGTAGAATTTGTATATAATAGGACAATACATTCTACTACATCATATTCTTCATTTGAGGTTGTGTATGGTTTTAATCCCTTAACTACATTGGATATATTACCTTTACCTACTAACGAGTTTATTGATCTTGATGGAATGAAAAGGGCAGAATTTGTTAGGAATTTACATACTCAGGTACAGGCTAACATTGAGAAGAAGAATGAACACTATGCTCGTCAGGCCAACAAAGGATGCATTAAAATCGTCTTCCATCCAGGAGATTGGGTTTGGGTGCACTTGAGGAAGGAATGATTTGCTAAACAGTAAAATCCCAAATTAAATCCAAGGGGTGATGGACCCTTCTAAGTAGTGGAGCGAATAAACGACAATGCCTACAAGATAGATTTGCCAAGCCATTATGGTAATGTAAACGTCACCTTTAATGTTTCTGATCTTACTCTTTTTGATGCAATTCGAGGATGAATCTTTTCAAGGAATGAGGGAATGATGAGGATCATCTAGCATCTAAGAGGATAGAACCGAAATCCCAAGATCCATTACAAGGAATTAGAGGCCCAATGACCTAAGTTAGAGCAAAGAGGATGAATGATGCCCTATAAGGACTAATCATTGACCTACAAGCCAAGGAATCAAATTACATGAAAAGAGAACCGACACCTATTACTGTGATTTATGTTTCCATGGAGGGATGCAAGGATTTGAAGTCTTAGAATAGAAAATGTTGTTATTGAACCAAAAAGGAAAGAGGATTTGTGGTTTTGTTTTACTATGTTTTAGTATTTGTTTTGGTTTGTAATTTAACATAACTAGTTACTTGTTTCAATTCATGGGAGGATAAGGATGCAAGTTAGATTAGGAAAATTAGGTTTTGTATCTTATTGTTGCATGTACTCCTTATAAAACCGTATAAGGGGCCAGCACAAAAAAGAACATTGAATATTGAAATTACAGGACACTTTCTTTTTGTGAAAAGAAACCCCCTTCTTGTTCTTTGTAAAAGAACTCTTCTTTGGAATTCTTAATTCGAATTACTAGAGGAAATCCCTTAATTAATAACTTAGGTTTTAGTCAACAGGTGTGATTGGGGTCTAGTTCCGTGCTACTTATTTGAGACGATCCTTGAGGAATTGATTCAAATAGCGTACGTTGGGTTCTAGGTTTAATATACCTAGGGTTTACGCATCACTTTATTAGATATTATCTCTTAATGTTAATGTTATAAGCTCAAGTGTTACTCACACATCGAGTAATAAACACTCTTAAGGATAGATTGGACTCGAAACTGTTAAGGTATAATAATCTCCTAATCACTTAGTTTGCCATTGGTGAAACAATAATCCTCTGATTACTTCCGATGTGCCCTGTAGTAATGATGGCCTATTTGCAATGTCTCCGACAGTGCTTGTAAATTTTTATTTAAGTTGTAATAATTAGATTATTGTTTTTGGGTGATCACATAGGAATCAATCACATCAAGGTAGATAAGGATCATAATCATTTAATTACAATCATAAAACAATCACTCACAATATCTGCAAAGATAAATCACCAATATTAGATTTTATCTGAAGTCATGTAATCAACATTCGCTCCTTTTCCTTACTGAGTTCAAATTCATCTTAGGAAATTCAATGGTTTGCTGGATTTCGTCTCGCGTATAACCCAACTACATAACAGCCATGCGTCTTACTTCCTTGCTCGCACACATTCTTCACATTATCTCACGCACATGTCCTCAACTCGTATGACACACACGGACTAGTAGCAACCTTCCAAGACACTATACACGGATATACACCAACCACCGAAATAGGCACTCTTGTCCACAACGCCACATACACCAGCACTCATGCACAAGCACATACACATACACAAGCATACACTCTTGCACATATATACAGAGCCAGCATGCCCTCATGTATATACACACCTAAACCTGCACACACTCACGCACACCTTACTGCACACACACATGCTTATACACACAATCTTCTTGCACATACACACCCATTCACCTACACCAGCACACATGCATACACATACATGCTAGTCTACACACACGTATATGCATACATGAACCAACACACACTCCCTCATCAAGCCAGCACTCATGCCCCCATTAAATCACACATACATACACAACGGACCAATAAACACATTAGCACTAGTACATGTGTATATACACATGCATATGCCAACACTCTTCTTGCACTTCACTACACACGGATTACACACACTTCTACATAATGCACTAGCACACATAATGCACCAGCACACATGATGCACTCGCCTACACCATCCTTTACACACACACAACGTCTATTCATCATCATACCCTAGTAATTACAGCTTAGTTCCTTCACTACACATCATCCCACACCTCCTATACACGTATCACACACTAACACCAGCACATACATACACGCATAAACACAAACATATATGATCACCATTTCTGCAGCACGAATATACACCTAAACACACATATACGGTAGCAATCATGTGCACTCGCAATTTATGCATGTGATAACACTCGTTTCTACATGCAATGCCCATTGCAACATACATCACTCCACATACACAATAAGACATAATTAGATCCTAAAATTGAACCGATATAATTCAAGGAAAAACATAGAATTATCTATATATTTATATGAACAACAACATATTACACACAAATAACAGTATATCACAGAGTTCTTACTCACCTAGGTTTTATTTCCGATTACTCGTAGTAATTTTTGGGTAAATTTTCAGAGAAATTTTCTTCTCTTAAAAACACACTATTACATGCTATTCAAGACTAGAATCATTTTATCTAGTATATTTCTAGCTATTTTAATTATTTTCTAAGTTAAATTCTATTTTTATATACATATTAAAATTATATTTAAAATTTGAAAATAAAACCTCTTTTCGCACAAAACTAATCTAGTTTCATAGAGCTCACCTCGAGAATCACGTTGGTGGTCTTGGTTTGTGATTTTGAGGTCATATGTGGAAGTTATGAATTTTTTTATTCATGTTTTCCTTTTCTCCTTCTTCTCCTTATTTCGTCTCGGCCCTCTCTTGTCTTTATCCTTTCTCGTTTCTTTTCTATCTTTATGTTTCTCTTTTCATGTGGAGGCTTCTAGAGTTTGTGGGCTAGAGTATATATATATACGTCTTTTTGATTTTCCAAGTATGTTTGTCACGCATGGTAATTTACATGAACTTAGTAACTTTAGTGTTTTTGTAATACCTGAAAAATTTTATTTATTTTAATATATATGTTGTCACAAAGAGCTAAGGACAATGACGAGAATGTTATAAGATTCGAGGGGCAATTTGGACATTTCACATGAAGGGTATAAATGCTCTGAATTAACCTAGAGAGCCTACTTTGTCATTCTGTGCAGTGAAACCATAAACGAAAAGGAGAGATGCTCTCTACAAGAACACTAAGACTATGAAAGGAAATGATGCAACCTAATTCCAAGTGTGAGAGGTAAGGAATCTTATATAAATTTCAATATTAGGTTATTGGAATTTATGAGTATCATGTGTGCATCAGGACTTGAGTTTTGATAAGGGACGATACAAGAATAGGGAATCAACAGTACAATGATATGATTTGTGGAATTTTTGAAGTAAGTAATCTAAATTATGTAATTTATTTATAATTACATGTTTTAGAGATTTAATCAAGTTTAGGAATAGAGAGAATTGGGTTTAGGAGAAATTGGAATGAAAGATTAGGAGTTCATGGAGATTGCTGAGGGTAACACGGCTTACCAACACGGTTGTGTTTCAATTGTGTTGAATTCAAAATCTACACCAAGAGATACACGGCCTCTTAACACAGTCGTTTTTCGATCGTATTAAGTCAAGGGTAACACGACCTCCTAACATGGTCATGTTTTGATCGTATTGAATTAAGAAGAACACGACCTCCTAATACGGTCGTGTTCTAACCGTGTTGAAGCTAAACTTTACACCAAAAGATACATGACCCTTAACACGGTCGTATACTAGCCTGTGTTGAGTAAAACATAATGTAATTATATATCAATTTAACTTCAAATTAAACTAATTTCTACGTAACCTAGATAGCTAGTAAGGCCTTAGAGAACTTAAATGAATAACATTCAAAGATGATATTAAACTAAGATTAAGTACTGAGAAGAGCTTGTTGGTGTGTACAGATTTCAGTTTAGCATAAGTCCAAGATTGAAAGTGCTTAAGGCTAAGATTCAAGGTACGTGTAACTTGTGTGTTGATTTGTTCTTGTTTAAGTTAGTTTATGTACTAAAATTGATTAAGTTAAATGATTTGAGTTAAGTGTTTAAGTTATATGTTGTATGTGTTTAGCTTGACCTAGGGGCCTGTAGTGGCAGATCTCAAAGGGGTACCCCAATGATCCTTATGTGACGTTGTCTTTAGTGGAGTGATAATCGCCATAAAACCCCAAATTCTAGGAAGATTTTAAGCTCTCTTGAGTTGATAATTAGTAAAAAATCACCCGAATTTGAGGCTTAGTCAAGGAATATGTTGCTTTCAAGTGTAATGAAGATCATTGAAAGAAATTGAGAAGAAAACAACAAAGAGAAAGGAAGAAGAGCATCTCCCCTACCACCACGCCCCCATGTCAGAGGGCGTATAGAAGAGAAATCAGGAACAGAAACTACCACGCCCCTTACCACGGGGCGTGGCAGAGGGTGTATGGGACCAGAAGTGAAAGACAAAGCCACCACGCCCCTTGCCACGGGGTGTGGCAGAGGGTGTATGGGACCAGAAGTGAAAGACAAAGCCACCACGCCCCTAATATGGGGGCGTACCAGCTTCAAAAGATGACTTGAGACCACCACGCCCCTTTGCTACAGGGCGTACTAAGGGGCATATGGAGTCACGACCTATTTTCACTGACTTTTTATTTTCTCTTTCCTCCAACCTTAGCACATATATATATATATATATATATATGTATACATATGAGAAAAGGGGGGGACACCAGACCTAGGGTTTAGAATACACTTCTCTTCATTTTTTTTTCTCTCTTTCTTTAGTTTTCTACTCAACATTCCAATGTGCTCCAAGCAAAGCATTCAAGATTCGCTCTATCCGGGTTGTAATCATGAACTCTAGTTTCTCTTCATACAATTGTTCATTTATTTTTAAGTCTAACGAAGAGTAAACTGTAGACCTAGATTTCATTTGAACTATTTTGTCATTATGATGAAGATATGATTTAATTGAAGTTTATTGATGTTCTTTTGTTCCATTACATGTGCTTCATATTTATCTTAGATTCATATGTCTGGAATATGAGTTTATGCTTAATATCATTTGAGTTGATTGAGAAATCGCTTTTATGATTAGATTCACGTTTTGGATGAGATTTGCTCATGTTTCTAGAGATAGAATATTGAAAATCTTCTGTTGAACATTCATTCGAATCGAGTTCATATGCTTCATGCAGTTCTAGATTGCTATTGATTGAGGAGAGATCCTAATTGATAAATCTAGGATTAGATAAGTAATTTACTTGAGAAAGTAATTATCTTGCTTCTTGGAACTTAACAGTTTAAGAACTCAGAAACATTAGTCCTTAGCTTTTAATGATTCATGTGATAATATAGGTATATAATGAGATCTAGGTTGCTTTGTTAGAGAATTAATCCTTGTTTTGTTGAAGTAGTTTTAGTTAAGATCTTAGATTGTTAACTATTTTTAGTCATTAATACACTTCACCTCAATCTAATGGTTAGATAATAGGGAAAGAGCTAGTACTAGTAATTAGCAATCTCCTTTTGGTGGAACAACCCTACACTTAACACTATATTACGTCCACGGTAGGTACACTTGCCTATTGCAATGTAGTTAGAATTAGGAATAGGTATTACAAATATTAAAACTACGGTTGACAATGATCAAGTTTTTGGTGCCGTTGCCGAAGAGGAGGCACCGCTAATATTAGTAATACTTATTACTTATTAATCTAGCCACTTTATTTACTTTTGTTACTTTTCCATCTTTGTTTACTTAGAATTTAGGTGCCACTGATTGTTAGATTTGTGTTCTTATAGTGCATGACTAGGAGTTGATCCAAGGGCTTTGCTGATTTTAATCCGGAGCCTGAGAGAATCCTTACTCAATCACATAAAAGAGACAAGCACCCGTCTCCATGCTCATCAACAAGGGTTAAGGAAGATCTGGTGTTAGAAGAAATGGCTGACCCATAAGATAACCTTCCTCATGAGCTAAATCCATTGGTTGAGCTTAGGAGAACCAATGTTGAGTTCGCCAGGCCAAGGTTGGATGGTGTTAGTTCTAGCATTGTTTGACCTAGGGTAGAGGTAAACAATTTTGAGATTAAACCAATCATTATTCAAATGGTTCAACAATATGCCCAATTTGATGGTTTTGAGGATGAGGATCCAAACTCTCATATTTAATCCTTCCTAGAGATATGCGACACTTTCAAATTTAATGGAGTGAGTGAAGATGCAGTTCATCTTAGAATTTTCCCATTTTCTTTAAGAGGAAGAGCTAAGAAATGGTTAAACTCTTTGCCAAGAAGCTCCATCACCACCTGGGAAGAGTTGGTTACAAGGTTTTTGGACAAGTTCTTTCCACCTTCAAAGACCGCCAAACTCCGAGCTGCCATCTAGTCTTTCATTAACAAGAGTTGGAAACACTTTATGAGGCTTGGGAATGTTTCAAGGAATCATTAAGGAGATGCCCTCACCATGGTATTCCAGAGTGGATGCAGGTTCAGATTTTCTACAATGGTCTCAATTGTTAGACTAGACAGATGGTAAATGCTGCAGCTGGAGGCACGATTAATCATCAAACTCCTGAAGAAAGCTTAGCTCTCTTCGAGAATCTAGCAGTGAATAATTTTGAATGATCACATTCTAGGAGTAGAGATAAAAGACCGGCAGGAGTTATTAATATAGATGTGGCCACTTCAATCATGTCAAAAGTAGAGGCGTTATCTAGAAAGATTGATGGATTGTCACTTTCAAAGCAGCAAGTATCCACAGTTGAGCCCTCCTTTGGTGATGAATTAGTTGTTAAACAAGTGGATTATTTGGGAAATCAGATTCGGCCTTAGAATAATCCTTACAATAACACATATAATCCAGGCTAGAGAAATCACCTAAATTTTTCATGGAGTAACAATAACAATTTTCAAAAAGGCAATCCCAATCCTCCCCCTGATTATCAAAGACCACCTGGTCAGAGTTCTAAACTACAATCATCAATTGAGGACATCCTAGCAAAATCGGTAAAAGATTATGAAGATAGACAAAATTCATTGGACATGATTTTAAAGAATCAGGACACTACTCTTAAAAACCATGGCGCCTCAATCCACAATCTTGAGACTCAGGTTGGACAAATTGCTAAATTACTTTTAGAGAGACCTCAGGGTTCATTACCAGGAAATACAGAGACAAATCTTCGTGAACATGTGAAAGCAATAACCCTGAGAAGTGGTAAAGAACTCCAATATGAGAATCAAGTAAGAAGAGGTGAGGCATTCACCTCAAAGGAGAAACAACTTATTGAAAATGATGAAGGGGAGTAGCCAGAGAAGTTAGTTGAGAAGAAGTCATCATCATCCAAGCCGATTCCAAAATATAAACCTCCCATTCCATACCCTGCAAGATTGAAGAAAGATAAGGTGGATGAGCAACATGGTAAATTTTTGGAAGTTTTTAAACAATTGCATATTAACCTTCCATTGGTTGAGGCATTGACTCAAATGCCTAGATATGCAAAGTTTCTAAAAGAATTATTGTCGAACAAGAGAAAATTGGAAGAGTTTTCTTTAGTGACTTTAGGAGGAGAATGTTCGGCAGTTATTCAGAACAAACTTCCAAAGAAGCTTAGGGACCCTGGGAGCTTCACCATCCGGTGTTTGATCAATAACCTAATTGAGGAGAGGGCCCTAGCTGATCTTGGGGCTAGTATTAATCTCATGCCATATCAACTCTTCAAGAAGCTGGGACTTGGGGAGCTAAAGCCAACCCGAATGAGCTTGCAATTGGAGGATAGATCAATCAAATTCCCAAGAGGAGTGGTTGAGGATGTGCTAGTAAAAGTTCAAGACTTCATTTTCCCAGCAGATTTCGTCATCCTAGATATGGAAGCGGATGGGGAGATCCCATTGATTCTTGGGAGACCATTTCTAGCTACTACAAGAGCTATCATAGATGTGGGAGACGGGAAATTGGTGCTGCAAGTGGGAAATGAGGAAGTCATAGTAAAGATGCCGGATGTTCTTAAGCATAGTTTGCAACATGATGATACTTGTTTTGAAATGGATGGTCTTGATCTACCTATTTCAGAGTCAATGCAAGAATTTTTATGCAAGGATGCTTTAGAAATTCGTTTGACAAATGGGGATCAAGGAGAATCTGTAGGTTCATCAGTTAAAGAGATGACTGTCAGTCTTGATGGAAGTCCTGAGTTGAAGAAGGAGGGAAGTTTTGAAGAGTTAAGTCGCTCTATTATTCAAAAAGCCAAGCCCTCCACTAAAGAACCCCTTGTCTTGGAGTTAAAGCAGTTGCCTGACTATCTCCAATATGCCTTCCTTGAGCAAGACTCTAAACTGCCCGTGATTATAGCCTCAGACTTGAGTTTGACCCAGAAGGATAAATTGCTGAATGTTCTTGGTCAACATAAGAAGGCTATTGCAAGGAAGATGGCTGACATAAAGGGATTAGTCCATCATTTTGTAATCACAAAATTCTCTTGGAAGATGCTGCTAAATCAGTGATTCAACCTCAACGCAGGCTCAATCCAAATATGAGAGATGTGGTGAAGAAGGAAGTGATTAAACTACTTGATGCTGAAATGATTTATCCTATTTCTGATAGCACATGAGTGAGTCCAATTCAAGTAGTTCCAAAGAAAGGAGGCATGACCATCGTACCCAATGAGAAAAATGAGCTCATTCCCATGAGAACGGTTACAGGATGGAGAGTTTGTATTGATTACCGCAAACTCAATGATGCGACCAGAAAGGATCACTTCCCTCTCCCATTCATAGATCAAATGCTGGAACGATTGGTACAACATTCTTATTATAGCTTCCTAGATGGAATGTCGGGTTATTTCCAGATTCCCATTGCACTTGAGGATCAGGAGAAAACAACATTCACATGTCCATTTGGCACGTTTGCATATAAGAGAATGCCTTTCGGCTTGTGTAATGCCCCTGCCACCTTCCAAAGGTGTATGCTTGCAATATTTGAAGATATGGTGGGAGAAAATATGGAAGTTTATATGGATGATTTCTCGGTATATGGTGACTCCTTTGATGATTGTCTCCATCACTTGTAATTGGTTTTGAAAAGATGTGAAGATATTAATCTGGTGCTTAATTGGGAGAAATGTCATTTTATGACACAAGAGGGTATTGTCTTGGGTCATAAAATCTCCAAAGAAGGTATTGAGGTGGATGAGGCTAAGATTGAAGCAATTTCTAAACTACCTCTACCTTCATCAGTGAAAGCAATCCGAGGCTTTCTTGGTCATGCGGGATTTTATCGTCGGTTTATAAAAGATTTTTCAAAAATCGCGCGACCAATGACAAAGCTTTTGGAGAAGGATGCGCCTTTCAATTTTTCCAAAGAGTGCCTTGATGCATTCAATACTCTCAAGGAGAAGCTCACCAACGCTTCAATTATGGTTGCATCGGATTGGAATCTTCCTTTTGAAATTATGTGCGATGCAAGTGATATAGCTATAGGTGCTGTCTTGGGGCAACGTAAGGATAAATATTTCCAACCTATTTACTATACAAGTAAGACTCTTACCCCTGCGCAAGAGAATTATACCACAACTGAGAAAAAGTTGCTTGCAGTTGTCTTTACGTTCGACAAATTCTGACCCTATCTCATATTATCAAAGGTTATAGTCTATACTGATCATTCCGCTTTCAAGTTTTTGCTGACCAAACAGGATGCAAAGCCACGTTTGATTAGGTGGATTTTACTCCTTCAGGAGTTTGACCTAGAGATAAGAGATAAAAAGGGTGCCAAGAACCTAGCAGCCGACCACTTATCGCGCTTAGAGAATCCATTCCTGGAGAAATTGAATGGAGAAATCAATGATGAATTCCCTTAGGAAAGACTGTTCTCTATAAATGCAATTGACAATGGGAATGATATGCCTTGGTTTGCTGACATTGAAAATTATATAGTGGCCAAGGTTGTTCCTAAGGATAGGGGATATCATCAAAAGAAGAAGTTTATTAGAGATTCAAGGTATTATATTTAGGAGGATCCTTATCTGTTCAAGATTTGTGCTGATCAGATGATTAGAAGGTGTGTATCACATAAGCAAGGATGGGAAATACTTTTTCATTGTCACACCGGACCAACTGGTGGTTACCATAGTTCGAACTGAACAGCACATAAGGTCTTGGAATTTGGTTTTTACTAGCCTTCACTGTTTAAGCATGCCCAAGACTATGTAGCCCAGTGTGATAGATGTCAAAGAATTGGAAACTTCTCAAGAAGAAATGAGATGCTTCAGGAGTATATCTTGGAGTGTGAAGTTTTTGATGTCTGAGGTATCGATTTCATGGGACCATTTCCATCTACTTTTGAGAATAAATATGTGCTTGTAGCGGTTGACTATGCGAGTAAATGGGTAGAAGCACAAGCTCTACCAACAAGTTATGCAAGGGTTGTAAAGAAATTTCTCAAAAAGCTCTTTTCTAGGTTTGGTGCCCCAAGAGCGCTTATTAGCGATAGAGGCACACATTTCTGTAATATGCAAATTGAGAAAGTTCTTAAAAGATATGGGGTAACTCATAGACTTGCAACTCCCTATCATCCCCAATCAAGTGGGCAAGCCGAGGTATCAAACCGAGAATTGAAGAGAATTTTGGAAAAATCGGTTTCTCATCATCATCAGGACTAATCCGATAAGCTTGATGAAGCATTGTGGGTGTATAGAACTGCCTACAAAACTCCATTAGGAACTACTCCTTATAGACTAGTCTATGGTAAGGCTTGTCATCTTCCCGTTGAGATAGAGCATAAGGCATACTAGGCCATCAATACAGTAAATTTAGATCTTGAAGGGGTTGGAAAACATAGATTGTTGCAACTCAATGAATTGGATGAGATGAGACTTGCAGTATATGAGAACTCAGCAATCTATAAGGAAAGATCCAAGAAGTATCATGATTCCCGCATTCAACAGCCTAAACAATTCAAAGAAGGTGATCTTGTCTTGCTCTTCAACTCTAGACTCAATTTATTCCTAAGCAAACTAAGATCGAAATGGTCCGGGCTGTTCCAAGTAAGAAAAGTATTTCCCTATGGCACAATTGAGGTAGAACATCCTGAGAAGGGAATTTTTAAGGCTAATGGGCAAAGATTGAAGTTATACCTTAGAGATGGCGAGTGCTTCGAAGAGAGGGACAAGATTAATCTCCTCTTGGCATCTGCTTAATCCTGTTATACATCTTTTTCGTCTAGCTAAAGATGTTAAACAAAGCAAATTTTGAGAGGCATTTTATGCCCGATTTTCTTATTTGTTTTTATTGTTCTTCAATTTTATTACGTTAGCTTTATGATTGAGCATGAGTTCCTACCTTTTTGTGTTTGTTTGTAGATTATGGGAGTTGAAAAGGAGGTGATTGGAAAGCTTCGTCGAGTAAAGAACGTCAACGAAACATGGCGAGGGTCAAATCACTCATCATAAACCAAAAAAAAAAAAAGTGTGGAGAAACACCATGCCCCTGCTATAGGGCGTATGAAGGTAAAAGAGGCGACAACTTGGAAAAATTCCAACCGATATACTACCACGCCCCTTGCCATAGGGCATGATGGAGGGCATATCAAATAAAATGTTCCAAGTAAGTTGCCACGCCCTTGTCACGGGGGCGTATCAACCCAGAATTGTCCATAGAGCCTACCATGCCCCTTGCCACGGGGCGTGGTGAAGTGCGCGGCAACACAAATACCCGCACTATTTAACCCACGTTGCGCCTATTCCCTTCATTTCTTTCCGAAAATCTCTCTCTCCACTGTCACTTTCTCTCATTTTCGCACACACTCACAACCTCTACACAATATCTAGCACTCTAACCCATGCCAAGGATCAAATCGGTAAGTCTTTCCACTTCTCCTCTTTTCATTCTTAATTCGAATATTGAATTCTTGCCGTTTCTATTTTTGCCATCGTTCGTACCAGATGTTAGGGTTAGTCGACATTAGGTCAAGATGAATTTTATTTGTGCATTGCTACTTTTATTGATTCCTATTCATGATTTATACTTCATTAGTTAATTGTTCACCAAATTTCATCCCCAAGATCTGTCATGAGTGTTCATCACAGCAATCTCAAGATCTGAAGAAGGGGCTATTGTTTTGCATTGATTCCTTTGATGATCTTGAATGAATTGATTCACCTAGGCATTACTTACTCTGTTAATATTCGATTAACCTAGGGGTTTGACCATGAATTTGTAATCCATTACAACTACTAGCCATAGTTAATCTTCTTTAAGGGTATATTACCTATGGCATAGTAATTGAACCAAGAGCTTTAATGCACATTCTATGAATGTTAAATCTAATGCCCAATTGCACTTTCATGTTCAAGTTCAACTTCAATCATGCTTTTAAGGTCATTACATCATGGCAGTTATATTAGGATAATATTATCTTGAGTAGGATTCTCATCTAGTAGCAATATCCTTTCACTAATTTTTATGTCTTATCTTAGACATTCACGCTTTCTAATGTTTGATTGTAGATGGAAATAAAGAAACAACATCAGAAGCAGAAGAAAAGGGCCAGAATTCAAGGTCGAGGTAGTAACAATGGTGGGAGAATTCCCCTAGGACTTAGTGGGAATGAAGTGAAAAGGTATAAGGCTTTAGAAGCCATGAAGCGAATTACACCAAATGCCTACTTGAACTAGGGAGTAATCCAAGATTATGGATTAACTCGACAATTCAAAAGACTATTGGCTGATCCTGCCTAGGCCAATCTTCTCTCCATCGATGAGAAGATATATAGGGGAGTTACTTTGGAATTTTTGGCTACCTTCCGGATCAGCAAGACGGTTAGCCTCTTTGGTTTAGACAACGATGTTTCCTTTTTAGCATTCGGGAAACATCATTCGATGAGTATGACCAAATTTTGTGAGTACACTGGTTTGTACTCTCCATAATACATTTAAACTGACGAGTTCAAGTCCCTCCCGACTAGATGGCCAGTGCACATACTATCATATGCTTAGTTCTGGTCATCAATCGCTAGGAAAAGTCCCTATGATCCTTCACTGTCAAGGGGATCACATCTCAAGCAGATAAGCCATAGGATTTTACATTCTCTACTGGTCCACTCACTGAACGGTAAGATAAACAGTGTTGGAGTGGTCAGCCAATTAGATTTATATCCAATGTGGAGCATGATAAGGGGCGAGAGGGTGAATGTAGCAGTGGAGTTAGCATTTGCAATATGCCAGCAAGCTCAACTATCCAAAAAAGGCTGCTTCTGTGGTGCATATATTACCCGAATTTTAAAAAATATGAATGAATTCCCTGAAGAAACTCCTAGAGATGAAATAGGAGAATCCTATCCCATGACCAATGTAGCCCTCCAACAATGGGATATTCCAAAGGTAGAAGAAAGAGGTGACTCTTCTGGAAATGATGCGAAAGATGAAACTACCAAACGATTGGAAGAGCTCACTAAGGAAGTCAAGAAGCTGAAACGGAAGAACAAAAGTCTCAAAAGCTATATAGGTTCTATAGTTGAAGTGTTTGCAAAGAAACTAAAGGTGAAGCTTTCGGATTGTATCACTTCTTCTTCTTCCTCATCTAGCGATGATGGAGAGGTCCTAAGGGAGGCAGTCCAGGAGGAAGATGATGATGATGAGATAGAAAGAGAGATTGACGCTTACACTTCAAAAGGGGCTATGGGGTCAGAAACAAAAGAAAAAGTTGGTGACAGCAAAGAGGATGACTGATCCTTTCCCTTCTAGCTCTTCTATTTTTGAACTTTGTTATCTTTGGATCATTTTATGATGATAGGAGAGAAAAATTAGCTTTGTATTAACTTAATTTAAGGACTCATGCTTTACTTTTCTTTATTTTTCTTTCTTTTTAATTTCTATTGTAGGCTAACTTCTTTCGAGTTTTCTTTTTTATATAGTTTTTCAGATTTTAATATTGCAACAACTAGAAGATTCACACAATTCTTAAATACTGGAGCTACTACAATGGTTTTGATCGAGCACTTGATGAATAGAAATATCGAATTCAAGGGAGCACTAGTTCTTCTTATTACCTTTCTGTCTTAATTTTTCTCTATTTAATGCTCTTTCCTTGTTTGATTTTTATCGTAAGTATAGACATTGAGGAAAATGTCTAACTTAAGTGTGGGGGAGGGGTATTAAATATTATGTATAAAGGGAAAAAGGAGAACTAGGTGTGTATGTTTGATTATCGAAAAAAAAAATTCAAGATTCTTTCAATTTTCTGTTAAAATTCCTCCTACATTTTCTATTTTGCTAGAATTTTGGTTACAATTGAGGAGTGTTTTAGCATTCAATGATTGAATCCCTCAAAAAGAATGTCGTGCAATTCACTCCTGTTGCATTGAAGTTTTTCATACTTGATCAAACTTATAGAATAAAAATCTTTGTGAGGCAATCTCACTTGTCATTTAAAGGCAGAATTCAAATTTAGGAATTGAACCAAGGTCCTTAGCAAAATGTTAATTGGCTTGATTTCTAAGTTACTAGGAAGTATATTGTTTCATCAAAAGTCTTGAGAAAATGAGGTAATTCTCTTGGTGATCTTTCTTAAGAGACCTTCTAAGAAAAGTTTAAGTCAAAATAAGATATCTTAGTTAGTATGGGCAGGCTTTGGTCCCTCAGAAGAGTGAAGTCTGACCCTGCCACTAGCTAAACAAATCAGTTAGAGTAATGGAGGTTCGATGGGGTCCTTTTAAAACCTGGTCACCTAAGGTCGTCTGGCCTGGGATTGGCCGACCGAGGAAATTCTCTCTAAAAAATAAAAAGGTAAGTTCTTGAAACTCGAGTGATTAAGTCCGTAAGGACGCCTTCAATTGAAGGGATAACGTCTGTTAACTTGGGTAACGAGCCCGGGATTATCGACTGAAAGCTTGCTACATGGGTTTCAGGATCATAAATAAATAAAAGTAACTTTTGGGAAGGTCTATTAAAGGAAGAGGAATCCAGGGGAATTTCAGATGCAAAATACTTTCATGATGGAGTAGTTCGCTTAGAGAGACGGATGAGGAGGCTATACACTCTAAAGTACCTAATTGAAGTGAGCTAAGTCTCCTTTTGTTTCAGTTTGACCTTGAGTTTGATTTTTGATTTGAAAGCTGTTATTAAAAGATAGAGGCAGAAGCTTACTTACTTTGATTAATTTTAAAATTTTGATTAAAGAATCTCTAGTTCAATATTGCAGGACAAGGTGAGGATTACATTCATTCAATTGAGGAGTTCTATTGGATGTTAAACAAGATCATTAATGAATGTTGATATTCTAGCTTACTATGTTGTGAAATATGAAGTTCCCATTTTGAATTTATGGTCTTTAAAATTGCTTTGCTTGGGGATAAGCAAAGATTCAAGTGTGGGGGAATTTGACAATCGCCATAAAACTCCAAATTCTAGGAAGATTTTAAGCTCTCTTAAGTTGATAATTAGTAAAAAAATCATCCGAATTTGAGGCTTAATCAAGGAATATGTTGCTTTCAAGTGTAATGAAGATCATTGAAAGAAATTGAGAAGAAAACAACAAAGAGAGAGGAAGAAGAGCATCTCCGCAGCCACCATGCCCCTATATCAGAGGGCGTATGGAAGAGAAATTAGGAACAAAAGTTACCACGCCCCTCGCCACGGGGCGTAGCAGAGGGTGTATGGGACCAGAAGTGAAAGACAAAGCCACCACGCCTTTGATATGGGGGCATGCCAGCTTCAAAAGATGACTCGAGACCACCATGCCCCTTTGTCACGAGGCATGGTGAGGGGCATATGGAGTCACGACCTATTTTCTCTGACTTTTTATTTTCTCTTTCCTCCAACCTTAGCACATATATATATGTATACATATGAGAAAAGGGAGGGACGGCAGACCTAGGGTTTAAAATACACTTCTCTTCATTTTTTTTTCTCTCTTTCTTTAGTTTTCTACTCAACATTCTAAGGAGCTCCAAGCAAAGCATTCAAGATTCGCTCTATCTGGGTTGTAATCATGAACTCTAGTTTCTCTTCATACAATTGTTTGTTTATTTTTAAGTCTATGGAAGAGTAAACCGTAGAGCTAGATCTCATTTGAACTATTTTGTCATTATGATGAAGATATGATTTAATTGAAGTTTATTGATGTTCTTTTGTTCCATTACATGTGCTTCATATTTATCTTAGATTCATATGTCCGGAATATGAGTTTATGCTTAACATCATTTGAGTTGATTGAGAAATCGCTTTTATGATTAGATTCATGTTTTGGATGAGATTTTCTCATGTTTCTAGAGATAGAATATTGAAAATCTTCTGTTGAACATTCATTCGAATCGAGTTCATATGCTTCATGCGATTCTAGATTGCTATTGATTGAGGAGAGATCCTAATTGATAAATCTAGGATTAGATAAGTAATTTACTTGAGAAAGTAATTATCTTGCTTCTTGGAACTTAACAGCTTAGAACTCAAAAACATTAATCCTTAGCTTCTAATGATTCATATGACAATATAGGTATATAATGAGATCTAGGTTGCTTTGTTAGAGAATTAACCTTTGTTTTGTTGAAGTAGTTTTAGTTAAGATCTTAGATTGTTAACTATTTTTAGTCATTAATACACTTCACCTCAATTTAATGGTTAGATAATAGGGAAAGAGCTAGTACTAGTAATTAGCAATCTCCTTTTGGTGGAACAACCCTACACTTAACACTATACTACGTCCACGGTAGGTACACTTGCCTATTGCAATGTAGTTAGAATTAGGAATAGTTATTACAAATATTAAAACTACGATTGGCAACGATCATGGAGTTGTGTTTAGAAATGATCTGGGTTGAATGGTGGTTAAGAGGTTTAAGTAGATATGGGTATGGAGCTTATAGTGGTAGTTCCCATCACCAAGATTAAGTGTACCATGGGTGTGAGGTCCGTAGTGGCATTTTTCATCACCAAGTTTAAGGATTAAGGAATCATGGGTATGGGGCCCATAATGGTAGTTCCCATCATCAAATCATATTTTAGTATGATAAGTGTGTTAAGGGGGTTATGAGTACCCTATTGTTGCTTGTGGACATAAATTGTATTATGAAACGGTTGTTTATGTTTAAGTGTTGCATAATGCATGTGATAATTGTTGATGTTTGCTCATGCGTGTGTTTTTGTGTTATATGTACTGGGTATTAGCTCACCCTTCGGGGAATATTTTTTTTAGATGCAGATGTTGAAGGAGATAATATCCTAGAAGATAACTCGGGTTTAGGTGAACCACTAAGAGAAGAAGATAAAGATTACCATTACTATTATAGTGATTAGGTTTTGGGAGAATATTGTTATTTGAGTGTAATAGACATTATTTTTTGAAAAATGTTACTTTTGTGTTTAAAGACTTCTGCTGCGTTAGATGTTGGTATGGTTTATGAAATTATTTTGAAGGTATGGGATGTATTGAATGTCTTTATATAGGAGTTACATGTTAAAATGTGTCAGAGTTGATCCAGAGCCTTAAAGTATTCTTATGAGATAAAGACACGTAGCGAGCAATAGCATAGCCCCAGGATTCGGGCCGTTACAACTTTATTATGAAATTTTACAACTAAGCTAATTAAATTATTTTGAGCATGATTATCTACTCAAAATTTTTATTTGAAAATCCTAAGTCTATGATTTTAATTTATTTTATCATTTATTCAATAATTTTCCACAATCCGCTTTTCATGTGATTATTTCTTGTAATATAAATTTATGCGGGATATGTTTAAGGCTTTTAGTATGATCTTTTAACTATTTCGATATTATATATATATATTTAAATTTTTGTGGATTTTACATTACTCCATCTATAAAAGATGAACAAAAACAAAACATCTTATGATGGGAATCTACCCTGTAGTTCTAGTAGTAAGGGAACCTAATTTGGATGCATGATCCAAGACATCCACATATGTTCACTTTTTATCTAATAACGTTTGGTTTTACACTATAGTAGGTACATTGATTAGCTTTACGGGATGGCCAAATAACATGCATTAATGATCAACTTGCGGGACATTTTTGGAGTTACATCCAACGACCCACAAATTGCTCATTTGACTTAAAGAACCAGCCATTTGAAGACCATCTTTTGCACTTGTATTTGTCATTATTGAACCAGTCATTTTTTTTCATTTTTGGGACTTATAATTTGTTGTAGAACTGGCCACTTAGTGGCATATGTGTAATTTTTTGAACATTTTACCCTAATTGGAGCAAGTATAAATACTTGCTAACTAGGGTTTGTATGGGGCTTTTGACATTTTGACAAAACACACACATTGTTGTCGTAAGGAGTCCCCCTTGCTTGCAATTGATCTCTTATCAATTTTATTTGTGAGATTATGGCAAGAACCAACTAGAGTGATTGTGAGTAATATCAATTATCTCTTGTTGTTTTCACAAATTGTATTTAGTGAGTAGTATTTAAGTGCAATTTATTGTTCCTTATTCTTATACACGTGAATCTAAGGTTCTTATTTTCATATTTGAAACACTTCAATTTGAGTGGAGTTCATTTCCTTGGTTATCCATTGATATTCATATAATTATTTGTTTCATATATCCATTTAACTTCGATTTTCGTGAATTAAGGCCATTTTGTAAAGTTGTTGATCAAGACAATTGTTGGTTGTAATTGTTGATTCACGCCATTTGTATTGGTATTCATGTGTTTGGTCTTTTAAGTACATCATAATTTGGTATCAGAGCATAGGTTTTTGAGAAAGGGAATTTCGTGATCTTCAATTGAAATTAGGGTTCTTCAATTTTACCTCTTGATCTGAATTGTTGAGGTGGAATTGAAGTACTTAATTTCGATTTTGTTGTGTTATACATGTTGATTGTTGAAGTAGAAGTGGAGATCTTGTAGTGGTCCCTTTGTTCTTGAACTTACCGTGAAGAGAAGGGAAGTAAGAAGTGCATTTCTTTTGTCATTTTCGGAATTGAGGGTACCTCATTTATGGAAGAAGAGAAGTGTAATTCTTGCATGATCATTTTGGAATTGGGGAGTGCCATTTACAATTTCTAGATTTGCATTGTGTGGGAGAATAGGAAATTATTTGAAATTCAAACACATTCATTAAGTATGAAGAAGTTATTAAGTGATATTGATTGCATTCTATTTGAATTTGAAATTGATTCTTACCATTTGTGGAGAAGGTTGCATTAAGGGTGTATTTTTGAATTGTTGCTGTGATTGAGTTGTGTATGTATGGTGGTGTAAATGTGTATTGACTTGAAGGGGTTGCAATGTGTGATTTTGTGTTTGTTGAGGTGAGGAAGTGTTGCACTTAAAGTGGTGTTGAGGTTTGAAGTGAGTGCACCATGTTTGTGTTGTGTGTGTGGCGGTGTGAGTGTATTGTGGAGAGTGTTGTGAATTGTTGTGGAGTTGTGTGTAAGGAAGGTGCTACACGTGGAGTATAGAATTGTGTGTGTGCTGTGACTAAAAAAGGAAGTTTAGTAGTAAGTTTGAATTTCAAAACAAGCATTTAAGTGTGAAAGTTATTAAGTATTGATACTTAAACACTTACTTAGTTGAATTCAATAACTTACTACTTGGAAGTGTTTAATTGTTGCTTCAGCTCAATTGTTGCTATAATTGAAGTGTAGGGAAGAGTGTGTTGCATTGGTGGCTTGTTGCACCGTGGGTGTACAAATGTGTGTGCGTTGACGTAGTGTGTGAAGTTAAATAGAGTTGTGTTTATTTTGTAGGTGATTTGATTGTTGTGGCGGGTGAAGTGTTGTGTAGTGAAGGGAGAGTGCTGCAATTGTTTAGACTATTTGTACTTCAGCAAATCACATCCACAAACATGTTGAATAACAATGTGAATGGGGGCATTGGCAATGAGGCTAATAGCCAAGTTGGTAGAGGATAGGATTATCGTATTGCAGGTGGGAGAACTTTGGAGGAATAGCTTCAAGACCTCATCACCATTGTTGCTACACTAGCAACAAGGATTGAAGTGGTGATTTATACAATTCAATTGGATAGTTCCATTAGTGAAATCAAAATTTCCATGATTGGATGACTGGTTTGACCACTTAACCAGTTGTACCATGTCAATGTAGTGTTTCAATGCTTCTCTTTTTTAATTTAGGAGACAGTAAAAACATGATTTGTATTTTGATATTTTTGTAAACAACTGATTTATATATATATATATTTTAATAAAAACATGATTTAATTTGCCCTTTTTTTGCATAGGTCACCTAGTGGTGGCTGGTTACATCCGGTTACTCTTGTGCTTTAGGATGGCTGCAAAATTGCCACTAGTGTTTTTAACTTCAATTTTTCTTTTCTTTTTTTGTTCATTTTTTATTATTTTTTCTTATTTGATTTAATTTATTTTGTAATGTTATTTTATTAAATTAATTATTATAAACTAATCAAAAGTTGATATTTATCTTTCTAGTCATCAATAATTAATAATAGTAACATACAAATCACGCGCTCATTAAAAAAAAAGAAGGAAAAATATATATCATTTTCCTTTTTATTTTCTTCATCTATTGGGACAGAAAACTGAGCCTATCTGTTATAGCCGATAGACAAAAATGATGGAATCAGAAGAATATGAGAAAACCTTTGTGCTTTAGGGACTATGTAGACGTATATGGAGCCACAACAGTATACATGTCAACTAATAGCTGAATATTAAAGCAAAATACAACAATATTAACAAATTGTAACTGTATATTTAAAATTATAAATACAATAAAACACAGAAAGAGGGAAGGCATCGATTACCCTGAAGCGGAAAAAATGAGGTGGGAATACTCCACAAAAGGCAGGTGTGCCCTTTGTTTTTTAGGCATGAACACTTCAGTGTTGGTCGAGGCAAAGGGATTCACGTATGTTTCCTAAACTTGGTAAAAGGGAAATCACATGCAAGAAGAGAACAAAATAGGTCCAAAACAGCATACGACAAAGGTACTTTTGATGCACCTCATGAGCAGTGGGATTATGTTACTTGAACTAGGTTGTCACTTGTGAGAGTGCCACTCAACTCACAATCACTAGTCCTACTGTACAGCGCAGTCAAGTTTGAGGTAAAGGATGGAGTAATTATGTCGTTATTTTACCGTAATTTGAAAAGTTTTGATGATGAAGATTTTAAAGAAAAGTTAAAAAAAAAAAAAACCATTTTTCGGTGGTTTATTTCAACGCTATCCTATAAATAAATTTAAATATCTGTTCAAATTTGGGAAATCTTCACTATTGGCTTTTACTTGATTCCTTTTAGGCTCATATACTGAACTTGTTTTAGGAGGTTCTGTCTTATTAAAAAAAGGTTTCTGCAATGGTGCTTTTAAGAGGAAATCACTTTTATTTGTTGCAGAAGATTATTAATGCAATAGGGAAAATTATAAAAATATAGCTTTTGATTTAGTGCTTTTGTGATGCTACCACCTGCGCTTTGGTTTTTAATAAGCATATGACCTGTGCAACATCATAATGCGTTGATAATAGTCAGAGAGCATGTATTGGTTTACGGTCGGTTAATAATAATTAATTTGATAAAAAATACCATTAAATAATATAATTAAAAATTATAAATAAATAAAATATATCATAAGAACAATAAAAGATAAGCAAGTCAAACCCTCAACCATTATTTTAGCCTTTCCAAGTCCATGGACTGTCATGCTCTAAAGGGGACTTGCAAGTTTTCACTAAAAACTATTGCGTCACATGTGTACCAGTTACATGATAACCGTTTTACGAATTAGATATCACAAAACTCTAATTAAATATTTAATCAATTATAAATAATCATATTACATATAATTATATAATAAGAATATAACTATGGATTTACATATTCCATGGTTAACCAAGATCGCAAAAAATCGGAATCTCTTACCAAAACAATAAAATGGTAAAACACCTCTAAGTTTTACAAATTTCATTCTTCCCTTGAGTTTATAAGAATAAAATTTCATCTAAGAAGTCAATTAATACACATCTTAACAAAATCAATTAACTTGTTCAAATACAATAATTTACAAAATTAAATGCCTCTAGCATTCCAATATTTCATTCCATCTATTCTAATTCATTGAAACAAATCATAACGGTATCTTAAAGACAAGCCTCATTCAATTCCCACCATAATATAGACTGAAAGTTTTATATATTTAAATTTGAGATAATTTCAAACATCTGTCCATCAGTATTCTATTGTAAATTTATAGAAAAGTTCATTCTAACTCTCAACCCTTACTTCTTATCCTAGAAACTTTATAGTAAAATTTACTTACTTTAATGCTTTGCCTAGGTGATAAGTTTTCATAGTCATGTCCTGCATTATACAATCTATAGGAGGGTAAGCTAAACAGTCCAGTGAGATAACAGTGCAATATCTCAATACTGTATACACATAAACAATTCATGCAAGTTTTCAATTATATGCTATGCATGGGCAATCATATGAAATGCAACATCACACACGGTCTTCTGGTAACCAGCGTGAAGTCTAGGGTTTACACCCCTCCTTGACCTTGGGTTAGGGATTCACATCACTGCCATTAGTGCCCAGGTCTTACAACCCAATTATTTTAATTTTATCTCTTCATTAGAATTGGTTCTTTAAATTTAATCCCATAAACTCAAGTGTAATTTAGTTCATTGAGTAATAAACGCCCTCAAGGATAGATTGAACTCGGAACTATTAAAGGCACGATAATCCCCTAATCACTTAGTTTTCCTTTAGTGGAACAATAATCTTACCCGATTACTTCTGATGTGCCTTGTAGCAGTATTGGCCTTCAATTTTCATGCAATGTCTCTTACAATGCATGTTGGATTTTATATTAGCTGAATATTATTATGTCAATTCAGATTTAAGTAATCAATTAGATAGAATCAATCAACAAGGTAAATAAATCATAAAGAACTAAAATTCTATAATAAATCAACGTACAAGGTTAAATTAAAAATAGCACATTACTGCCCAATTCCATCAACCATTAAATCAACCAACCATGAAACATCGACGGTTCACATCCATTAATAACAATAGAGTCATCTAACGACTCAATCGGTAAATCATCACTCAGAAGGACAAATTACAAGATAAAAATTTCATAATCATATACTCTTTTTTTAAATAAAATATTTTTTCTCGAAATGAATTAATCACAATTCCTTCCATTTTCAACTCAAAATAATAATTTCAAATATATATATATATATATTTATATACATGCTTTCCCATACTCATCATATTACTCAAAATAGAATTTCATCGATATATCTTCGCGTATATGTATTGGATCATATACACACACAAACTCCACTTCTGCATACACGTACATGCATATGCACTCATAACCAGCACTCACGCATACGTACATATGCACACATAAGCACACCCTCACTCACAAGCATACACTCATGCACATAGATAGAAAAGCCCGGCCACACACATTCAATACACACATATACACACACACCATTTTTGCACACACGAGCTACACAATTCTCGCACACATACTCTATCACACACTCTACATCCCATATACACAACACTAGTGCCCCATCTCCCCTTTGTAGCACACCAACACAGCAATAGCAATAGTAACAACAACAATGGCAGCAATAGCAGTAGCAACGGTAGTAATAGAAATAATAGCAACAGTAGAAACAATAGACACTAGTAGAAACATCAACAATAACATCAAAAACAACACCAATAGCAGCAGAAATAATAGCGACAACAGCAAAAATAGTAACAATAGCAACAGCAACAACCCACTTCACTCCACACACACGCACACACAACTCTATCACATACTCATAACACATACCATTTCATCACACACACACATTGTACACATGCCACATCCCTCTGTACACACATAGCATTCCACAGCACAACACACATCATAGCATAAGACAACACCACGGAAATCCACATGTACACAAGCCCTGTTTCCTCTAACTAGCACCCACCTACTTGCACACTTGCTACACACACACATAAATATATCTTCCTTTGCATTTCTACTATGACACACAAATATACACATAAACACTTACATGATCACACATACCCAATCGAACCCAACACAAACCACTTCCATCTCACACATGTAGGTTCTCTCCTACATAAACCACTCCCTACACACTCTCGTATAGCAGTAATGCCCACAACAACACACATTACTCCACACTCACACACTATACGCAACACTTGTTGCACTTTACCACACACACATGCATGTTCCTTTCTTCTTTCCATCACACACTTAAACACACAATCTCACGTAACTTACACCCCTTTGCACCATATATAGCAAAGCAACATACATACTCAACACACCAACCCTCACTTCATTATGAGACACACACACTTCACATTTACTTACACAACAGAGCATAAGTAGACCCCCAAATAGGATAAACGTAATCCATGGACATACGTAAAAATAAATTCATATTTATATAAACAACAACATATCATACACAATAACAATATATCACGAAAATGTTATTCTTACTGTCCTAGCCTAGAAGTACTTATTATTACACTTATTTTCTTTAATTTTAGTATATTTTTTCAAAATTTCAAGGGTGTTACATGGATGGCGTGCTACCACTTTGGAAGGATTGCACATCTTGGGTGAGGATGCGATCAAACAGATCATTATAGTATCCAACCTAATAAAATCCTACAAGGTATTACTCTATAGGTTTTTATTAGGATTGGGACATAATCAAAACCTTACAGAGCTTAGGATCAAATTTCAAGACTACAAAAGAGTCTGATGGGAAACCTGATCTGGTAAAAAATAATATATTAATAATAATATTTGCTCTTAACCTATAGATGTTCTACACTAGTTTTACACTATACAACATATTTACTTTTCAAATTCCATTTGTGTATAAGCTAGTAATTGTAACCTTAACTTTACCTAGTTATTTTCCAATCATCCTCTCTTCTTTGTCTCATTCACATTTGATTCGTTTCATCCTCTCTAAGTCTAAACCTTCATCTCACTCTTGTCTCTCATCTTGTATCACATGGTCAATTATAGATAATGATGTCATCATTTCATTGACTTTAAGTTACATATATTTATCAAGAAGGTTAACAAATATATTGAGCATTAAGAATATGCTTACAATATCTTATGAATTCAAAAGAAGAAAAAAATAATATTGTATGTAATTTAGGTGAATTGGGTTGAGTCCATAATGACCTTATAGGGTTTTAGACGACACTAAATCTTATAGGGGCGAGTTGGGTTTTGGTTTTATAACACCTATCCCAAACCTACCTCGGATGCATTCTTAGTCTTAGGTTGGTAGGAATGGTGTACATTACCATGATGTGTTGTAACTTACCTATGGTTGTGGGTGCTCACCACCACCACAAAATCTAAAAAAAAAAAAGAATAAATAAAAAGAAAAATGGAAACTCTTTAAAACCTATCGAGTCATAATGGGTTTATGTAACTTGACAACAATTTAAGAGGTTTTGAAGCATTTTTGTTTTTCTCTTTAGTTTCTGTGGTGGTGGCTTATAGGTCAATTTATTTAATGTAATTATATTATTAAATTAATTATTATAGACCAATTACAAGTAAATATGTGTCCATTAACTAACATTAGCACATAGTGATGAAACATAAGGCAAATGTTTGTTAAAATCCAAAACATAGATAATAAGTTTGCAAAAAGCTAAAACACAAGTAATCTTTTTGTGATTTTTCCTTCTTTAGAATGGAATAGATAAAAAATGGCCTATTATTTTGTTCAATTGAAATGAAAAAAATAAAATAAAATAAAACAAAGAAATGGACTAAAAATATAATTGAAATTACAAAAATATCATTGTTTGAAATCCAAACCCAAACCTTAGGAAATCATTGATAAACTTAAACCTTAACCACCAACCACTATGACAATTAACCAAGCCTATTGAACTATTGGGTTCACAAACCACCTCTTCTAGCTTTTCACAAATACAAGTACATAACCCACTAGACCCCATGGGTAAATTCACCAATTGACAAGCTATATACAAAGCCTATGGGTGAATAGGTCTAGAATAAGATGGACAAGGTCAATTTTGGTGTAGATACTAAATAGGTTCAAAAGCAAGTTGAAACATTGTCTGAACACAACTTGAACAAGTGGAACCTTATGGGTGAATGTGACTCAAATAACGTAAACTGTATACTGGTTTGAATGATGTGTGAACCATGTATGGTTGTCTAATGGTAGGTCTACTATAGAGAATAGTAAGGTGGTTTCAGTAAGTTTAGTTATTGGGTTGTCATTGCACATAGAGATTAAGATGCTATGGCTCATGGAGGAGGTAATACTAGTGGGGCTACTAAAGATTATAGGTGAATGGTGGGAGTGGGATTGGGGTTTTTTAAGGAATCTAAGGAACATGGGAAGGAATAAAAGGAGAATAGCCATCATGCATTTAAGGGAAGCATGCTTTGAAAAGTAAAGAGGGAGTCATTTTTCATATGTGGTGATGTGCTCCTTGATTTAGGAAATTAATTGAGTAAGATTAGAATTGAATAAAAAACAACAGATCTAAGTTCACTTAGGTTTATGCATCAATAATAGCGCCAAAGCCTAGCACGAACACAATGACTTGTCTTCCATTTCAAATATTTCAACTAAGAAATGCACGGTTACTTCATGGTTAAGAAACATAAGACAACTTAATGGCTAAAAAATATAGGGTTACTTAATGGTTAAGAAACCTAAAATTTCTTAGTGAGTAAGTAAGTAGGGTTGTTTGATGATTAAGAAATGGAGTAGTTAATCCTCTACTTTAACTTCAGTCCTATTGCGTTTTCTTTGGGGGTTTTTAAGTTCAATATAATGAACGGATTTTTTAATGGACTTTATAAAAGTTTTTTTTTTTTGAAAAACTTAAAAAAGTTTGATGACTTCAATAGAAAAAGGAAAAAAAAAAGATTTTGAACGATTGAAATAGAAAAGTAGTCAAACATTAATGATTGTATTTATAATTTTTTCTATAGTTAAAAAGTAATAGCATAATGATATCTACTTAAATCACACGCTTAAAATACTTATATATATATATATATATATATATATATATTATTTTATCTAAATCATAATCTAAAATATCTTATCATTTGTTAACTTATCTAAAAGCTTTTATGCACCCAAGATTGTTACTTTACACAGTATATATGGCCAAAACAAACTCCCGACAGTAAAGTTCATTTTATCTTTATCTATCTCAAGTAGTACAAAACTGCTATACAAACACCCCTTTGCTTTCTGGGCATTCCGAATAAATAGCTTATAGCCTCAAGCATGTTGCAGGTATTACATGATTTTCTATCTTTTCAATGGTTGTATCATTTAGTCATCATTATATAATATTTTAGTTGTATTATAATATTTAGAGTAACTTTGTTGGGATTCGAGAGAACTCTTTATAAAATGTTTTTCATGCTATTCTAAAGTTTTATCAGATTGTGGAGGAATTATCTTGGTCTTAAAAGTTTCGTGGTATATATTTATAAGATTATTGTGGTTCCTTGTTTACGATTAACAATTAGCAGGTGGAACCATAAAGCTGACAATCTTTTGGAAAGGTAGTAAGTGAAAAATGGACCATAAGATTGAAGAAAATGATGCTAGCAGAGAGAGAGTGACTTCTCATAGTGAAGTAGAAGCACAAAGGAAGTGTCTAAAGAAAAAATGGGTGATCGTCCAAGTGCAAGGCAGAAATTGAATTGAAGCCCTTCAATCTTTCTATAATTCAAGAAGAAAATGGGGTCAGCTAAAGGTAAGGGGTGGCTCTTTGACAGATGTGTGATTTAAAGTTATTTAAATTCTGCATGGTAACCTAGTACAGGAGTTAGGAGATCTTTATAAACATGTAAGGGAAATACATTAAATCCAACAGAACGTAGATGGTAAATTGTGAAACAAGGTATCCAAAGAAAATATTTCAAAAATAGATTATGAAGTCACGGACCCAAATTGTAACTTTAGCATAATCCGAATTTTTTAGTGACTTAAATTTGTGGAAATTATTATTTTTTTTTGTTATTCTTATGTAAAATTTAATGCTTTTTAAAATAAAAAAAAAATTAATTTGAGGAAATTTATCATTTAAAAAAAATTGATGATTATAAAAAAAATTTAGAAATAATTGTTAAAGAAAATGTAAAAGCATAGATAAAAAATGAAAAAAGAAAAGAAAATGTTAATAAATTACAAATTTTCAAATATTAATGTATAAGAATCGCAAATGTCCATGAATGATGTCCCTCCTACTGCGTTAAAACAGACGAATGAAATGGCTCAAGCTCCATCTAATTTGCATAATGAAAATAGACAATGTTAACATTATACAAGTAAAGATTCGATATCATAAATGTGCAAACTCAAGCTAAGATTTAATTAATTATGCGTCTAATGATTCAACATTTAGCATTATCATGTCTACGTAGGCACATTCTTTTGTTATGGCCTTCCCTTTGGTAAAGTCCACATGTGATCTTATTTAGACACTCCCTAATGTTAATTTCTATGTGATATCTTTTTTGTACTAGTTTCCATTTTTTCAATGCAACCTTTCCCCTTGGATGGAGTAATAGGAACTATATTAGCTCCCAATTGAGCTTGTTGTCTATGGGCAAGAAGTGAGTCCTCTATGTAAGCTTTTGGTGCATCCACTTGTACCAATCCGATATAGACGCCGATATATCAAGCCTGATTGAAGCAGCTATTGCATAGGCATAGTAGCAAATAATTCAGTATATTTGCCACTTTTAGCAAGTACATATGCTGTAAGCAAAGTCAACAATGTGTATCCAACCCCCTCCCCTCAACCTACTTGCTACACAACAACTACCCATAAGCACTTCAAAGATTCTCTCATGCCTACTATAGTCAATGACCTTATGGTTATTAACTTGTGAATTTCATTTATCTATTTTTTCGGTAGCATATTTGGTAAAGATTCTATCCTTTGCCATATTCTTAAGCACCTTCGAATGTTTATTGATGAAGTATGCCACACAATTATAAAAAGTCTTCTTCACCAAAGTAGCTACCGATAACTCTAGAGCTTCTTTCAAGATAGAATTGTAACTTTCCACAATGATAGAGGTCATATGCCTAAAGTAATAGCAACTGTCATGGGCCAGTATCCACATCTCCATTGACAAGTCATCAAACCACACTAGAGCATCAGGCTAAATAGTGCTCACCTCGTTTATGAAATAGTTTAGTTTCCTAGCTTATGCCTATATCCCCACGTAGGTGACTAACTTTTTGCATTGCATATTTTTATATGCCTTGTTGAAGTTGCTTGCAATGTGTTGTATACAAAATCGTCACACTACAAATGGAGGGCAACATCCATTAACTCCGGTTTTGACTACTAACTTGATGCCAAGGTTTCTATCCGATATGAGAAAAATGGTTTCACGACTTTCACAGTCGCTAACCACATGTTCCTTCAATTTCCTCAAAAACAAACCCCATGTTTCAACCAACTCATCATTTATGAGAGAGAATACCAGTGGAAGCATATGGTTGTTGCCATTAGTGCCACAAGCAATTAGCAACTTGTGCGTGCACTTCTCATATAGAAAAGTTCCACGAATAGTAACAACAAGTCTAAGCAATCTCCATGCTGCAATACATGACCCGAATGCTTAGAAAACCCACTTAAAAGTAGATACCCCAAGGGTATTCGATCTTCTCCACCCCTAATGAACTTATGTTCCAAGATTGGTATTTTTTGTCACATTTAGAAGCTTAGGGAGCTCATTGTAAGACATCTCCCAATTCCCATACACATGCTCAATAGCCCATTTCCTCCCTTTCCAAACTTGTCTCCTACCTATCTTGTAATCAAATTCCTATTCCACAACAGAAGCGAGCTCTATAACCTTCATATCAAGATTGTTTGTAACACGATTTACAAATTAGCTTGCAAGAAGATTGCAATCCAATTGTGAGTGATCTTGACTTATCATCGACTTGATGCATGTATGTGGACCCTTAAATTCGGTAACTACGAATAGCCCTTTAACTTATTCTTTCAGGCCCGAAGCCTTCACTTACAATCATCTTCTCTTTTTGAACAATAAACAAACCAAAGTGATGTATTAGATTCTATAATGGTAAAGTTACAATGATTCTTCACATGGTAAGCTTTAATTGCTTGAATAACATATGCCTTTGTCCTAAATCTCATGCCCTTAGTGAACTCATCACAGTTGCTTAAACCATTGCACATTGTGTTTTGCTCTTGCTTGAAATAGATGTAATTGTTATCACCACTAACATTGTAGTGGGGAATAAGATCTCTAATTGCCATACTAGGTGGTTTAGCTTGCCTTAGCTAATTTATTGCTTGTGTGGAGTACCTAGGTGTGATTAGATGATCCTCTTTAGCTATATCATCTCCTTTAGTTTCACTTTTCACATCTTCCTCCTTAGTGCTTTCCTCATAATCAAAACATTCTTCCTCAACACCCATTCCTACATTAGTGTCCATTGCAGTTTCTGCTCCCAAAAGTACCATGAAATGATTACATGTGTCTAGTCGTTGTAACACCAAAGTAACTGCTCTATCTACTTCATCTTCATCATTCAACGATGCCTCTTCCATAAGGGTTGGAAGATTTTCTTCAAATAGTGATGACTCGGGAAGCATTTCTTCCATGTTAGGTGAGGAATGCGGGTACCTATCTTCTTAGAATGTTCGTTGCTCAACGGGACCCCCAAAATCTTTAGAAATTCTAACATACAACTATTGTATGCTATGCTCTTTGAAGGATTCAATGGTTTCAATTAGATTTTTAACATCATCATCATCTATAATTGCCATTGAGGCATAAGATGTATTATCCATATGGAAAATAGAATGCTTATGAATTATCTCAACCCTCACTTGAGTTGGATTGAGTCCAATACTCCAACATATTCTATACAAGAATTTAGTGTAATTCACATTCTTCTTCATTTTCAACTTCTTAACTAGATCCCTATCATATTTTAGCCCCTAGTTACCACTGATAATATTTCCAAATGTGTAGACCATTAATTTGACATAGTCACCCGTGGTTAGCTAATCCACAATATAGATAAATTATCAGCTATTTGACAAAAATAGATAATATTGGTTTTTTAAAATTGACATTGCATAAGATTAATATTTTTCTTTCCTTGTAACCAAAGAAAAAAAAAGAAAATAAAAGAAAGAAATTTACATTTTAATTTTAATATTTATTTCAAAATTTCATAATAAAAATTGGCAATTTTACATGAGAACACAATAAAGATTATTTTATAAAAAAAATTTTAAAGTTTTTTTTTAAGAATTATTAAATTATAAATATTTTTTTTATAAAAATATGGATAATTATGTTGATCGTGTTCCCATATCAACGGAAAAATTAACTACCGCATGTTATGCATAGTTGTAAAAACCGTGAGTTAACTTGTACATTTCTATAATTTTACGAGTTGGTGAGCATATTACTGGTCAACTCGCATATAAAAACGTTTTAAAGTAAAATCGCATTGGAATCATGATTCCACTCGGTAGAATCGGTAAAATCGCGATTCTATATATGTTTCAACCGATTCTACTTGCAAGTGTTTTTTCCGTTAGTTTAAGCACTCAGTAGGGAGCAGACCAAACTAGATGATGACACCCAACCCAAACAAGCCTAGCCCAGACTGCAACTAGCTCTAATAATTTATTTTGCAACGTAACAGCATCTATGTAGTGTGTAGTGTATTATGTTCTTCTTCATTATTCTTGTTCTTCTGTTCACATTGCACAGTTTTTCTTTTTAAATCTTGAGTCTCGATCTTGCATGTTGGACATTTTGGAGGTTTCAAGAAGCTTGATATATCAGTTACTATTCAAGAGGTTTTGGAGAAGTTAAGTGATGGGAAGGATCAAAATGGGGTTGTTGCTGTTGACATTGGAGTGGATGTAGGGATGGTGAGTTTCGCAGCCGTAGTTATGGGGTTTAAAGTTTTGGCCTTTGAGCTTGTTTTCGAGAATTTGCAGAGGATTTGTGATGGGATTTGCATGAATAGAGTTGGGGAGTTGGTGATGGTTTTTGGAGCTCTGGCATTAGATTGGATAGGGAATATAACCTTTCATAAGGTGAAAAAGAGTTCTAGTTAGTTTAATATAAATGAACAGTAATTTCTTGTTATTTTGGTTGTTGTCTTTCACTATTGGGTTTCATTGTACTAAATGATTGGTTTTCTAATGCATCAAGATATGAAGTGAGATTGAGGGCATAGCATAAATGGAAATGTATGATTTTTCAAAATGAATTTTTAAAATGGATACTTAAAATGAAACCAATGTAGGATTAAACTAAAATATGTAAGTTTGTTTATCTGCTTCCATGGGCCAAGAGAGCTCTTGCTTCCTATATCACATTAGAAATTCTTAAGCTTGGGAAGATGAGAGGCTCAGAGTCATTAGATAAATCTAATATTCCAGAGGACATGCTTTGTTAGGTTGAATTCCATATGTTTTCAATAGTGCATAGCCATGATGTTTAATCTCTTGACTGCTAATAGTTTGCTCAAAAATGGAAGAAAATACAAATGCATCATAGTTGCTAAAGACATGTTTGATCCCAGTGGACAAGTAGGAGTAACCATTTTAGCCATTCAACATTGTCTAAAATGTATGGGAGAGATGGTGGAAATTGTGATGATTTGTTTAATTGTTATTTTGTATTATGATTTATGAATTCATAACTTTTATTGGGACTTATGGTTGATTATCTATATTGTACAACTTATACTTAATTATCTATATTATGGCCTTTATTACGATTTATTACCAAACTGTATACTAAATTTCCTTAATTTTATTATCTATTATATTTTTTAATGACTAATGTAAGTAAATTTATAATATTTAGAAATTATTTTACAAAAATTGTAAAAACTTAAGTTTTTACGTTTTGTTTCAACGTTTGGATTTTATAGACCCCCTAGCAATTTTACATAAAATCATGATTTTGACAACCTTGATGTTATGTATTACAAGATCTACATAAATCACGTTTAACACATTACAAACTAACAATAAGCACTAACATATTTTAAAAAATATAACATTATGAAAAATCATAGCTTTTGTCAAATGGTGAAAACTAACACAATAATAAAAAAAAACCTTCAATTTTTTGTCAAAATGCATTCCAAAGTATAGACTAAACGAGTTTTTTTTTTCTTTTTTTGTTAAGGAAATGGTAGATCTTAGTAGATTCGGTCAAATCTCACCATTTTGTAGCTTCATAGAAGTTCTTCCTATGAAAGAGAGAAAAACAAAGGAAGATATGCAGTTTGCAAAAGAAAAAATAAAAATGAATATATTCTATTTTTGCATTTGTATTATTAAATTAAAACACTATAGCGTTTGTGACTTTATTAAAGTAGATTTACAAGATGCTTTTATAGGTTTGCATGTACGTTTTTACTTTTTAGGTTTGCAAGTTGTGAGCTTGTAATATACATGTAGATAATTATTGGATGGTGAATGTCTAATGAAAATATTCGATGGTAGGATTAATTGTACTGGGGAGTGTCATGTGACTGAAGATGCAAATATGATTCACGATTTCACAACCTACTTTCAAAATATCTTTTCTAGGTATCCTATTTTATGAATTTTTTAAATAAAATTGCATTATTTTAGTGAATTATCCGATGGTTAATGGTCATGCCAGCAGTTTCTATTGATTTTGGTTCCATCTAGACTTTTCTACACGTAATACATCTTCTGCCCATAGTCTGAACAACTGTGTTAAACGCTAACCTTTCTAGCACTAAGTAGCTCTCTAAAATTGCTTGTCTTACGTTATTTTTCATTTTTTTCGAGTTAGAGTCTTTAAAAATCGCTGCATGCTCTATTTCTTGAATTGTTCACTTTCCTCTATTGATAAGCTATAGTTAGTACAATAAAATAGGTGAAGAGTTCAAGTCATAGAGACAACCGGTTTATCTCTAACCGAGATTGAAATGGACACGATATATTATGTATGCACATAGAAAGGGTTAAGTCATAAAATTAAAACTTTTAGTTGACCGAAAAAAAATCCTTATATCGCTATTCAACTCTTATTAAATTAAGTCATTCAATTAATAAAACCTCGACCTACAAATGAGGTGAATGAAATAAAAACAAATATGTAAGGGAAAACTACATTAACAATTCTTAAAAACTTTTGAAATTACACTAATGCCTCCAATTTTAATCCCAATCGCATACTACACAATTGACATTTTCTAGCTTGTATTTCCAAAATTTCACTAGCTTGATCACAGTCTCTTTGAGTTTACTTTGACATCCCATAAGTCCCTTATTTTCATGCTTAACAATCCCAAATGTATACTCTTAAAAATCTTTCCACATTGTCAATAGTTCAAGTCTATAAATCACATCCCTTGCATTTAAGTTTTCATGCTCATCATTATCCATATATTTGTTTTGATCCTTTTACTTATTGATATGCCTACTTCCTAATTCAAGATCCAACACTTGCAATTCTGATTTCAATAATCACAACAATCAATCTAATAAATCAAACACAAGAACAAACAATGCCTAAATCCTTACCAGATGTTATGCACTAGCAAAGGATTAGTCCTAGCATAGAATAGTTGATACAACACATAACGATTTTAACGTTGTCACTCGCCACAATCCAAGGATTGATAAGAGTTTGAGAGAAAAACTCAAAGAGTCAATTTCAAAGGTTGTATATTCTATCCATTTGATGCCTAAAAACATGTATAAATTACAAAGCTTCGTAACAAAAGTCAAAACGACTTGGTTCAAAGAAAGCCACCAGCCTTGAAATGAGTAAGCTGCTAACCTTGGAATGTGCATCGCCGACTTTGGGAAGCTAAAGGTCGTTGGCCTTGAGGGTTGGCCTAAGTCTTACGTCATCGGCTTTGAGGGTCAACCTAAATGAGGTATCATTAGTCTTGAATCATCAAGTATTGTCCTAAAGCAACAATAAGTACATTTGATTGAAAATGAAAATAATCATGCACAATGTATGAAGAGACTATATGATGTTTCTCGGGTTCCATTTGATCAAGTAAAACCCTCAGTGTAAGGTTCTGCAATCCTTTGGTTCTAGTTCGAGTGATTGGTCCCGTAACTAGAAAGATTTGATTCTCATCATCTCCTTGGGCTTGTGAAAGATTTGCCCTCAAATCTGATGGTTCTTCATGAAGGTGATAGGTCTACAACATTGAAAATAGCAGAAACGTTGTATCTCCTTGTGGCTCCACCCTATAAGTATTGTTGTTGATGCGCTTCAATATCTTAAATGGTCCACCTATTCTAGGTGAAAGTTTTTGTGATTTCTTATAAGGAAACCTTTCCTTGCTAAGGTGAATCTAAACTAAGTCGCCTGGATTATAAATTTTGGTTTTCTTACTTTTGTTGCCCTGAAGTTTCTGCAGCTCCTGAGTTTTCTTAGGTAGCGTTTGGTTGCCCGAAAATTGTGGTACTAGATTGGACAATTATCTTTATCATGTGTTGGGTTAAAAAAAATGATTTAATATCTTGTGTTATTAGGTTGAAAAAAAAATGATTTAAGTATTGGATAAAATGGCTAAAATTTGTACTATGTCAAATAAGGTACAAAATTTATGTCACAAGATAAAAAATCTCTTTTTTTGAAAATTCCCCAAATATCCCTACTCATTTGTTGCGTTTCTGTCGCTTGCTCAAAAAACAAATCCCTATGTCAATATAATACTACATAGTTCCACATAATAATAATAATACTAATTTTTTATGACAATTATTAAAAATTACTAATATAATATTTACAATGTGTTATATTATTAAATATAACACAAATTATTATAATTTATAATATGAATTATTAATTTTTTCAATCAATGGGTTTACATTTATTATTTTATATAATTCATTTGATTATATAATCTCTTCAAATTGTATTCTTTTATAATATTTAAAATATAATTAAATAATCATGATATTATACAAATGGTATAATTGTTAAAATTACTATGTTTAGTGCAGTACTTTGCAATTCTAAACAATTGACATGATAAAAATCTTTGTTCAGTACTGAACATACCAAACGTGGTACAAAATTTTTTTTGTCATGTTTTTCTTATTTTGTATTGTCCAGTACTCTTTGTACTATCTAGTATTAAGAACCAAACGCTACCTTAAGATGCTCAGAAGCCTTTTGATGAAGCTTTTGAATCTCCTTTGCACGCTCCACTCCATTCAAACTTTCCTTCTTTGTTGCCAAATTAGCTATTAAATCTAATAGAAGGGTAGGATTATAGCCATACACCACTTCAAAGGGAGACTTACTAGTTGAACTATGAGTAGACCTATTGTAAGCGAACTCAACAATAAGAAGACACAAGTTCCAATCAGTAAGATTATTGCCAACCATTGCTCTTAGCAATGCATTAAGAGTACAATTGACAACCTTAGTCTTAACATCTGTTTTGGAGATGATAGGATGTACTATACATGAGTTTAGTACCAAGCCATTTCCAAAGTGTCTTCATGAAGAAGTTGAGAAGCGTAGTATCTCTATCAGATACTATGATGTGGGGAACACTATGCAACCATACAATTTCCTTCATAAAAAGCTTAGCAATAAAAAAGGCGTCATTTGTTTTGTGGCAAGGTACGAAATGTGACATTTTGCTGAAATGGTCGACAGCCACCATGATAGAGTCTTTGCCTCTTCGTGTCCCGAGAAGATTCGAGATAAAATCCATACTAATATCATTCCAAGGTTATGTAGGTAGAGGTAAAAGCATATATTCACCCCAAGTTCCCTTCTTTTCTTTTGCCCTCTTACAAACACCACATCTCTCTAACACCTTGTAGACATCCTTTAACATACCTTTCCAGTAGAAATGTTCTTTTAAAGACTCTAAGGTTTTCTTTTCACCAAAATGCCAAGATAACCTTCTAGCATGAGCTTCCCTAACCAATAATTCCCTAACAGAACCATAGGGTATACATAATTTTCCTACTCTATACAGAAAGCCATCTACCATGTAATACCCATCCACCACGTGTCCTCCCAAACATCATTTGACAATCAATTTAAGGTGTTCGTCATGAACATACTATTCCTTTATTAATTCAAACCCAAGCATCTTTAATTGTAATGAAGTAATAAGTACATACCTGCGCGACAAGGCATGGGCTACAATATTTGTGCTCCCCTTCTTATACTTAATCACGTAAGCAAAGCTTTCTAGAAATTTCACCCATTTAGCTTGGCGTTTTGACAAACATTTTTGGCCTTTGAAGTGTTTTAGTGATTCATGGTCTGTATAAATAATAAACTCCTTAGGAAGAAGGTAATGCTGTCATGTCATCAATGCTCTCACTTAGGAATAGAACTCCTTATTATATACTGAGTAGTTCAGAGATGCATCACTCAGTTTCTCACTAAAATAGGCAATGGATCTCCTTTCCTACATCAACACAACACCAATTCTTACCCCAAAGGCGTCACACTCCAGTTCAAAAGTTTTGTCAAAATTTAGTAATGCTAACACTGGAGCACTAGTTAGCCTTGCTTTCACTTCTTCAAAACTCTTATTGGCCAGATCTTCCTAAATAAAAGGAACATTCTTTTCTGTCAATTTAGTTAATGGACTGACAATGCTACTAAAGTTCCTGACAAAATGCCTATAGAAAGAAGTTAACCCATGGAAACTTCTCACCTTAGTAACTAATTGTGGTGTAGACCAATCCACGACAGCCCTCACTTTTTCTTCATCCACCTTTACACTAGAACTAGTTACAACAAAATCGAGAAATGTTACCTCAAATTGATAGAAAGAACACTTCTTGAGATTTCCGTACAACTGTTGTTTCCTTAATAGTGAGAAGACTACCTACAAATGTTCAACATGACTTTCCATGTTTCTGCTATAAATCAAGATTTCATCAAAATAAACAACAACAAATGTGCCCATAAATTCTTTTATGACATGATTCACCAACCTCATAAAAGTACTAGGGCTGTTAGTCAACCTAAATGGCATGACCATCCACTCATATAAACTATGTTATGTTTTAAAAAAAGTCTTCCACTCATCTCTACCCCTCATATGTATTTGATGATATCCACTTTTAAGATCCACTTTGGAGAATGCCTGTACACCATGCAGTTCATCCAACATATCATCAAGTCTAGGAATAGGATACCTATATTTGATGGTAATTTTATTAATGACTCTACTGTCAATGCACATCCTCCATGTGCCATCCTTCTTAGGAACAAGAAGTGTAGGAATGACACAAGGACTAATACTCTCCTTAATGAAACTCCTTTCTACCAGTTCATCCACTTACCTCTTTAATTCTTTAACTTCTTTAGGATTCATGCGATATGTAGGCTGATTTAGTAAGACTAACCTAGGTTGAAAATCAATGGCATGTTCAATGCCCCTCATAGGTGGTAATCCCTTAGGTAACTCATTTGGGAATATATCCATGTACCCATCTAGTACTAGGTTCACCACTAGGGGTAATTGCTCTCGTCCATCTACCTCCAATGCATATCTCATTTGTAACATATACACTAGTCTCTCTTTCTCTATTACCTCCTCCAGTTTACGCTGTCCCACTAACAAGGTCTTCTTTTTACCAGTCTTATTAATTTTCCTTTGTGCCTCTTGTACTTTAGTAGGTGACATGGGGTTCAATACAATACGTTAACCCTCCTTCTGGAACACATAGGTGTTCCTAAAACTATCATGTAACACCTTTCTATCATATAACTAGGGTCTGCCAAGCAATATGCGTGATGCATACATGGGAAGAATATCACAAACAATCTCATCATGGTACTTCTCCCCTATATTCAATGGAACCTTAACCTTTAAGTAACATGCAAACTGCCCTATTCACTCAACCGGTGCAATTTATAAGGCTTAAGATATGGTGTAGTGACTAGTTTTAACTTAGTCACTAGTGAACCGGCCACTACATTAGTACAATTACCTCCATCAATGATAACAACATAAAGATTACCTTGGACCCTACAAGAGATGTGAAATAGATTCTCCATCTGTTCATCCTTATTAGTAGGAAAGGTGGTAATCGCCCTACATAATACGTTAATGGACAAATATTGATCATTCCCCTTATCCTCATGTACCTTAGCATCTGCATCTCTATAATATTCATCCAATACAGTTGACAAATTTGCAAGGTCATGCATCTCTTCTTCTTCATCCTCACTCTCCACCTCCATGGTAGTCATCACCCTTCGGTTTGGACATTGAGTAGTCATGTGTCCAAAACCTAAACATTTAAAGCATTTGACCCGACAATTCTTTCCTCTTGATGAAGCAGTCACTAAATTAGTATAATTACCTCCATCAATGATAACAACATAAAGATTACCTTAGACCCTACAGGAGATGTGAAATAGATTCTCCATCTGTTCACCCTTATTAGTAGGAAAGGTGGTAATCACCCTACACAATACGTTAATGGACAAATATTGATCATTCCCCTTATCCTCATGTACCTTAGCATCTGCATCTCTATAATATTCATCCAATACAGTTGACAAATTTGCAAGGTCATGCATCTCTTCTTCTTCATCCTCACTCTCCACCTCCATGGTAGTCATCACCATTCGGTTTGGACATTGAGCAGTTATGTGTCAAAAACCTAAACTTTTAAAGCATTTGACCTGACAATTCTTTCCTCCTGATGAATCAGCTACCATCTATTTGTTCTTATTCCTAACAATTGCCTTTCCCTTTATAGTAGACTCCTTCCCCCTCGCCCCACCAAATTTCTAGAATAACCATATTCTTTTCTACATTTTTGTTATATCCCTCTTTATCTGCCTGTTTATTATCTAACCCAAATAGTTTTGTAGATGATCTATACCTGTTACTCGCTATTCTATAAGGGTTGGAACACCTCTATCTCTTTACTTCCAAAGCTAATCAAATGGCCTCATCAAAGGAGTCATATCGCTGCAACTTTACTATATAGGTAATCTCATATTTTAGATAGGACACAAATCGTGTCGTAGTTTATTCAGGAGGTTTGACTACTACACAATGGATCATCAGTGTCTTAAACTCCTGGACATACTCTACGGTTTTGCCTCCCTGTTTCAGTGTTTGGAGACGCATGAACAACTCTTGTCTATAATGTTCTAAAATAAACCTTTTCTTTAGAACTCTTTTCATCTCCTACCAAGTACGAATATCAGCATCACCATCTCTCCTCTTACTGGCTACAAGGTTCTTCCACCACAAGGTGGCATACATTGTAAACTCGACTGCCGCTAGATAAACTCAAGTGTGGTCATTAATCTCATAACATTTAAAGAATCCTTCCACCTTATCTTCCCAATCAAGATAATCCTCTATAGAACCCCTTCCAGTAAATGAAGGCATCAACAATTTTACATATTCAAAACCCCTAAGCGACCTGAACTCACTATTAGGATAAAGTTCGTCCTCAAAGTTATCATCCATTTCCTCCCAATAAGCGTGATAATCTCTTCCAATTCACCTGCCCTTATTTCTTCCTATTACTCTTACCCTACGTGCATCATTAAGGGTTACCTAAGGTGGGGGTGCTAGTGGATTTGCCACTGGTTATTGGGGTAATGTCATCTGATCGACTCGTGTTGCTAGATTAGCAACAATAGTAGTCAAGTCTAACAACTGTCCTTCTAAAGTTCTTCTTCCACCTATAACATAACATCCTTAACTTCCTCCTCCTCCAACTTAACTATTGGTTTCATTCCTAATTCCTCCATTAACACTGTCATGTGACATGCTTCGCAGAAATTGAAGTCTTAATACAGTAATTCACAAATCACAATCACACATCGCAATAATCCCCAATTGACACAATCACAAATTTTCAACCTCCAATTCAAATCCAATAAAACCTAGCACAATAGACAATAAAAACCCTAATTTCGATTCAATATCAATAATTCAAGGTACAAGCCCTAATTTACGTTTACACTCAAACAGCAACACAATCTAAACATCAACCAACGTTCAACCCTAATTCAACCTCAATCAACCATGACACAATTCACAATATAAAAACCCTAATGGTTAAATTTGAAATTGAACAATCACGTCACAATCCCTTCTCTCAACTAAGCTTTGATACCAAAATATGATATGCCTACTTCCCAATTCAAGATCCAACACTCGCAATTCCGATTTCAATAATCACAACAATTAATCTAATAAATCAAACACAAGAACAAACAATATCTAAACCCTTACCAAATGTTACACACTAGCAAAAGATTAGTCCAAGCATGAAATAGTTGATACAACACATAACAATTCCGATGCCGTTACTTGTTACAATCCAAGGATTGATAAGATTTTAAGAGAAAAACTCAAAGAGTCAATTTCAAAGGTTGTATATTCTATCCATTCGATGCCTAAAAAACATGTATAAATTACAAAGCTTTGTAACAAAAGTCGAAACGACTCGGTTCAAAGAAAGTCGCCGGCCTTGGAATGTGCACTACCAACTTTGGGAAGCCAAAGGCCACTAACCTTGGAGGTTTACATCGTCAACCTTGAGGGTCGGCCTAAATGGCAAAGCCGCTAGCCTTGAAGGTCGACCTAAGTCCTATGCCACTAGCTTTGAGAGTTGACCTAAATGAGGTATCACCGGTCTTGAATCATTAATTGTTGTCTTGAAGCGATGATAAGTACATTTGATTAAAAATGAAAATAATCATGCAAAATGTATGAAGAGACTATATGATGTTCCTCGGGTTCCATCTGATCAAGTAAAACCCTTAATGTAAGGTTCTACAATCCTTTAGTTCTAGCTTGAGTGATTGGTCCCATAACTTGAAGGATTTGATTCCCATCACTTATCCATTCTTACCTATTTTTATTCTTATTCTTATACATTTCCATGCTTGTTCATTTATGCCTTTACCCATTTCAATGCTTATCCATTTTCATCTGAGTAATTTAATGGCATAAGTAAGATTACTTAATAGCTAAGTAATTTGATAGCTAAGCAATTTGATAGCTAAGCAAGGGTCTCTTAGCCATTAACCTACATTTGTTAACCATTAAACGATGCAATATTCTTTAACCATTAAGCTGGATATTCATTAATTATGATGTGATCTCTTGGAACTTTTATGTTCTTATTCTCACTTATGGTAGAATTTTCCTATAAATCTTTTGTAGCTTATTTAATTAGAAAAATCTTAGGATTGAAGTGAAAAATAGTGTTTCTTTTTCTTGGAATATACTTATTCTCTAGATAAAAGACAAAAACTTACTCTTGTGTGTAAAGGTAAAGGAAAGGTTGGTAGTAAAGTAAATTTGAGAAAGTAATATAAAACATTAAGTAATAGTTATGAATTACCAAGTTTGGGTCTCTTATTGTTTATTAACTTTGATTTAAAACCTATCTTAAAACTCTATAGAATATTACCAATTTTTGTGAGACTCATCCCATAACTCTATAGAGTATTACCATTTTCATGGGACCTGTCCTAAACTCTATAAGGAATTATCCTATTGAGGAAACATCAAGTTCAATTGAAAGTCCAACTATTTGCATCCTAAGTTTACTCCATTCTCTCATTTTTCATGCCAGTCTACCATCCTTTCGCTCTCAAGATCCTCTCAACACACTCTTAAATATGGAGATCCATATAACTTGCATATTGATGTTCTTGTTGATATATGTTAGAGATTATTATATCTTGTATATTAGTGTTATAGTTGATATATCTTGGAGATTGTAATATTCTTTGACTCATGTATTGCTTAAAATGAGTTTCACATGAAATTACGTAAGATTGTGAAAATGGATTTTTAGTTGAATAGGAACCATACTAACTAGATCAAATTCTATCATGACTTTAGTGTCAAAATATGTTTTGGATATATATAGCCCTATGGTGATCCTTGGATTAGGTTAACATCAAGTTAAATAGTAAATGATTATTATGTAATTTTGTGTCATGAAATTTTAGATATTTTGATTATTTAAATATTACTCAAAATAATGTTCATATAGATATAAAGAATACCAAAATCGGATGAGAAACGTGAAAGTTATTGGCCATTACAAGCTATAGTGATAAAATTGGAAAAAAAAAAAAAGAAGTATATAGCATATGTAGGCAAAACATTGACCTTTTAACAAACTAGATTATTCTCATCTTAAAAAACTTGAAAATGGTTATTGACTCAAATAGAAAAAAAAAAGTGTAAAAATTAACTAGAAAAATAGTCAAACACTAATAACTAAATTTATGTCATGTTTGGTATGGAAAAATAATCCAGAATAACTTAGGTTTGGAATGTAATGGAATAGAATTGAGAACAGAATGACAGTTCCAATTTTGTGTTTGATAACAGCCATGAAATCAAGACCCATTCTAGTAATTTGTTTGGTTTAAGTATATTCAATAGGAAAAGAAATCAGTATAAACTCAAATGTGACAAGTATGTCATTGATCTCCTGTGTATATATATAATACAAAAATATGTTTTGGTATTTATATAATATATCTAATGTATTAATGCACCTAATATTATTTATCATACATGCTAAATCTACTATAAATATAACATAATATGCTTTACATATTATAAAATACGTTTTAATATTTAGAGTGAATTCCAAATACATCCCCTTATATTTCTTTCATGTGCTCTTAGCCTCATTATGTGTTTAGACCCCAAATTTTTAAGAAATGGGCATTTTTATTGCTATATGCCTACTATAGGAGTTAGAATGCATATCTTTTAAGGATTTCAAGGTTTAAATGCATGATTTTAAATACATGAGTGCTAAGTGCAAAAAAGCAAATATAAGGAGTTGTATTTGCAATTTAACCTTTTTTTAATTATTAGGAAGGAAAAACGATATCTAAAATTAAGTTTCACCAAATAATTAAATAATTTAAAAAAGATATAGAATCCAAAGTTTATTGTGAGATAGTTAATTTTTGAGAAACTAAAGGTTAGAAATTGATGTTGCACAATTCATACTTTTAATTAAATTCAAAGTACTATAGCTTTCATATATGTATGATGTAGACATTGCTTTCTCCATAGAATGGAAGAAATATCCTTTTTCCCAATTTTTACAAAATATATATATAGCAAAAATATTAGAATTGAAATGTAATTAAAATCAAACCACCAAGATGATGTGATTCAACCATGTACAAATAGAACAAAATTCTCTTATGTTTTTTGTAGGACCATTTCACTTGAATTCTTTTTCTCCTTAAACTTTAGCCACTTTATTGAAAGGTATTAATTGTATAATATCAAATTCTAACATCTAACTACTTAAACATCCATTATCTCACAATAAATTTTGGATTCTACTTCTTTTATTTACTACTTATTTATTTATTTATTTATATGCCAAATTTTTTTATTCTTTTTGTTATTTTTCCTTCCTAAAATTTAGAAAAATAAAATAAAATGCAAATATATCCCTTTATGCTTTCTTTATATGCACTTAGCCTACTTACTTTCAAAATCATGCATTTAGATCCTCATATTGTAAAAGAAGTGCATTTTAACTACAACATGTCCATTTTGGGAGGTTGAATGGACCTTTTTCAAAGATTTAAGAGTTTAAATGTACTTTTTAAAAAGATTTTGAAGGTTTAAATGTATAATTTCAAAGGAAAGACAACTTATATACATATGAAACAAACATAAAGGGATATGTTTACCATTTATCCTAATGCATAAAAAGCAATGGAATGATGAAATTTCCTACTTAAAACACATGCCTAAAACACTTTTATCTCATTTGAATTATATTATCATATATTTATCTTTTATTTCACTTACTTAAAACCTTTTATGCACTCAAGATATTTACTTTACTCAATATATGCCAAATCAAAACTTATGTGAAAGTTCACATTGTCCTTACTATATTTTGAGTAGAAGAAAACTAATCAAATAAATTATACGGACATCTTTGAAAAGTTTTAAAATTGTATGGGCTCTTAACTTTTTCAAACTTAGTATCTAGATTCCCTAAAACACTTCTAGGAACCACTTCTTTTATGTGTTGGCTACTTATTTATAATTCTGATGGACGTAAACACATATATAATATATTTAATTAAAAAAACTAATAAAAAATTCAGAAAATTGAAAAAAAAATTGTGGGCAAATTAAAAAATTAAAGTTGAAAGATTTTTGTGTACTTTCTTATGGGGATAAATGCGAAAGTGTAATAGTACTTAGAAGAATGTACTTCACTTTGTTTGCATTAACTGCTTGGCTTATGCATTTTCTGTTTTTCCTTACTATACAACAAGAAATAGCCAACAAAGGTGAATGACCATCCACCACAGTAGGTGTGCCACATGACCCACTTATAGAGTGAGGCATGATTTACTTTCTTTTTTTTTTCCTCTATGGTCAACAACCTCAAGATTAGCGGGTGATCACCCATAGCCAAAAAAGAAGCTTTTGCAAATTTTTATCTCTTCTTTTCTTTTTTTTTTGGGTATTTTTATCATATTAATTTAATATATTTAATAGAAATTATTTTATTAAATTAATTATTGTGAAACTATCAAAAGTTAACAAATACTAATAGTGGATGAGTGCTTTACTAGCCTTAATAGGAATCATATTTTAAAAAACTTGGAAAACATTGAGAACTATATTTGTATTTTTCTCTATATTCAAAAAGCAATGGCATCAAGGATAGATCTAGGGGGAAGCTTAAAAAAAATTAATTATTAAAATTTTCTAAAAAAAAAAAGAGAGAAAATAGATATTATATTTATATTTTAAAACACAAACCATATTAAGAAAATGAACATGGTTAAGAGTTTAAATGCATTATTTTGTAAGCATAAAATCTTAAGTTTATATCTCATTAAAAACATTTTATCTTTTCAAATTATATTTATTATTTGTATCTTAATAAATAGTTTTCAATCTTTTTTTGTCTTCCCTCATAAAAACCAATAAAATTAACTTTAATTTATCAGAAGAAAAATAGTTAATTAAATAAAATTTTCATCATAGGCTACTTATTTATTTGTAGTAATATCATAAATAATAATAATATTGCCAATGCAAGCTATCATTATCACATGTTTAAATATCATAATACTTGTATGTCACTTATCCAAACACGTGGTGTATTGGAATCATTCAATATTTTTTCCAATGCATCAAGTACTTTGGTCTTATGTAAATGAATTTTACTAAAATGAATGCATATTATTGAATAATTAATTTCCTAATCATTTATATTGAAAAGGAAATTTTTTTTCATAGATGCTAACAAAGAAATCTTTAAAGTCATTATGAAAAGACAAAATTATAGAATACTTGTTTTTACATTATATTGTTCTTTTCGTTCTATATATACTTTTTGTTTTAATTTTTTGTGTTATCTACTTTTGTTGATAAAAATAAAAATTTCACAAGTTTCATGTATTAATTGCAATTTTTAAATTAAATGATTGCTAAATTTCGTTAATTAATATATATTTCCCAATGATAAGGTAAAAAATTTATTATTTTAGCCTTACATCAAGCACTCGTATTCATTTTTTTCAGAAGTTTAAAATTCTCTTTTTATTCAATATTAGAAAATGTTGTAGGTGCATTTGTTAATATAATCTTTTTGCGCATATAAGATATACTATAATTATGATAAGAAGTGAATGTTTTTTCGTGAATAATTTTGGTATTGATGAAAATAATGTTTGCCGGCCTCTTTATTGCATGTATTTCTAGATAGTACCATGATATTTTCTACTAAATAGATTTAAAAAAAAGTTAAAAATTTAAATAGGATAAATAATTAAATATGAAATACTAAATTTTTTTTTTCTATATTTAAAAAGTAATGACATGATGATGTTTCCTACTTTAAATCCCAGGCTTAAAACACTAACATTTATCTTTTATTCAACTTCCTTAAAACCTTTCGTGTATATTTACTTTTCCAGAAAATATGCCAAAATAAAATTTCCTGCCTTAATTATATAAACACCCTCTTTGCTTTGAAAAGGATACACAACATTTAGGACCCCTTGTTGCATGCACACATTGTAATCTCAGGCGTGTTGCAGGTATGACATGATTTTCTGTCCTTTCAATGGTTGTATCATCTATAATTTACATAATATTACTTTAATTGCACTATTATAGTTTTTCAAGCTTTTTATCTTTATTGCATAAGTATCTAGGTACAAAATTAAAAAAAAAAAAAAAGTTTTCGCTAATCTTTGAGCTTGTAGATCAACTGGTTGTGATAAAAATTATCTCAATATTAAAGGTTATATACGATATTTTTATGAAATTATTGTGGTCTTTTAGATCAACCAGTTGTGGAGGAAATTATCTCAATACTAAAGGTTATGTACTATAATATTTTTATGAGATTATTGTGGTTGCTTCGTCTAGGATTAACATTTGGCAGGTGGAATTATAAAGCTGACAAGTTTCTTGCTAGGAAAGAGAGTGAAAAATGGATCGTGAGAGTAAAGATGGTGCTGCTAGCAAAGAGAGAGTAACTTCTCCTACCGAAGTAGAAGCATTAAGGAAGTGTTTAAGGGAAAATAAGGGTGATCGGTCCAAGTGCCAACAAGAAATTCAAGCCCTTCAAGCTTTTGTTAATTCGAAAAGAAAGTGGGGTACCCTAAAGCTAAAGAGTGGTTATTTGACCGATGTATGAAAGTTATTTCGATTTAATATGATATTAAAGTTGGAGTTAAAAAAGAATAAAAATTAAAAAATTATCTCACATTATCGTTTTGTTTGTGAGCATGTAAGGGGAGTATATTAAACTCGACAAGAGGTAGCCTTTGTGTTGTGTAATTTAATTTCTCAAGTGTTTGAAATGGGAATGGGCTGGTGAAAAGCTTTGTATTTGAATTTTAATGCAATGGCCTTATAGGCCTTATGACATATGGCTGATTTAGAACCTCCTCTCATCTAAGCGTATCCGTAATAATTCTGCTTTTCATTTGAACATAACTAGTAGAAATAAGTTTTATTGATTATAGATTTTAGTGGATCATTATTTATTTGATTATCAAATCTTAATCTAATTATTATATATATATATATATAAAAGATTCCCTCCCATTTATATATACACGAGAGGAGACAAGAGAAAAGAGAGAATTTTTTTCTTTCACTCATGGACAAGAGAAAAGAAAGAAATGATAATTTCCAAAATCTTGAAATTCTAATATAAGTTACCTATAGAATTTGTTTTTATAGTTGCCTATGTGGATACCACAGGGGGACAATACTTTGTGTCCTTGTGGTAAATGCAATTACATCCTTTTATAATAAGTGTTGTGAATCGTAGATTATACTTGAACTCTATTCTCAGGAAGAGAAGGTCTTGCGTTACAAGAAAAAGGTAATTTTACTTATAACTAATTTTTCTTTGCATTATGCATATTGCACATGGATCTTGAGAGAGATTTTGTAAGAAATTTTAAAATTTTATTGTGTTTTACATATCTTACAAGTACAACAAGAGACAGTAAAGAGTTCGAGCATTAGAGACAATAGGTTTATGTTTAATTGAGATTGATGGGATAAGATATTAGATATGTAGGTAAATTGTGTTAAGTTATAAATATAAATATAATAGGCTCAATTTCTATTTAATCAAGTCATTCACTTGACATTCTGCAATTAGAAGTCTTAGCCTATAAGCGTGGAGAGTGGAATCACTTGATTATGTTAAATTTTGAATGTGCTAACCTATTGTGGTCGACCAACCTCAAGATGATGAACCAACCGCATGTTTGCTTGAAGGCCGGATTTATGAGTAGTTGCACAAACTTTACTTTCTTAATTGCTTTAGAATGTTTTCTCCATTTTATTTATTTTAGGCAGTTTCCTTTTAAGTTATTTTTTTTAATGCCATTCCTTTTTATATTATTTCGTCCCACATTAGTTAGGTTTTTATTATTAGCTTATATATGAGAAAAGACGAATGATTGATATATGTTATATATTATGTACACATAATGTATAAATATCAATTTTAATATATATAAATGATGCAAAACATAAATGATGATTTTTTTTAAACTACCAATTTTATTGTCATATATAAAAAAAATTATTAATATTTGTATATCACATGCACATAATATGTGATGTATATCAACTAATAACTTTTTTCCCTATATAAAGGCTTGGCATGTAATTCACTTAATAATAGACTCTTCACAATAAATATTAATTGAGTGTTTTTAATAATTTTAATTCTTACTAATTATTTATGATAGTGGTGATTGACACCTATACTTATCAATCTTTTGAGATTGTAGCATATGAAAATTATTGAAATTTGTGCTTTACATCGGATCTTCTTATGTATTTGATTATTTCTAGCATTACGTGGATTGTCAATCCTACAAATTAATCAATTCATTTCTTGAATTGGTATGCCATATCCCACCCATAGATTTGTCTAATCCCTTTTTATATTCGTGCACAAATACATAGGAAACACAAATTGTGTTCCAAATCAATCTACGATTTAGGTCACACCACTAATCCTCCATTTTTAAGACATAAAACATTTTCTTTAGGGTTTAAAATGTTTAAATTCAAGCCAATGGATGATTATTGTTTTCTTACCTTAGAAACTAGCTAGAACTTGCACAGCGATAGCGAGAGAACATGGGAGAAGGAGAGTATTTCCTTTTAGCTCTCTAGGTTTTCTATATAAATAAGAGAAAGCTAGGGTTGGCTATTTATTTATATATAGGAATTAAGGTTAAAATTACCTCCTTCCCCAGGTTTTAAATTATTTTTAGGAATACTTCATTCAGGATGTATTTATTTTATGGAAACTAATTTTTTAGATTTTTTTTCTTGACACTTGTTACATTTAAAGCTTGTCAAATTATATTATAGTGATATTAAAAAATTATAGTTATAAGAGCCATTTGAGAGCGAGTTATGATGGGAAATAAAAGTGGTAGTTCATGCTCAATGATAATGATTAACTATCATGAAATATATTTATAAAAAATGAAAGAAAATGAACTATATATGTGTAAAAGGAAGTTACAAATTATCTTGTTGTCCATTGTTGTCTTCAATGGGTGTTACACCACCACCAAATGGGCATAGACACAGGTTTGATTTGACCCGTTGTCGACTCGATCGCATGTGGGCATGGATCCAAACGTAGCCTTGGCCCCATAAACTCAAGGAATCCTAGCCCTAAAATATGAAACATAAATTGCAAGTTTAACTGAACCTTAGAGATGGTTTGGACTTATTCTATGTGATCTAGAAAGAAGCATAAAAATTAGTAAGCCTTTTAAGTTAGTTAAGTATATATAAGTTTTCGTTAAAAGCGGTTGTACTTCATTAGTGATGTAGGACTAATTTTTTATCTTCCCTTTTTTTTTTTTTCCACAATACTAAAATTAGTGTGATTTAGTTGTAACTTTTTATAATTGGAAAAATTATAAGTAAGAAGATCAATGTTTGGAGCTTTTAAGTAATTAAAATAGAAAATTAATTATTTCCTTGGGTTAGAAGTGAAGCAAGTCGAAGATGGGATCTTTATATCACAAAGAAAGTATGCTGTTGATTTGCTGAGGAGGTTCAACATGTCAAATTGTAAAGTTGCAGCCACGCCAATGAATTTGAGCGGCGACAAACTGCAGGTTGATGATGGAACAGATCCAACCAATGCAAAGTATTTTAGAAGTTTAGTTGGAGGATTAATATTTTTAAGTCACACACGACCTGATATTGCCTTTGCAGAATGAGTGATTTCCAGGTTTATGAACCATCCTTCAAAGCATCATCTTGGAGCTGCCAAAAAAGTTCTGCGATATATTGCAGGAACGGTTGATTTCGGACTATGGTACAGCCATGTTTCGAAGCTCAAGTTAATTAGATATAGTGACAGTGATTGGGTTGGTTGTTTGGATGATAGGAGAAGCACATCAGGCTATGTATTTGGACTTGGATCAGCTGCCATATGTTGGAGTTCAAAGAAGCAACCTACTACCGCCTTGTCAACATCAGAAGCTAAATATAGAGCAGCAACGACATCAGCATGTCAAGCTATTTGGTTGAGGAGAATCCTTGAAGACATTCACCAAAATCAAATAGAAGCAACTGAGATTTATTGTGACAACAAATCAGCAATTGCAATGGCAAAAAATCCAGCTTATCATGGAAGAACAAAGCATGGTGATATACGAGTTCACTTCATTCGAGAGCTGATTGCAAATGATTCAATCATCTTGAAGAATTGCAGTACAAATGAGCAAGTGGCTAACATCTTGACAAAATCACTTCCTCAAGACTAGCATGTCTATTTCAGATCTTTACTTGGAGTGTGCGACTTTGAATCAAGGGGGAGTGTTGAAGGATGATTCAAAAATATAACAGCTAGTTTGAATTGGTCTTGGTTTGTTATGCATCAGTTTTAATTTAGATAAACATCAGAGTTAGTGGCAAAATAATCGCATATTTATGTGTTAGTTAGTTATTATGTAATGCATATTTAATAGGCTAAACTTATTTTATGGAACAAGGTTGTTTTGCTCCAAAAAAAAATCTGCACGCCACACTCATCTGCTCTGTTTTTCTTCTTTCGTTTTCCGCAAATTTCCCCAACAAGGATACGGTGATGGCCACGGACATGGCGGAAAGGGCCACGGTGGACAACTTGGACACGGTGCTGCAGAAGAAACTGAAGCTGGTCAAAATTAGATAACAAACGAACATGTTGTAATATAATCAACATGTAACTCATAATGTAGTTATGTAATATAATAAGGCATGGTTTAAGGGTTGCCACAACGCCACTGCTTTGAGGCTTTCACTAGATGAGATGGGAGATAAAGACATTAAAGCTCAACGCTCATCCATTTGGAAAGCACCAACACAAGGATAGGCAAATCAAACTTAGATGGATCCATATGATCAACATCAAGGATGGCATCAATAGGTGGAGTAGCTAGAGGAAAAATGGGGTGCTAGATATTTGGTTTTAGCATGAAAATAGGAAAGTGTTCAGAGTTTTGGACTATTTATTGGGGTTTTATAATATAAAAAAAGAATTCGATTTAATAATTTTCTTATTGTATTGTAATGATTTATTGTTATTGCATTGAATTATTGAAAATATTTCAATTTTTCACATTTAAGTATTTTTATAAAAAATTATTAATTTGAATTATGAGATAAGATTGAAAAAGAAAATAGATAAGATAAAAGAAGAAAAGAATTATAACTTTTTTTTCATTTAAAATATTTAATGTTTTACAATTAAATATAGAAAAATAACTTCAAAAAAATAGAAAATGAGGACTCAATTTTGCTCAAGAATGGGATTTACAAAAGTTGAAGTTGTAACTGACTTAACAATTGCGATTTCGTCTTGGCCAAAAAAAAAAAAAGAAATAAAAAAACAATTAAAATTTCCTTACTGAATGAAAATTATAATTCCAATTTTCATATAGAAAAAGGATTTTCTAGATGCGAGAGCCTGAAATCAGTTTTGCTACAGGGAGAGCTATTCAATAGCTGATACTTTAGCAAATTGGACATAAGAAATGGAGAATGAAGATCTTTTTTCGCTTATGTCCTCCATAAAATGTCATCTGTTTTTTTTAAAAGTTGGCGATATATACCTTTCTTTAAAGAATGTGTAAAGCCTGGTTAAGTAATGTGAATGGCAATAGCCTTAATTAGTACTGACTATGGTAGTATAACTACAAAGAAAGTATGATACATGTACTTGTTACAACCAAAAAGGGTTTTAGTACCACCAATTGCATTAATATAACTTTAGTAGTGCTATTTGTCTTTATAAATACATGATTCGTCTACTGATTTGATTTGATGCATTTGGTCTATCTATTATTGGACAAATATTACATCTGAACTCTCTTCTTCATGCTTGAATCAAACCATTTTGATGACTTCACTATAGCTAATCTGTAACTAACTTTTATGTTTCTAAACTTTCTAATATCTTCTATATTTTATATTTTATAGAAGATTCAATCAATCACTTTAGGAAGGATATCAACCATATCATGGAAGAGCATTACGTAACTTGCCACAATTAAAAACCAGTTCTCCATTCAATCGAGAAGTGAACATGGAGAATTGATTATTATTTATTCTGTCAAGTAAGAAGGTGTTAATTTTAAGATTGAGTGTTTTTTTTTTTATAATTTTTAATTTAATTAGTATTGAATTCTTCAAAGTTTAATGAATTAATTGAACTCGATGAGACATATTGGAATACATAAGTGAAATCTAAGATTCTTGATTGAGTTAAATTGGGGTATAAGTTAGATTCGATACACTATATTGGTGAAATGTATTGGCATGTTATCAAACATTTTGATTTAAATTATTTCTAAGAAGTAGAGCAAAGTAATCCAATTGTAAATAGTTATTTAATTGAAAAATGTCTTTACCATATCAAAGTGTTGATATAAGAAATTCTGGTTTAGCTTATCTTAAATGGATCCTGATCGTGGAGAAAATGATTGTCGCATCATCTTGATCAACCGTGGCTCAGGTTGAATCATATTAAATATTCGATTAGGTCAAATTGAACCTTACATATCTTTACCGGATTGGTAAGTTATTAATGAATTTATGATACAACGAAATGTGTATCAGCAATATGCTGATATACAAAAATTCCTTGATTTTTTTTTAGGTGTGTCGATTTTCATTTGATTTTGTCCATAGTAATATTAGTTTTGTTTGGATATAGTGGGTATTTCTTTGGTTCTTTCTGTATTTGAGCTAGTACAAATTGAATATTAGTAAAAATTCAAGATTGCGGTATCTGTTGCATCATCTTTTGTCCAATTTAAAATCATAATAAATCACCAAATATAAAAAATATTAATCATAAAACTTAAATTAGATAAACTGGTATGAGAAAGAGATTGTTTTATGTAAAATTGTTTCTATTTAAATACCTAATATATTAATATTAACAAATCCAAGTGCTTAAGTGTAATTGTCAAAGATTTGTACTAAAGGGTGGGGTCGTTGCCTGATAAAAAAGAAAAGGAGTACATAGCAAAAATTAAAAATATTGATGGGATCACATCCGTAATAATAGATGATTTTATATAAGGAAGCACTCTCGAAATTTCCTCTTGAATGATTTAGTCAAGTTAAGGTGGGGACTCTGGGGATGAGGCCGATAAAAAAAAAAAGGCGAATAATATTATGCCCCTTATTTGCTCTGGATACACACCTTATAATGTCAGGCATGTTACAGGTATGACATGATTTTCTGTTCTTTCAATGGCTGTATCATTTAGACTTTGTATGATATTTTAGTTGTCGTATTACTATAGTTTTTGAAGCTTTTATCTAATTTACTCGTGGAATGAATTACCTCGGTATTCAAGGGTATGTACTATACTTTCATGAAATTGTTGTGGTTTCTTGTCTAGAATTAATGTTTGGTAGGTGGGATTACAAGTGGCAATTTCTTAGTTGGCAACTGAGTGAAAAAAAATGGATCAAAAGGGTGAGGAAATTGCTGCTAGCAAAAAGAAAGCGACTTCTCATACTGAATTAGAAGCATTAAGGAAGTGTTTAAGGGAAAACAGGGGTGATCAGTCCAAGTGCAAGGCAGAAATCGAAGCCCTTCAATCTTCTGTTAATTCGAAAAGAAAACAGGGTCTGCCAAAGCTACGAGGTGGCTGTCTAACGGATGTATGATCTGAAGTTATTTAAATTCAATATGGTATCATAGCAGGAGTTGAAAAAAAAAACCCATCGAATCCTGTATTATCATTTTATTCGTGAACATGTAAGGGAAGTATATTAAACTCAACAAAAGGTAGCTGTTGTGTTGTGTATCAAGTGTTCATGAAATGGGAATGTACTGGTGAAAAGCTTTGTATTTGAATTTCAGTGCCATGGCCTTTTTAACATATTTGCTGATTTGGAGCATGCTGTCTTTCAGGCATATATATGAATTTTGCTTTTCACAAGAACCCGTTCTTGTCATTAGTTTCATGGAAGTATGAAAATCATGACTAAAAAAACAAAAGTAACAAAATGCTAATATCATGCTTTGAGGATTAATTCTATTTCATATTTTCTTTAATATTATATACATAACATAGAAGAGTATAAACTATCAATTTTTTGGCCTTGGTGATGGTAAGGGGTGTATACATGACCGAATTGGACTGCGAGCTGAATTGGGACTAAAATTTTTATTCATTCAGATTGGTTCCCATGGTTGAACCAAACCATAATACTTTTCATTGTTCGTTTCATTCATGACCATAACCTGAATCGTTAGTTTAGTTTTACATTAAAAGTGGACAGAAAAGCAACTGAGCCGAATCGAATCAAAATTTCATTTTTTTTTTTTTTTGTTTGCATTCGGCTGGTTTCATAGTTAGGTTCACGATTCGGTTCCTATGATCGGATCGAATCATTACATTCTTTACTATTTGGTTCTGTTTGGACCATGAACTGAGCCATGCTATCCCTATTAGTCAAACCGATGGACAGTGTTCTCCAGAGGATTTAGCACAATGAATGTTCAATATAATTGAGCATCATCCTCTAAATATTTGTGATTATACACTAGATAATGACATTTCATGTCGCTGCTCAATCAAACTATATATGTTATTCTAGGATTGATGATCATCAATAATATTGCCAGCAGCTTCTACTGATTTTGCTCCCATCTAGACCTAGCTACACATAATACATCTTCTATCCAAGCAACAATGTTGAATGCTAACCCTTCTAACACTCTTGAGTAGCTCTCCAGGACTGCTTGCCCTACATCCTGCATAAAAATTTGTTTTCGAGTTAGAGACGCTCAAATAAAAATTGCTGCATGCTCTATTGCTCGGGCCCTTCACTTTTTGGTACTGACAATTGGTCCTTAGTGCAATATGAGAAAGTGAAGAGTTTGAGCAATAGAAACAACATGTTTATGTCTAATTGAGACTGAAAGGAATAGGATAATAGGCATGCACATAAAATGTGTTAAGTCATAAATATACTAGTCTCGGGTTCCATTTAATTAAGTTGTTCCCTCAGTAGACTTCAGTTAAAATTCTTAGCCTATAAGTTAGGAGAGCGGAATAACAAGTTACCTGATTATGTTGAATCTTGCACGCATCGAGGCTTGTTTGTGAAAGCTCAGGGTACCTTTGCTTCAAGGCAAATAGCAATTCGTCTGCTCTTTCTGCTAGCATGTAATTCTTGTCATTCCATTCAGTTTCTGACATAAGTTCCTTTACCTTTTGCCATGATGATTTTGAATGGCTAATGCAGGCTTTGCGCCTCCATGTATACATTGTAGCCTCAACTCTATCAGCAAGCTCAAGGGCTTCAAGTTCAGATCTTATGTTAAGGCGATCCAGAAGAAAATCTGTGGAGAAATTTTCTTTTGTGCACATGTGTCGATAAATGGACTCGCCAAGACATGCTCGACCACTCTGATTGCAAAATTAAGAAATTTGTTTTCATATGATATATTGAAACTAAGAATCACGTAATTTGAAATTATTCCTAATCATGTTTTCGCAATAATCTTGCTGTTAGTAGAGCTTTTCTTCTATGGACCAAGTTTATATGGACCAGGTTTATGTGAATTCCATTAGAGCCGCATGGGTACTTTGCTCAAATATGGTTCACTTGTACCTGGTTCATGTTGGAATCTTTTATTACAACTATTAGGAGACAGCATTTCCATAAATTTATCCAAAAGAAGAAGATATGTGGAAAAAGCTATAAATAGGATCCAGTTGCACAATTTGCATTACTTACATAAGCGTAAATTATACTAACATAACCTTCATTTGTACCACTTTTACTAGTACTATCATATTTACTTATGTAAGTCCTGTTATCCTTCATCTTGAAAATGTGAAATTTTTATAGGCGCAATTGGATTACTGTAAACCACAAAACAGACCCAAAACAGTCATTTATTACTCATTTAGGATGCAGATCCACAAAAACTGCTTGATCCAAGGTTATGGTTTTCACTTTAAAGTCAATTGTTTGAGTCTGAATGGAAACCATGGTTTCAGGTTCGTTTTAGGGTCTTTCAGTCATCATTTGTATATCAAGTGTTTGAAAACTAAGAGGATGGCTCGAGCTATATAAGTGGCACAAATGAATATAAAGGTTTTGTAAGTGAAAGGACGCTAAAATCCAAGTTACATTTGTATGATTAACTCTTTAGAAAAATTAACTCTTCACAAAATTTATAAGGAAAAGCAAGAAGTCCAACCTTTGGAAGAGCTGCAATATAAGTCTGGGGGATATCCATCTCTGCGAGGATGCAGCTATTGATTGCCATAGCAGCTTTGTGAATTTGATTAGCACAGTCACGTTTCTGCCTAAGATCCACTCTTGAGCTTTTGGAAAGGCCGTCTGGAGGAATACAAGGTATAGGCAACCACCATTTCTCCTCTTTTTCATGAAGAAATCTCCTGAATGATACAGAATGTGTAGCATTTGGAGGCATGCTTCCTTGTTCAGCATACCAAAACTGTGTCTCCTGGAAACTGTCCAATATATCCTGCAAAACAAAATTTTCTTTTGCTCAAAGTCTGGACTAGAAACTACAACCAGCTTCTTTACTATACGCTTATTCCTGATCAGTGATATGGGTTGTAGAACTTCTGCAACTGTTGGCTACGACATGGCTATCACCTAATACAGGAAGAGTACCCAAGGGTCGGAATGCCAATCTTAGATAGTTTTTTGGCAGGACTTTTGCATTCTAATGGTTATATCTTCAAATTCTATATGATTTCTTACATTATATGTCCTTCTTTTGGATCTTTTTAGATCCCATATTAAAGCAGTACTCTTGAAAACATTTCAAACCCATATCGCTAGGATAATTGTACTAAAAAAATAGGAGTGCTCTTACAATGTCAAAGGTTTAAGAGGATGGTGTAATTTATCCTTAAAACAATGAAGTTGATGAATTTGGACTTACCAGGAGCATTGCATCGAGTTTTTGCAAAGCAGGAAGGTTAATGTGGATGTCTGATCTTGGTCTAGTTGCCATCACCTAAAAGCCATTTCAATTGTTAGCAAGAAATTGTCAAGATAACCACAACACACACGCATGAAAACATTTTGCTAGCTATTGATTCATACTGAAATGTTACTCTGGTCCCGTAAATCTGGTGATGTAGGAATAAATTCAACCATATGGTCACAAACTGCTAGAAGACACTCCATTTCTCTTTTCCACATGACCTTCTTTTCTTGCTTCAGGGGTTCTAACTTCAAGTGCTGCCCAAAGACGGTGGCTGCAAAGCAAGGAGCATAAACTCAATCATGTGCAATTAGATTGTACACCTTCAGAAAGCAGTTGTATCGGTGATGATAGTTAACTATTACAGCAAGTATCGATAGAAAATAAAGAAAACAATTTCCATTTATTAAAAAGGAAATCATTTTCCTCATTTTCGATTAGCACTTTTGTGGTTGTTGGCTGCTACTATTAGTGGCCAACCAGTATCTGCCTTTCTTTTACTATCATCACCAACCACTAAAAGTCGCTAATATCTTTATGGCATTTGCACAAGTTGCGCGAGGTACATTAACAAACCCATGCAAGTATATACAAATTTGTCACATTAAAAAACAAGCTTACCGTAAAGATTTGTTATGGCATTTGAGATTGCTAACGCAGTGCAAACGCCTTTACCACCACCTGACATGTCTTCCCCTAGCAAAAGCTTTGCAAATCTATCCTTCATCATCTCAATCTCTAATTATGAGGGAAAAAAAAGAAAAAGAAAAAAGGATCCCCATCAGTACTAAACATCAATATTCTCTTTCACGAAAGCACAAATTCGAGTATTTTGATCAACCTGAATCAATTATGCCAAGACAGTCAAGCTTTTCATCTACACTAGACATATGCTGCACGATTCCTAGCCTGGAAAGCACAATACTCGGGTTATGCCGCTGTGATTTCATAACTGGCCATTGCACTGGAGAAGATTCGCTTGAGCAATTGCTGTCATCCGGCTCGATACTGCCATAACCGAAGTTGAACGAGAAGGAACCAGAACTTGCGATTGAGTGTGCTGGACTCGGCTGATCGTATACAGAAGATGCAGGACTCGAAGGCTGATGATCACTTGTCACGCAGCTATCTTCGGAAACTGTGGAATGTTTCACTGCAGGATTAGAAATTGAAGTTTCCTCAATTCTGCATATGCTAGTAAAATCTGTCATTAATTTGGTGAGTGGGGTCATTTTGGGATCAGGAGTTCCTGAAACCATCCTGGAAACAATTCCTATGCTAACAGGTTCTTTACTGCAAGTACAAACTGTCTGGATCATGGACTATATATATAAGCTTTCTTACAGTACAGAATTTCAATCCTGATAAAGGAAAAGTGAAAAAGTGTTGAACTCATGTGGACGGCGTCTATGCGACAAAACTCAAACGGCATGATACGTGGCATATGAATAACTCACGATAATACGTATTCTATGCATGAATTTGTTTTTGTTCACTATTCATAAAATGACTGGCTATAAGTATTAATACATAGATAAAGTACTGAACGGTTTATGGTTGGGTCAGGACAAGATCTAAAGATAAAATGCATTCCTAATCTTTTGAATTGCTGAAAATGATTATGCTGAAATAGCCATTACAAGGAATTATGTTTCGCACTTGGAATATGGAGCCATGTGAACATAATATTTGAATATGAAAAGAAGACAGTGAAAAAAAAAAAAAAAAATGAAAACATGGGTAAAAATGCTTTTAAGTTGCCAAAAAATTGTAAGATGAAAACACATCTACTAAAATATGGATATCATCCACTCATAAAAATTCGAGAATACCATGGATTGAAAAAAAAAAAAAAGGTTATGATTTAATTAAAAATTATGCTAGCTGGAGAATTATCCCCACTCAAAATTCCTGGTTCTTCAAGCTGAGAAATTGTGTTATATTGAGAAATTTCCATTAGGAAAGTAGAAAGAAGGAAAAAAAAAAAAATTAACACCACTAAAGAAAAAGCATGACCAATAGGTTAAAAATGCATTCTGAAAACATGTTAAAGACCAAAAAAAAAGAAGAAGAAGTTACAGAACATCCTATTTTAAAAAACAAAAGATGAAGGATAGTTTTAAAAAAAAAGAACCAAAAAAAAAAAAACAAAAAAAAAGACAAAAAAAGTTAAAGTCCTTACACTCTTTAGTCTTTACCTTACCTTTTGTTGTCATATTCGAATTTGAAGTGCTCAAAACACAAAACAGTTCCCTCCTAATCCTTGGCATGAATGTTACACTTCTTTGTCTTTACAACTTTTTCTTGAATTTCAGGATTCGGGATGTTCTTAGATTTTGACATTGTTCTTCAATATATATACAACTAATTAAAGTTGATCCAAAAGAAGCAATCTAAGTATTATTTGGTTGTACTAGGAGAATGAAACATGCAGCATTTTTTTTTTAATTAAAGTCTAATGCGTGATTGCCGAGACGTGGGATTATATTATTTATGAATTTTAGTTATAGGTCCTATAATGTAACGTACCACATGATTGAATTTGATTGAGAAATGATAAAGATAAGATTACGTGCATGCCTCCTAAACTTTGGACTTTTTGAGTTGTGATAAGCATTATGGATATGATTACGTGCACGTAATCTTACCCTAGTAAGTAAATCGATCAATAATTCTTAATTGTTATTTACTTGCATGTAATATGATTGGTGGTTAAAATCTCGAAATCGCACTACAGAACAAAATTGAACAAGTAGGGGTTAGGATAAGACTTCAATTGTTGGAGCAAATCTCTACAAGTAAGTAGTTTAATTTGAAGTAATTTAACGTCTTTATATTATAAATATCGTGAATTAAAATGTAGAGATGTCAGATCACAATTAGGATTAAAGAAATTGAAATTTGGCAAATTAGGAAGAGAATTCGCAATGGAATAGTAGGGTACATAGCCAAATATACGCCTATGTACCTACTTGTATTATTTAGAGAAGAAAAGAACATATTGGGAGGTCTCAAGTATACGCCTGTGTACCTGCCCTGTGTAGCTATACATGGCTAAGTAAACAACTATGTACTTAGGCGTGTAGAATGATGAAAGTATATAGAAAGATACATAGCCACAATATATGACTGTGTTCCCCACCGCACTTATGTACACAGCCTAATGCATGAGCATGTGCCTTGAAAACCTTTATTATTCAACTTCTTTTCTTATTATTTGAATTTTGTTAATTTCAAATAACGAGTACAACTCTAGAAATCCTGCTAAAGTAAGTGAATTGATCTAATAACAATTAGGTAACAAAAATTGAGTACTTAGGCGATACTCTAAACTAATACTAAGACCAATTGTTCTGTAACTTAATAGATTCCAAAGTGACTGCTAGGCAAGGATCAATTGTGTTGGATACCACCCTTTCGAGTATGTGCAATTTTTTTTGTTACTTGTGTTTGTTAAGATAGTTAAGGAACTAAAATAATTGGTATATCATATTTGATTAAGTTGTTTGCTGGTTGTGTTTGGCTTAGCATAAAAACCTGTATTGGTAGAACCTTATGAGGCACCCATGTATGTGATGGTGTCCCATGTAAAGTTGCATATTGAGATGATCTAGTAAATTTAGAAATTCATGAGTGTTAGGGTCATGGTAGCAATTCTCAACATCGTACTGTGTATTATTTATGTATCTTTATTGTATAGCAAGGTCATGAGTACCCTTTTGCCTTTTGAGGACTAAATAAGATAATAACCTACTATATGAATGTTCAGTTGTTGCATTGGTGTATATAGCTTAAGTTATGCTTGATCATGTATATGTGTTTGTGAGTTATACATACTAAGCATTAGCTCACCCTTCGAGGATGATTTATTTTTTAACTATAGGTACAAATGATTTCATCTCCTATGACAAGAACCTAGTGCCATATGCGTAAGATGAGAGCAATATAAATTATTACTATTACTATGACGATTAGGTGAGGAATGCAAATTGAAATTTTTTTAACATCATTAAAGGATTAATTGTTGTTAGAGAATAGTAGTTTAATAATTAGTTAGTAACATAACTTTTTATAGTTTTTATATAATGATGTACTAATATCATTTTTAAAGCAGTTTGTGGTTTGTAATGAGACTTGATTGGAACATCATGAATAATGTAAGGCGATTGACTTCAATGGTGGTTAAGAGTTATTGCAAGTTATATAATGTGAGCTAGTTAAGAGCTTTAACATGTCTTTACCTTGTAAAGACAAGTAATAGATTGTGGCATCCCAGGTTTCGAGCCATTACAGTTTAAATGGTATCAGAGTTTAGGTTTGATGATCTTTAAAAACTAGGTGGTTTTCATTAGGGACAGGCTTTAATAAGTAGAAAATAGGTTGTGACCTCTAGAGGAATTAAACATTGAATGTGTAGGATGGCAAGATTGTGAAGAGAATGGGTAGAATATTTAGACCAATTGTGTTACATATTTATATGTAATTTACCTATTGCATTATTTTATTTGTTGTTTTTTTTTAATCAATTATTTTCCCTTTCAATATATGTAAAATATGTACTTATTATTTCATATTTGTTTGTCTAATTCTTTGTATTGCCATTTTTTCTACATCTTGAGTAGAGCCTTTAAGAAGAATCATCAAGCCAAGATCATCAAGAGGTGTTAAACATGATAACTCATATAAAGGGTATCCCTATGGTCAGCAACCATAGGAGGGATAAAGTCAAGTTGCAAATTAGACCGCCCAACTCTTGGAGACTATGAACAACCTAGTGGGGTTAATTGCACAGTAACAGCAAATGCAAAACACCCAACAAACTAGAGTAGCTGATGAGCCAATAAGCTTGGACAAGTTTGTTTGGGTATTAAAGGAATTTAACCCTAGGATTGATGACCTAATAGAGGCAAAGAACTAGATGTAGGAGATAGAGAAGACCTTTGTTGCTTTCTAAGTTCCAGAAGATAGGAAAATAGACTATGTTGCATTCATGCTGAAAAGGATTCTAGCAAGTTAGTGGGCACCTATTCCTAAGCTAACAGGAAGATATGTGGAGTAGAGGGGATTTTGAGAGTTATTCTATCAAAAGTATTTCCCCAACAACATTTGTGATAGGATGGAAGCTGCATATTATAACTGTGAGCAAAGGAAAAAGTCATTAGAGGAATATGAGGTGAAGTTGAATCGCCTAATTAAGTTTCTACTTGAGGCGATACATGCTAATGATGGATTTAGGACAAGGAGATTTGTGAGGAGGTTAGAGCCAAATCTCTAACATAAAGTCAGATCTTTCCAACTAACTACCTATGTTGAGGTGGTAGATAAGGCTAAATTCATGAAGCAAAGCAGAAAAAGGATAGAGGAATCACTATTAAGACTTGCAAATCACACCTTATCGAAGAAGAAGACTTGATCGTTGGCAACAACATTAGCAACAATCACGGAAACACATCCAACCATTACTTCTTCCATCATTTCAGTAGCCTTCACCAGTAGCCAAGCACTTGGCCACCACCTAAGCCTTAATCCCTCTATCATCAACCCTCATCCTAATGCCATATCACACCAATTCAACCCAACTTCCCTTGCCTCCTCCTTGTCTTTCTTGCTTCACCCCACTAGAAACCCCAATCACCTAATCTTACCCTCCACAACCTTACTAACCTCTCTTAAATCTCCCCACACTAATCCCAACATGACACTTCCCTTCAATAGTTTCCCTCTTCTTACCTCTTCCTAATACCCATCATTCCACAACAAGTTATGCCATCTTCTTAGGTCACAACCTCATCCCTTGGTGTTCCAAGAAGTAGCCTACCATGTCTCATAGTTCTACTGGAGCATAATATTATGCACTTACTTATGCTATTGCATAGTCTTCCTAGATCTCCCATCTTACGCAATCACTAGGGGTACCCATTCAACGGGCCATTGTTCTATGTTGTGAAAACCTTGATGCTATTTATTTTTATATTTTTGTATAATTAGGACTCTTTTTTTCTTTTCTTATTATACATTAGGGTTTTGTACTCATCTCATATATAATCCTTGTATTATACATTGTAATCAGGAAATTTCATTCTTAACACAATACACTATTTCTTTATTATATCAACACGTACCAATAATAACTATTGATTGAAAATACTTTATATATTTACATTTATTTGTCGTATACATTTTAATTAGAGGCGATCAATAGGCGTGCTGCCTCATAGTCCCAATGGGCAGACCCAATAAATGGATAAAGCTTGGATAATAATTTCACGCCGATCGGCTTAGTCAACAAATCCAACTTTCTGATTATTACGTTTAAATAACATTAAATCTCCAAACAATTTTAAGAGAAAACTCTACAAAAATAGACAATTTTATACTGTTTCTTAAAGTAACATCAATTGATGGAAACCAATTTTGTATGATTCTTTAATGGATTTAAACTAGACAGTTGATAAAAATATAAATTAATTAGTATCACGCACTTTCTTGTTTTGTCTTTCTTTTAAATAATAATAATAATAATAAAACTATAATATCTGGGGGTGAGGAGGTTGGAGAAGGAAAAAGAGCAATTTCGATCCTAATCGGTCTAGATTATGCCTTATAAGCTTGCCGATGATATGATTAGTAAAAATTCCCGGCCCGACGACTGGGCTAGCTAGAAGGGCTTGGATAGAGATTAAAAAAAAAAAAAACTCTAGGCCTAAGTGAACAAAGCAAATTTTAATCTTAATCTTATTATGTAGACCTCCTAACAATTCTACAAAATAAAATAAAATATTACCCAAAACAATCCCACAAAAAGAAAAAGAAAGAGAAGAAGTCCTAACATCAAGTCCTTCATTAGTCTTAAAGTTAGCAAAACATAAACGCCTGTTTTACACTATCTTCACAAGTTTGTCAATTGGAGAAACTACTAACGAAATTCACTTAACAAATTATAATGGACATTAAAAAAATAACATAATGAATTAGAATATGTTATAGCCCAAATAACCACCAATCACTTATTCATCACTCATAAAACCGTGTTAAGATTGGAGTACTAAAAGTAAAACCAATATGCTATCAAGTACTAAACTTTAGTTATCATTTAATTATAAAAAATTTATAATATTAGACTACACAAAAAATTTTATCTTTTATTTGGTTTATATATTTTTTTATTATTGGATAAAAATAATTCTAAAATATTTATATTTTGTACCATCCAAAATATAGTACAAAAGTCAAATTCATTGGACAAAAATACAAAAATTCTTATCAAATACTTTATATATCATATTTAATACAATTTTTATATATTCAAATAGTGGACATTATAAAAATTTTCATTCAATATTGTATACACCAAACGTAATATAAGAGATTTATATTATTCCATTTTTCTTATTTTATACTGTCCAGTTCTCTTTATATTATTCAGTATTACAATTCAAATGCTACCTTAAAGTCAAAATGTGTTAAAAATCAGTTATTGATTAGTAAAGTGGAAGGCTTGAGTGATGCAAGAGAAATAGATAACCTAGCTTTCATAAATTTAATTTAGGACAGTAGAACTAAAACATATTATAAACCTTGAAAATTATTGATAAACATTGAAAATCAATTTTTTTTAAAAAAAAAAAAAGTTAGCCTAAACAATAATTATATCAAGAATGCTAAAAAATCTATAAGAAGAAAATAAAATAAAATATTTTTTTAATATAATGATTGATAAATCTAGAAGAGGGTATTTTTAGTTGTCTTACACCACTAGATAAACTTGTATGATGATGGTCTAACACCATTGTTGATTTATATGATCCCACTCCATATGACAAAATTTATAGTATGGCATGACACCATCAGTGAAAGAAAGAAAAAAGGTATGACACCAATTTCTCATAAAATAGTTTCAACATTTTAATGTCTCATCTCCTCAATTGAAGATAGGCAAAGCATGTAATTAATTGAGGAGATGAGATATTGAGATATTGAACTTATGAGAAATTGGTGTAATATCTTCTTTTTTTTTCTCTTTCATTGATGATGTGAGACTATTAGAAGTACTGTTTTCCTTGTTTATTGTTCATTAATGTGTGTGTGTGTATGTGTGCGAATGCACATGCGTGTGCATGCATGTGTGTGTGTATGTGCATGTGAGCATGTTCATGTGTGCACAAGTATGTGTACATACATGCATATGTATATGTGTGTGTGCATGCATATATGTGTTTATCAGCAAGACTCTTTGGATCTATCCAGTCTATAGATGTGGAGGCATGACCTACCCTTATCCCATGGATCTAATGGGTCCATAAATGAGTGGCAACCTACCTTAGAAGGCTAGGCCTAATTTATGGACTCATTAGATTGACCTAACCTTTGCCCATATCTATCTTTATGTTATAGTTGATATGGTAAGATTAAAATGGTAATATCTAACAATTAATATCTCCAATTAGGGACATCTTTATCCTCAAAAGAAGGACCTCCATATTTCATTGCTAAGGTTATCTAAAACAACTACTTAAGACTTTTTTTTTATATTTTATCTCTAAAAAAGGACCCCTTTATCATTGAAGAGATCTCTAACCTAGGTCTTAATGCTAAGGACCCAAATAAAGATGCTTTTAACTACACTTAAGTTAAAGAAGTCTAGACTTACTTTCTTATGGAAACATAGTAAAAGAAAATTTCAAATAATGGTCGCTAAATGAAACTAACTATAGTTGTTAAAATCGCGAGTTAACTTGTATAATTCAATAATTTTATGAGTTTGTATACATATTTCTAATTAACTCGCATACAAAATCAAGGAGAAGCAAAATCGTAATAGAATCGCGATTTTGCACGTTTCAACTAATTCCACAATATTGCACAACTGAGTAAAATTTCAGCCATCTGGATTCGGATGAACAAATATGTAATAATAGCTATTCATAGCCTAAGGCCATGTGCTTTCCTATTGTAGGGGAGTATGAGCCATACCCCAACATGTTTGTCGGTCATCACTCCTCTTTTGTCAATGTGTTGTGTTGCATTGAAGCTTTGTATTTGTGTTCGTCGATTATCAGTCTTCTTATTCCTATTTATGATTATTTTTGTGTGAAAGCACCCATGTTTGATTGCTGCAACTTTCCTTATTTTAATTAATATTTTTGTAATAGTAAATAAAATAAATGGTAGATAACTTTAACTTTATAAGAATTTTTTATATTTTTAATTTTATAGGAAAGATATAAATGTATTTATATTTCTATGTTTTCAATATCTCATAGTTGAGTAAATATGAGATATTGTTAAATAAATATATTTTGAATTAATAATCACGAACAGTGCAAAAATTTACCTAGTAATATATAATTTTGAAAGTTTTTCTTGTTATAGTATCTTCTTTATTATTTACTTTTAGTTAGAAGATATTTGTCATTTTTTTATATTACTCATTTCTAATAATATATTTTCGTTATCAACCTTAATTTATTAGTAATTTCTTAAAGTCATAATTGATTTTTAAATTTTATCTATTATCTTTTAGCTTTTGTATATATAACTAAGTGAAACTTGCTTTATACATGATTTATCATTTTAAAAATAAAATATCTATATCATATAACTTATGCTTGATTATCTATATTATAACTTTTATTGCAAATTTGCAATTTATGGCTAAAATAAATGCTGAATTTTCTTATTTCTATTATTCATATATATTTTTAATGATTATTATAAGTAAATTTATAATATTTGAAACTTATTTTATACAGGTTGTAGAAACTTACATTTCTACGTTCTGTTTCTACGTTCCGATTCTACGGACCCTTTAGTGATTCTACGTAAAATCGCAATTTTGATAACCTTGAAACTAACAATGATAGCTTAGTTCACACTTATATGGTTTGATCATGGGCAACTTAGGTTTTTGTTAGGGAAGCGGCCGAGGATAGCAATAGTTATCATTGGATCTTAGGATTCTCTAGATCTATGGGAAGTCCTATATAGAGTTCAAGCTCTAAAATAAGAAGAGTTCAAGCTCTAAAATAAAATTAAAGCACACCATGTGTGTATAAATAAATTATGAGTCTATAAATCAAACTAAATAAATTTATAATCCAGTTCGATTATTTAATCCACTTGGTATATAAAAATTTCATATTGGTTTGACTATACAAGCCAATTCATAAACCTATTTTTGAATCAAATCATATCCTGAGTTGAATCAATTTAGTTCCCCATACCTTCCCATTCATCGACCTTACGGTCGACCCGATAGCCAGCCCATTTGCTTATAACCTCCATTTGCAGGCCCAATGGACTACTGAAGACAAAACACACCTATATATAAATATATATCTTTTTTCATTTCTTAAACAGATGGACTACCGCTCTAACCTCTTTTTGAAATTTCCTTACCTTGTATCAAACAAACTAACGAATTTAACTGCCTAAGCAACTGTCAGTTTCCCGCTACTCAAATCTTCCACCATTTCCATATAAAAACCATGTAGACGTCCAATCCCACTTCCCAAAATCATCACTCAAATCTTCTTGCCGATCAAGAAAATGGCGACACCCATTTCTTCATTCCAACCATTTCACACCTTAAAACCTCCAGTTCACTCTTCAAGTACGCAAAGGCAGAAACTTTATGGTTCTCTGAAACTCAATGCTGTGAAATTCAGTAGTACTGTTTTCGCGAACAGTGAGAATTCTCGATTACGGCTCAGGGCTATGGTGCCGGAAAGTGAGGATTCACCGATTGATCATCGTGCAATGGCGCCTAAAGAAGATAAGCAGGTTAAATTTTGCATGTTTGATTTCTCATTACATTATCCACATTTTGCAGTAATTTATTCACGTTGCTTGATTAGGGATTGCATTCTTTTCGAATTTCGATTAAAAAGACTGCGTGAGGTTGGATTAATCAAGATTAGCAGTAGTTTTAAGGAAGGTCTAAATTTTTAAGGGTAAACTTGCAGGGTGAGAGTAGTTACGTTGTACGTCAATGTTCCCCCTGTATTGAAAGATCAAATCTTTAATCATAAAAGGGTACAATTGTAGTTTGTAGTGTAAATATCTTTTGTGTCAGTGTCGCTGTCAATGATGGGACAAAAAGATCCATCAGTTGTGTTTGGAGAGAAAAGTGGTGCGCACGGTGAATGACGCATAAAAACAGCGACGAGTCGTATTGCCACTGGCTCTTATCCACCACTAATCACGCCAAATGATTTGTTGCTCCTAGTAAGTCATTTCTCGAGTCATGAAGCAAGTAGTCCTTTTATGGGGAAATACTGCATGGATCTTGTCTTTTGGACTGGGGCGATGTTGTGACAGTCATTTGCCTTTACTCTGACACTAAGTCTAGGCCCATTATGGCCATGGTCCATAAGACAGGGCTGATTCAAGTTGTCTTCCCTTTTAATCAAGGTTGATGTTATCAAGGTTATCAAGGTAGCATGATGAGAATTGATACAGACACTGACATCAAATTCAAGCACTGTGAAAATACAAAAAAATTATTAAATGCTACCATGAAGAAACCCCCAATCCACCAAAATCAGGAATAAACTTCAATGAGATAAGTTTAAAGGCGGTGCAGTAAAAGTCTCTATTATCAAAAGGGTGGAGTGAAGGAATAGAATGCATTTGGTTGGAGTAAAGTAAAATTGTGAACCATTTGAGTACAATTATGTTCTTTACGTTGCACTTTTTTATTGACAGAAGGTAGACTTTCATCTAAAGGTCTCAGAGCGTGATTTTGCTGGGACAGCTTATGTTCCCGTCTATGTGATGCTTCCTGTAAGTGTCAGTTACAGTTGTTGCATATAGAGAGCTATTATCTTTTGTTTATTGCTTCCATCACTCAATAAGCGTAATATCATTAGAAGTATGGACTGAATTGGTTGATTTCTATTTTCCTGCTCTTAATATTTTGGGGTATGGCAGTTAGGTGCCGTCAATATGGACTCTGAATTGGTTGATTACGAAGCTCTTGTAAATCAGTTAAAAATATTGAAATCTGTCAATGTTGATGGTGTCGTGGTTGACTGCTGGTGGGGAATCGTTGAGAGAGATGCTCCACGGAGATATGATTGGAATGGCTATGAAAAGCTTTTTCACATGGTTCGCAAGCAAAACCTCAAGTTAAAGGTATGTTAGGTAGACGACATTTGTCATTGATATGGACCCCTTTGTCTTGCTTCCTTCAGTAATTGGCATTCTTCAGCTCTTTGAGATGGTGGTTGTAAATAAATGCGATCGGTACAAATACAGGTTGTTTTGTCCTTTCATGAATGTGGAGGCAATGTCAGTGATGATGTACATATTCCACTTCCATTCTGGGTAACAGAAATTGGTCAAAAGAATCCAGACATCTACTTCACAGACCGAGAAGGAAGGCGCAATCCAGAATGTCTCACGTGGGGGATTGATACGGAACGGGTTCTAAGAGGCAGGACTGCAGTTGCGGTATGATTTAAGCAGTTAATGTGAATCTTGTATAAGTAACTTTTCTCTGTCTTTTATAACTCCCTTCAGCTGCTCTTTTAGGTTAGACAGTTGCAGAAAAGCATGAGAAGATAATTATAAATGAAATAAGAAAACAGGACAACTTGTTAATGTTTTAAGGCACACTTGTATTAATTCCTGTTAGATGCAACTGACATTTTCAAAACTGTGTTCAATTTAAAGTTGCAACTCCATATGGATTGGAACAGCCAAATGGCACTTTTTATACTGTATACATGTATCTGTATTTTTGGGCATTCAAATACTCATCGATGATGGATGGAGACTTTGCAGGTATATTTTGATTGTATGAGAAGATTTCGTGCTGAATTTGATGAATTCTTCAAGGATGGAACTATCTCAGAGATAGAAATTGGACTCGGTCCCCGTGGGGAACTCAGATACCCTTCTTATCCAGCGAAGCACGGCTGGAAATATCCTGGCATTGGGCAATTTCAGGTACCTCCTATTTACTGTCCTTTGGGTGAATAAACTACATATCGAACCCTAGACCTTTGACTAAGAGCAAAGGAACCGTAGAACTAGACCCTAGACTGCATGTTTTGGTGGATTCTTCACTTTCCCCTGCTATATGGTCGACATGGGTGTGACGGGGAAATCGATGAGTCTTTGTAACAAACGTTTTCTCCCACATAGTGATCCTGAAGACCCTTATACAGCGAAAGATGTAACTCATAGGTCCAAATTTAAAACCCAATATACTGATTGCTCTGCAACATGTAAAGTTTATACACGGTTGAGGAATCGATGCTTCTTCTTTTGGAGCAGTGTTACGATCGGTACCTGATGAAGAATCTAAAAGCACTTGCGGAGGCAAGAAGACGCTCTTTCTGGGGGAATGGGCCAGAGAATTCAGGTTCTTATAACTCCCCACCACATCAGACTGGATTCTTCTGTGAAGGAGGTGAATACGACAGTGATTATGGTGGATTCTTCCTCAACTGGTATTCTCGAGTGTTGATTAACCATGGTAATCGTGTACTTTGTCTGGCCAATATTGCCTTTAAAGGCTATCGCACTGCAGCAAAAGTTAGTAGCATGTGGCCATCCATTTTTTTTCATTACTTAAGAGACATGCGGTTCGCTACTAACAGACTCTCTCTTATGTTGAATAAGTAGATATCTGGCATCCATTGGTGGTATAAGAGTGCCAGCCATGCTGCTGAATTGACTGCTGGATTTTACAATCTGAGTAATCGTGATGGCTATGCTGCAATAGCCAATACGTTAAAGTGGCACAAGGCAGCCTTAAACTTTAAGTGTGTTGAATTGCAGACGTTAGATCAATATGAAGACTTCCCAGAGGCATTGTCAGATCCCAGGGCACTAGTTCGACAGGTAAATTCTTATCGATCCATGAATTTCTATGCCTCTTGATGAGCTTTCTTTCCAGATGATTCCCAAGTAACTCAAATGAATCTCTTTACTTGTGGTAGGAACTGCACATGAAAGAGAAGATACCTGATATTTTTATTTTTTTTTGAAGTAGGTGATACTGCAACACCCTATATATGATATTTTTCTTTTTCATTCTTCTTTTTGTACCCTATCCAGGTGCTGAATGCAGCAAAGGATGCCAATATTCCAGTTGTCAGTGAGAATGCTCTTCCTTGCTATGACAGAGAATGTTACGATAAGATACTGGAAAACGCAAAACCACGGAATGATTCTGACGGAAGACACTTATCTGCTTTTACGTATCTCAGACTCAGTCCAACTCTCTTGGAAAGATGTAACTTGATGGAGTTTGAACGATTTGTTAAGAGGATGCACGGTAATTTCTTTCATTCACGTTTAGAGTTTGAATGATTTTTCGCCATCAATAAGGTTAATAAAGCTACCCTCTGTGTTTTTTTCAGGTGAAGCTGTTTAGATCTACCTTCAGTGCAAGATTGAGGTTATCTTTGCTATAACAAGGGGCGAAAACATATGATCTGTAAATTTCATAAAACCACTTCTTCTGGAAGATTCGTGAGGCAATAAACTTTTGTCAGTGATCCAAAAACAACATTATCATATGCAGCATTCTATTACACACATTGCAATGTAACAGTGTCCACAAGCGATCCCTCCTTTTTGTGCAGTACCAAAAGATGGTGGCTCTTGTTGTGGCAGACGAATAGGTCTATACTGTAAACTTTTTGAAGTCTTAAGTGTACATATTAGTCCATGTCCATTTGGTTTTACTCAAGTATCTGATTTGATTGGATTTTCTGTTAACAGGGACAGTGTATGCCATTTTAAGCTTAGATATGCTTGGCAAGCTGCTTTGCTAATTTAGCGCCATTCAGACGACATGTATAAGGTGTTAGTTTAAGATTTACACCCGCACTAGTAACACTTGATCCTTCATTCCGAATTCGTGATAGCTCTTGCTGCTCTACTCGTATAGTTTTCGACATTTTTCTCTTCAATATCTGTAATCTCCTCTCATAAGCACAGGTCAAACTCACTGTAGTGATAAAGTTAGTTGGATTTTTTGGACCTCCACTTTCACTCTAATTGCCTCTGTTAACCCCACTATGAATATGAAGACTTACTGCTCAGTTGACACAAAAGGATTCCTGACTAGCAATTCCAGAGACTTTCCTTGACACTCCTATACCAACCCGTTCTTGTATAAGTGAATCAGATCATAAATTACGAAGTCAATCGACCCAATTGAATTCAGTGTCAGAGCTTGAGGTTAACCTTATAGTAATGAAATTAATCTAGAATAAATATTAAACTTAAATCAAATATTTTGTAAATAAATTTGATTCATTGATATCCCAACAGAAAACCCGTACACGGGGGGAGATACTCTAGCCTTTCATGAATTTATCTGTCCACCGACCCTTGCCTTCGAAGGACGCTTAGAGAATGCCATGGCAAAATTCATAGAATGTCCTCCATGAATGAAATTTTCTTTGGTTGATTTTATATGTTGGTCAATTTTGATTTATTTGTTAAGGTACTTGTAGTTTAGTGATATAGATGTTAATTTCTCAAAAGGAATGAATTAAATTCAAATCTTTCCTCGCATTGTAATTAAAAAAAATAAAAAATAAATAAAAACAATTTAGTCTCGCATGTGCTTATTTTTTGTTTGCTAATTAAAGTGGCATCTGTTAATAGTAAACTAACGTTCATCGTGTCATAAAAATTTTAAGGATTACTAAGGCATCTAATCTTAAGAAAAAAAATGCTTATCGAATTTAACTCCATAATCAATTGATTGAAAAGTTTAAACTTACAAATCGGTGGTGTATCTTTTATGTATAATTTAACATTCTCATTTACTTATAACTGAGATTTTTGCCGTAGTCTATCAAATATACCACTTAATTTTATTGTGATTAAATCACAACCTAAAATTCAAATTTACAATCTTCTACTCCAATACCATATTGAATATAAATCTATAATCATTTTACAGAAAAGCTTGAACTTGTTAAAATCTAATGTGATTTTTATATTCAATATTAATACTACTAAGCACCTCAAATATCTATATGCTAAATGAAATGCTCTAGGGAAAAAAAAAAAAAAGAAGAAGAACCCTTCTTCTGGTTTGCATTCTTAGAATCTAAAAAGCCTTTCTCTAACCCTTTCTTCTGGTTTGCATTCTTAGAATCTAAAAAGCCTTTATAATAAGATTGTTGGATTTAGGGTAAAGTCAGTGAGCTTTGTATAAGGCAATGGTTAGTGTAATTCTCCAAGTTTAAGAAATAATACAAGATTTCTAAGTTAGGAAATTTTCTTTGAAGGAGTCTGTGAGAGTTTGTGGCATTAAAATCATGTAGTTTAATTGCATATTTGTTAAGGATTGAGGAAAAAGATATTCTAATTAATTATGCTCTTATCTAATTATGATAAGAAGTAATTGTGAATTAACATTGAGTTTTAGGGTTGGAGTATTACAGTAAAGTTCTAAAGGAGAATGAAGTTAAAGCTATGCAACTTGTGATCTTGATGTTTTTGTAATTTAAAATTGATGCAATTCATGTTTTGATTTAGTTAGTGTTGTAAAAGTGACCATTGGAGTTATAATTGAAGAGGAAGCGAATCAATGATAACTTGTAGAAAATTGGATTAAGGATTTGTTCTAGGAAGAAGTTTAGAGGTTAGGATTGGTGGAGGTTAAGAGTAGTTAATTGCACTATGAACCTCGCCCAACTAAGGTGCTTTTGTAGTTAAAGAGATGATCGCTCAAGGGGTAAGCTTATTGGCTTAATCTCTATAAGTTATTAAGTAACTCCTTTTTTATCATAAACACCTAATTAGGCTAAAAACCAATCTTAAATGTAGTATTGACAATTTATACTATAATTAGGCATTTAATAATAAAGTTATGTATCTGTATTTAAGTGTTAATGGCTAGTTGAATCAATTCAGATTTGAAGAGCACGACTAAAGTACGTAATTAACTTGTTTGTTGTGTAAAACCCCATAATTTAGCTAAAACCTAATATTGAATTAGCCTAACAATTATTTTAAAAATCTTATTCTTAATCTTTATAAATTTAAATTAAGTAAAATAGAAATTTAAAAAGCTAAACACATAAAATTTCGAAATAAACGATAAAATAAATTAAAACCATAAGTTTAGAGTAGTTAAATAAAAATTTCAAGTAAATATTTAAACTTGGAATGATTCATTTAGTCTAGTTGTAAAGTTTCATGTAAAAATACTTTAGTTAACACCTCTAACTATATTATCGCACGTGTGCCGAATGAATCCAGAAATTCAATTAATTTCTACCGTATAAATTTTGATTTCCTTTTTCTTTGTTCAGACCGACCTTATCCTTTTTTTCTCTTTATTTTTCCCTTCGACAAGTCAATAGAGAAAAATAGAGAAACAAAAAATGAGAAAAGAAAAATTCCATAATTTTCATGTATAATGTCTAAATTGTAATTTGAGATAACCAACGTAGTCCTTTAAGTGAAATCTATAAAACTACACCTCACTTGTATGGTAAATTTTTAGTTCTAAAATTTAGATACAATTTTAAAAGTGTAAAACCTAAGTTTTTAAGTTGAAAAAATAGTGAGAAAAACTAGAAATATAAAATATAGGATGATCTTAGTATGAATAGTAAATAATAATGTTATTCTTCTTGAATTTTAGGAGAAAAATTTAACCCGGCACAACTACTTAAAGATTATTTTGCTCCGTAAAAAGAAATGAGATTGAAGTGGGTGGGATTTTAATGATTTACTACATTTGTTGTATTATATTGCATGTAATATATATATATAGTTGAAGTCTCGCTGTGCGGTTATGTGTATTTTGTGGTGGACATACATGTGTTTAACGCAGTTGTTGAAGTGTTGTGCTAGTGTGTGTGGTTCTCTATGGCGTGTTAGAGTGGCTTTGTACAAAGGTGTGTGGTGGTGATGGTGTAAGTGTGATTAACAAAGTATGCATGCTGCGTAGATGTGGGAGTGTGTTGTAGTGCCATAGGTGTGTGCATGATGCGTGGGTGTGTTGTTTCGAAGTGTGGATGTGTGTCTACGATGTCTGCTAAAGTTGGCTAATGTGTGTGTATGCAAACTCTATTGGTGGTGCATCGTGTTCATGTGTGTATCAATGAATGTATATGCATGAGTGCTTTATGTTATCTGTGTTGCGTGTGACCTCATTGTGTGTGTGTGCTCGAGTGTGTGTTGCTACTATAACTAGTGTGTGTCGTGTGTATATGTAGTGTGTACAAGTGTGTGTGCCGTTGCTATGGCAAGGGTGTGCTTTGTGTGTGTGTGTCTTTCATGTGTGTGCTGCTATTGCAACTAGTGTGTGTCATTGTAGTGGTTGGTGTTGCTGTGTATATCCATTAGTGTGGAGTATGTGTTGCTATGTATGTCGCCTAATGAGGCTAATGTGTACTGTGCGTGTGTGTCTTCCACGAGTGTGCATGCAATGTATGTAGTGTGTGTGGGTGTCTTCTGTATGTGTGCTTGTGTGTGTGTTACTGCTATGCTGATTGTGTTACATGTGCGTGTGCCTCCATGTGTGTTTTGCTATGGCTAAGTGTGTTGTGTGTGCATATGTATTTTGTGTGCATTTTGCTGTTATGTGGTGTGTGTTGTGTGTGCATGTGTATTATGTTGTATGTTGTTGCTATGTAGTGTGTGTTGTTTGTGTGTGTGTGTCTGTCTTCCATGTGCAGTGTAGTGTTCGTGGGTGTTAAGGTGCAGTGTTGCATGTCCTTGTTATGTTAAATGTGTGAATTGTGTCTTGCATATATAGTGTCGTGTGTTGTATGCACTGTGGTGTTGGGTCAATGTATGGGCACACTATGTTGCATGGATTCTAATGTACATGCTGTGTTTGCTTGTGATGCTGACGTGCATGTGATTTTTATGTGTGTGCTTACAAGAGTATGTGTTTATAGGTGGGTGTGCAACCATGCATGTGTGTGTGCCATAGGATGATTAGCGTGTGTGTGCATTGCAAAGGAAATCATGGGTGGTATCATGCACGCATGTGTTATGGTGAGGTGTGTAGGCGTGTGTATAGTGTAATGTGTTTAAGGTATTGCATGCAAGTTTACACGTAAAGTCAATGATATAAAAGTATATATATAATGATAAAGTAAAAAAAAAAAATTACTTTACGAGTTATTCTCATTGAATAATTTGGTTTTGCATTGTGTTGTGGGCATGTATTTTTCAATACCTTAAATAGCTGCATTGTAATGTGTCTTGTTGATTAGCTTGCAAATATTTTGCATTCGATCGTCTTGAAATAATAATTAATTATTATAGCTTAAATAAAATTTGACATACATTGCACTATACATTACAGTAAGATCAAAAGCCATCATTGCTATAGGACACATAAGAAGTAATTGCATAGGGATTACTATTTTGCCAATGACGAACTATGTGACTGAGGTGATTGTCGCGTCTTTGATGGAACCAAGTAGAAGAGTCTTGCATGTTCTTGAGGGTGTATACTCGGTAAGCTAATTTGACACCTGGAGCTTAAGTTGTTTAAAACCGTAAAATGATTAATAAAGAGATAAGATTGAGACTAAGATACCCAAGCATTGATAGTTATGAGAATCTCTAATCCAAGGTCAAAGGGGGTGTTAAACTCTAGACTTTACACTAGTTACCAAAAGACCACATGTGATGTTTGCATTACATATAAATTATTCATGCATGGCATATGATTGATAAATTTGTTTGACTTGTTTGTGCATGTGTGGTATTAAGAGATTGCACTCCTATCTCATTGAATAATAGTAGCTCACCCCCCTTATAGATTTTATAATGCAGGTTGCAACTACGAGAATCTCCTAAGTAAACGTATTACCCAAATAAGTAAGATCTTGGTGTGAAACTACTAGAATTGAGAGCAAGGATCGAGAAATAGGGTAGATTTCTCTTGTAAATTATGTTTAAAGATCAAATGGTTTTATATTGTAAATATTTTAAATTGAATTAACAAAATTTTGGCATGTTATGCGATGGGACCTAAATGAGATATATTTTTGGAAAAATATGTTTTATATGCAATGTTAGATCTCAGATGTTCCGATTGTAATTAGAGAAATGTGAAATGAGAGTCGAGATAAGACTTTCTCTCTTACTATGCAAATTTTGTTAGGTCAATTTGATGTAATGGTTTAGATGCTTTGCGATTGCCTAATGGAGGTTAAGTAATCATGACTAGTTATCACGATTATGGCCCCTTGTGAAGCGTGACATGTTGTTTGTGTTTACTAAGATAGATTATAAAATAAGCTTAAAAGCTTGTCATGTGTATATCACAAAGGATGAAAGATCTAAGGCTACTAGTAATCAGTTAAGTGTTGACTTATTCAATGGGTTGACTAGGGTGATTATCAAGATTACAGGTTAGTAAATTGTAAGTAAAGGTAGGCAAAAATTCAACCAAATCAAATCAATCTGCAAATTGAACTAAACCAAACTAAAATGATAGCTATTTTTAAAATTTGATTTAGAAAATCACCAAATAAAAAATTTATGTTTAATTTAGAAAGATAAATTAAACTAAACTATGAAATCAAGCCAAACTACTTTTAAAAAGTATAATAATATTTTATTTGTAACTAAGAAAGTTCTTTTGTTGTAATGTAACATTTTAAAAAAATATTTTACATTTATTGACATGTATATGTATTTAACTTTTATCATCATATTTACAAATTATATATATAAGTTGATTCAAAATTTATATTATATACTAGATCTATGAATAAAATTAGTTGTTAATAGATATTTGAAATTTCTTACTTGCAAGAACATTAACTTCATCATCCTCTTATATGATATCAATATTTATTAGTATTAAGACAGTTTAGTATTTCTTATGAGAGATTACATGTTATGCAAATTTACTTTTCAAGATTACAAAATACGACTTAATTCATAAATCAAATCGAGGTTTTATGGTTTAAGAAAATTCCTCATCCTCTTTCTTAATTTTATAAACATTAACTTTATTATCTTCTTATACGATATCAATATGTATTAGTAATAAATGAATTTAGCACTTTCCATATAAGATTACATTTTATGAAAATTTGCTTTCCTAAATTACAAAATATGACTCAATCTATAAACCAAACCGGTTTAGAAAAATTCCTTATCCAAATCAAACTGTGCCCACTCTTAACTAAAACAAACCTACAGTTGGGTCATGCAGGTGATATGGGATGCCTGTATAGATGGCAGTATTGGATCAATATTGCTAATGATCAATCTAGTAGTTGTCCTTAGACGAAGCAATTATATGTGTGTATCTTTGTATTACATGGCATTCCTATATGTCATAAGTTACTAGACCCCAAAACTATACTATATTAAGCTAATAAATTATATTTGCATTAGTTTTAAGTTATATATGTATCTTTGTATTACATGGCATTCTTATATGTTTATGGTGATTATATATTAGGTTCTAGCTCACTCCATGAAATATGTTTTCAAGAACCACATATAAGGGATCGTTACAAACCTTTGGTTATTGACATTAGTTTGACATTAATGCTAGTATTCCAAGGAAAACAATAGTAATGGGTTGTTTTAATATAGTTTAAGTAGAGTATTCTTGTTGTTTCATATTCATGGAGTTATAAATCGCTAAAAATAGAAGATGCTACAATGAGAATTTGAAGTCTATATCCAATATAATTTGTGGATTGTAGTTAATTTGAAGCCTCGATACTCATATTATGGCATGAGTATGTGATAGACGGTTTAGGTCATTTGGTTTGAGGTGTAATACTAAACTTCTGATCATATAAAGTTTCAAACATAAACCAAAATTTTAAACCATAAAAATACTTAAAAATTATATTGCCTTATATTATGCTAATGATACAAAATTGATTATATTTTATTAAAAAAAAAGCCAAAACTAACCCATTAAAAATCATGCTATATCATGGAAAGGTTAGAGATTATATCTCAAATTGCTAGCCCTCCTTACCATGTGTGGGCAAATCCATCCAACAACCAATTTTCATTCGAGAATCATCTTGACTTGAAGATTTGGATAAGGGAGTCTTTAACCTTTTAGGCTTTCAATTTAATCCAAAATTTTCCAAAGGTAGATTTAGATTTTAAACCTTTATAAGCTTATTAATTGAGTTATTTATTTATTTTACCAAATTGTTGATTAAGTATTAAACATTTGTAAATGCATACTTAAATCCTAAAAGCTTTGTAGAATAAATGCAAATAAGTACGACGGATGATTTTTTTTAAAATTGATTTTTTTTTTAAAGTTGTTTAGAATCTAGTTATATTTTTGAAAAAGTTTAGTACTCAACTGAAAAACCTACAAACCATTAATATTTTTACAAACCAAATTATTAACCAAATTTAAGGTTCAATTCAATTAGGTTTTCTTCTTTTAATTTTGTAAAAAAAAAAAAAAATCAATTTGACTTAACCATACAAATCGAATCATAAACCTGCCCACAAACCAAATATAAACCGAACAGGGAAATTTATAAGGAAATAATAATAATAATAATAATAATAATAATTTTTCGTTCGGTTTTACGTTCGCAGCCGCCCACAATTCTGCCAAATCATCGACCACGTAGCCGGCCGGTTTACTTTATCGCCTCAGTTGCTGGCCCAATGAGTCAGCTAGTCAAGACTAAACTTTTTTTTTATTTTTTTTTATTTTTTCCCTCCTTTTCTTTTCTTAAACACGTGAAGTTCTTTTTTAAAAATATTCTTTAAAATTATATGCCCTCTTGGATCAAACGAACTAACGAATTTAACTGACAAGGCAACTGTCGTTCAACCGCTTCTGTTTTTCCGTTCGTTTCCCGGGAAAGTAAACCATAAACGAACTCCCCTGTTTCATATAAAAGCATGTAGAATCCATTCCCAATTCCAGAATTATCACTCATATCTTCTTCCGAATCAAGAAAATGTCGACATCCATTTCTTCAGTGCAACCATTTCACACCGTGAAACCTCCAATCCACTCTTCAAATACACAAAGGCAGAAACTTTATGTTTCTTTGAAACGCAATGCTGTGAGATGCAGTAGTACTGTTCACTCGAACACTGCAAATTCTCGATTAGGGTTTAGTGCTGTGGTGCCAGAAAGTGTTGGTTTACCTATTGATCGTCGTGCAATGGCGTCTAGAGAAAATAAGCAGGTTAAATTTTGCATCTTTATATTACCTTTGCAGTAATTCATCCACATTTTGCAGTAATTTATTCACATTGCTGGGTTATATTCTTAAGGCTACACTTTTCATTGGCAGATGGTAGACTTGGTATCAGAGCGTAATTTTGCTGGGACGGCTTATGTTCCTGTCAATGTGATGCTACCCGTAAGTGTCGATTACATTTGTTGCGAAATATCATTAGAAATCTGGACAATGACTAGGTTGATTACTATTTTCCTTCTCCTAATATTTTGGGGTGTGGCAGTTAGGCGTTGTCAATATGGAGTGCGCATTGGTTATTTGCCAAGCTCTGATGTATCAGTTGAACATGTTGAAATCAATCAATGTTGATGGCGTCATGGTTGACTGCTGGTGGGGAATAGTTGAGAGATATGCTCCATGGAGATATAATTGGAATGGCTACAGAGTTCTTTTTCAGTTGGTGCGCAGCCTAAATCTCAAGTTACAGGTACGTTAGGTACACAAGACTTGAACTTGATATGGATCTTTCTGTTTTGCTTCCTTCAGTAAATAGCATTTTTCAGCTATTTGAGGCGGTGGTTGTAAATAAAATGCGATTGTGGTAACAAATACAGGTTGTTTTGTCCTTTCATGAATGTGGAGGCAATGTGGGTGATGATGTACATATTCCACTTCCATTATGGGTGACAGAAATTGGTCAAAAAAATCCTGACATCTACTTCACAGATAGAGAAGGAAGGCGCGATCCTGAATGCCTCACATGGGGAATTGATAAGGAACGGGTTTTAAGAGGCAGGACTGCTGTTGAGGTATCGTTTAAGCAGTCAACTTGAATCTTGTATTCCTTTTAGCTGCACTTTTGGGGTTAGACAGCTGAGAAAGAGTATGAGAAAATAATTTTCAATGAAATAAGGAAACAGGACAACTTGTTAATGTTTTAAGGCACCCTGGTAGTAATTCCTGTCAAATGCAACTAACATTTCAACTCTCTGTTTAATTTAAAGTTGCAACTCCATATGGAATGGAACAGCCAAATGGCACTTTTTGCACTGTATAAACGTATCTGTATTTTCAGGCATTCAGTTACTCATTGATAATAGATCGAAACTTTGCAGGTTTATTTTGATTTCATGAGACACTTTCGTGTTGAATTTGATGAATTTTTCAAGGATGGAACTATTTCAGCGATAGAAATTGGACTCGGTCCCTGTGGGGAACTTAGATACCCTTCTTATCCAACAAAGCATGGTTGGGATTATCCTGGTATTGGGCAATTTCAGGTAACTCCTATTCACTGTTCTTTGGGGTGAATAAACTACATATTCAACCCTATACCTGTGACTAAGAGCAAAGGAACCGTAGACGTAGGCCCTAGACTACATGGCTAGCGGATTCTTCACTTTCCTCTGCTATATGGTTGGGCTCTTTGAAGATGAGGGAAGTTGCTAGGGTATGAAATGGGTGTGACAAAGTTTTCTCCCACATATTGATCCTGAAAAACCTTATATAGCGAAAGATGTAACTCACGGGTCCAAATTTAAAACCCAATATACTGATTGTTTTGCAACATGTTAATTTTATACATATTTGAGAATTCGATGCTTCTTCTTCTTTTGGAGCAGTGTTATGATCAATATCTGATGAAGAATCTAAAAGCGAATGCACATCTGAGGGGACACTCTTTCTGGGGGAAAGGACCAGAAAATGCAGGTTCTTATAACTCCTTACCACAGGAGACTGGTTTCTTCTGTGAAGGTGGTGAATATGATAGTTATTATGGTAGATTCTTCCTCGACTGGTATTCTCGAGTCTTGATTGACCATGGTGATCTTGTGCTTGCTCTGGCCAATTTAGCCTTTGAAGGCTCTCGCACTACAGCAAAAGTGAGTTGCATGGGGCCATCTTGGTTTTTTTTCTTTTTTCTTTTTTAAGTACTTGGAGACGTGAGTTTACTTTTTTCTAATTTTTAGCCAATGTAAATAAATGGCCTAAAAAAAGCCAAAATAAATATCCATTTTCAACTCTTCTTGCTACTGACAGACACTGTCTTATGTTGATTAAGCAGATATCTGGTGTCCATTGGTGGTATAAGAGTGCGAGCCATGCTGCTGAATTGACTGCTGGATTCTATAATCCGGGTAATCGTGATGGTTATGCTGCAATAGCCAACATGTTAAAGAAGCACGGGACAGCCTTAAACTTTACGTGTGTTGAATTGAGGACATCAGATCAATATGAAAACTTCCCACAAGCATTCGCAGATCCTGAGGGACTAGCTTGGCAGGTAAATTTTTATCAATACATGAATTCCCATGTTGTTTAAATGAATCTCTGAACATGAACTTGTGTGCTAACTGCACATGAAAGAGAAGATGGCTGATATTTTGTATTTTTTGAAGGTAGCTGATGTTGCAACATCCTACATATAATTTTTTTTTTCTTTTACTTTTTTCCTGTGGATTTAATAATTACGTTTTATTCTTTCTTTTTATACTGCATCCAGGTGCTGAACGCAGCATGGGATGCCAATATTCCAGTTGCCAGTGAGAATGCTCTTCCTTGCTATGATAGAGGAAGTTATGATAAGATATTAGAAAACGCAAAACCACGGAATGATCCTGATGGAAGACATTTATCTGCTTTTACGTATCTCAGACTCAGTCCAACTCTCTTTGAAGCATGTAACTTGATGGAGTTTGAACGATTGGTTAAGAGAATGCATGGTATTTTCGTTGTTTCCCCATGCAAGCAGCGATTTTTCTTTTTGTTTCTTTTGGTAACTCTTGGCATCATATAGAATGTCCGATTTTCTGTAGTTTCAAGATATTTTTGGTTTTCGTGTTAATGCGATTCAATGAAGCTAACCTGTGTGTGTTTTTCTTCAGGTGAAGAAGCTTGAGGAGATGGTTCCCATAAAGAAGCAGAGAAATTATGCCAAGATGCAAAATTTTTTCCGCAAACTAGAGATTTTACCTTTGCAATTACATGGGTCGAAAACATATCGTCTGTAAATTTCATAGAATAGCATTTCTTCTGGTGGAAGATCCGTAAGGCAATAGCAGGAGAAAAATTGTGTCAGTGAACCAAAAACAATATCGTCATAAGCAGCATTCTGTTACACATACTGAAATGTAACACTGTTGTCTGCGTCCACAGAACAATCCCTTGTTGTGCCATAGGAAACAGTATGTTGATGTCTATTACTGTAAACTTTTTTGAAGTCTCAAGTGCACATAGATATGCTTGCCCGGGAGGATGTGTTAAGGTTTTCTTCTCTTATTTATTTATGTTTTTACTTGTAGTGGCAAATGCTTTAACGTGCCCATGTGTGGGATCTAGTTAAGGGTCAACAAATTGCAAAATCATTGATAACCGCTTTACCCTTGTCTAGACTCCGATCCTTTTCGGTGGAAACCCGTGGTAAAACTAGTGTTATGAGAGTACCCCTCGATTTTCCCTTTTTATTTACCTTAGGTATTAACATGCTAAACTTCTGTTGAATCCTAAAAAGTTTAAAACATAACTAAACTTTTGGATTTCCTTGTAAAAATACTTGAGAAATTATTGCATACTCATGCTACACACAAATCTCGAAACGGATTTAATTTTTTTTCTTTTTCGGTGAAACTATTCCATTCAACCAACAAGTAGAATAAACTTAAAATATGCTGATAATCAGCCAAGTCTCAAGATCAACAAAACTCAAGCCATACGTGGCACTTAGGATCAGCAAACTATTATTGGGTGGTCTATCTTGCCCACTATCTACTAACAGAGAATTAGAGCTATAATTGTTTGACAGATTCACCAGTTCATTAGTTGAAACACCAAAAAAATAGTACGTCTTTTGCATGTTTGCACCTAAAATCCGCTAGCAAGTCTTCAACAAAGTTGCCATCCCTTGCAATCCACTTGAATTTCAGCTCCATAAACATGCTGGATCTTTGCCTGCATAAAAGAAGTACGTTTACGAGCACCATCACAAATAAGCTTGAACCATCCCTTGGGTGTGTGGGGTGGGTGTAACTCAGTTTAGTTCGGTTTCCTTTCAAATCAAATTAAATCATAAAAATGTAGTTTGGTTTTATATTGCTTTGAATCAAATTGTATGGTTTGGTTTCAGAAATTTTTAGAAGTGTAAAACTTTGGTTTGATTCAACTTATAGTATAGATTGAACCATATCTTATCATCTATGAAACTATATTTGCTTAATATGTAATTTCATATGAGAAGTACTATATTTATTCAATAATAACATCTATTGATATCACATAATACATTTAAAAACTCAATATTCAAGCAATTAAAAAATTTTAAATATGTATTAATAGCTAATTTTATTTCTTATGCTAACATGTAGTATAAATTTTGAATTAACCTATATACATATTTACTATACTATGGCCATAAAATTTAAATACATATACATTTCAATGAATATAAATTAAAATTCTTTTAAATGTTATATTACAATAAAAAAACTTTTTAGTTACATGTAAAATATTGTTATATATATATATATATTTTAAAACGATTTATTTACAATTTGGTTTGGTTTATCCTTCTAAACTAACCACTAATTGAAAAATTTTCAAACCATATTGCTAAGAGAGAGAGAGAGAGAGAAACTTGTTTTCAATTTGGCTTGATTTGGTTTGAAGATTGATACGGTTAATCAATTTTGTTACCCACCTCAATCAAGTGCCCTTGCTAGACGACTTTGCAACGAATTTGGATTATAACTCTCCTCCCTAAATGTTCAATTATTTCTTTCTCACCAAATGCCTTTGAGGATATATAGAAAAAATAATGCCCATGATTTCCTTGCATTCATCTTAAGATTTATGTTTGCCTTTAGCTAATCCTAAAATCATAGCCTAATGGTTTGCCATAAGTAAAGGGAGTTATTTACCCTTTAACATATATCCCTTCTCCAACTACAATCTCTATGAATATATGCCCATGTTTCCTCTTCCACAAAAACCCATTCTCCTCCCACCTTAACCCCCTTTTGTGAAGATTCACCCTTGTGGATAATGTATCACTATCACATTTCCACAAAACATTTGAAATTTAAGGTTAACTGGCACTTCCCATATCAATTTCTTATTTATTTTAACTAGTTGTGGATTTAGTTTATCAAACATTACTTGATAGGTTAATTCAATGGTATATTCACCACTACATGTCCACCTTATCTAAACTTAGACTTCTTTAAAGTTGTGACTACCCGATTTTATAATTTGGTGGGGCTTACCTATTCTCTACAGTTTTAGTAAACAGTGGATTATCGATCTCCTTAGTTATTTTTATATAATGATTAGTTATATGTATTATGATTAAATGAGATTTAATTAAAGTCTTGTAACCTCTTACTTGAAAAATGGTTTTCAAATTATAGGTGCAAATATGATAACTTCTAGGCATTTCTACTAGGATTTGGAGTTCAATCTAAGGAAGAAAATCACCAAGCAAACTCAGTTTCATCATCGAATTCCAAGGATGGGTACCTATGAAGAAGAAAGGGAAAGCTCCTATAAGAGACGAAACTCCACCCCTTGCTCCAAAAAAGATAGATCTAAATGTTAGTGAGGAAGTATCTTCCCCTAAAAAATCTATCGAGTAACCTAAGAGCAATATAAAAGAAGATACTAAAGTGCTTGAAGTAATAGTGTTGGCATCAAATCCAAATGACACGATAACATGACACACGCCATGATATAATACAATGAGAAATATGATTATAGAGAGAAAATATGAGACATGATCCTAGCTTGCCTTAACTTAATGAAGGCCTAAGCCATTAGGATCTTGAGCAAAGTAAATTGCCTTTCTTGACCTTCGACTTGTATTTTCTTGCTTAGTGGGTTTGAAGATTTTTATTCCTTTTTGTTACGAGAATTATCACATTTAAAAATTTTCTTGAAACAAAATTCATCCCAAACACTATAGGAAAAACATCCTATTAAATTATTAGGTTCAATTAGGTTGGGTGCCTATAAGATCTAATTCCTGCTATAAAATTAGAGACAAATTTGTAACAACATTAATTCCATTGCAAATATATAAGTAATAAATTGCAAATTCCATTGCTAATGCATATATAAATCGCAACAGCTATAAATTAATTTAAACAAACACTTGATCATATTACAAATATCAGCTAAAGGCTTATGTTCAAATTTAGAAACTTTTATGAGGTCTGATCATTTGAGTTGAAGACCTACTAAAAGTGGTGAACAAGGATAAGCTATTAGAATAGGGGAAAAACAACATTAGGTACATTCCCTTAAGATTTTACTTCCTATGCCATCTTATGCTCAAAATTAACAACGAAGAAAATGGGCATGCAAAAGACCAAAATTGATTTTATAATGTAATACGAAGGCATGGAATGAGATCTTAAAGAAGGAAATATACTATTATTAATGCTATTGTTCTTATTATATTTGTTAGTTATTTCTATTGCATGCGATTATTCTTTTATTATTATGCCTTCTCTCGGATATAGTGAAATAGTTATTTTACTTTTAGAAATATTTTATAATCAATATGTTGATTCAGCATAAATGCATTGGATTTCATCAAAATTCCGAAGTTAAAAGTGCATGGACTGGAGTAGTATTAAGATGGCTAACCTATTAGGAAGTTGATGGGAGGCAAGTATACCTATAAAATTTTATAATATAGTGTGTTAAATATAAATATCGTCCCATAAGGATTATGAATACTAACGGGTAAATTATAAAGATTAATTGATCTAAACCTTATAATTAGGTATTAATTAATGAACTAGAGATTAAATTGAAAAAAAAAGGAGCAAAACAAATTATAATTAACTTTAAGATGGTAAAACTAGTATCTACACTTTGTTTCCTCTAGGAATTATTATGTAACATTTACAAAATTCATTCAAATATTTTTTAATTTCATTGACCAAAGGAAATCATAAATTAGTTTAATAATTTTCTCAAGCTTATTAACCTTAATCTTAAAAATACATATTTGAATTTCTTCATAATAACGTATTTCAAAGATCGCATTAAAAATGATAAATTCCCTATAAACAAACTAATTAATTCTAAAAGAATTATATAACTTATCTCTAATATTACATTAATTCTCTTCAAACATGCTAGATCTAATTGTACATCAGATTTCTCAATCCTAATGTATAATATCAAATATATAGAATAATGCTATAAAAATATTAATCTAAACAAAATCAAGAACACATGCATAAATCAAGAAATCTAAGAATTTATTAAATAGTAATAAATCCAATCACATAATAATCTTAGGATTCACAAGTCTAGATACTAAGAAAAATTAAGCTCTAATCATATTGAAAACATAAATCCTCAATGATGTAAAAGCATACATCATCAAAGAAATTGAAAAAAAAAACCCTAATTTCTTGAAGTATAGAAAAATAGCCTTTTAGTCTCTCAAAAAACCTTAGAACAAATAAAAACATCTTCTCTTCCTTTCTAGTCGAGTCCCCCTTGTCCTTGACATAGTGAACAAAAAAAATTCTATTTTTTAGGTCAATATGCTATCTAACATGATTGTGCTTCAAGTTGTGTCAAAATTGTCAATCAAGAACTTAGAAAACTAGACACTGCAATAGACACAACCTAGACATGGTTGCGTTGAAGTTGTGCTTAGAAATAATTATTTCCAAGAGATACATGACCAATAAACATAGTTGTATTTAGCCCCCATGTAACTCTTGGTTTTATACTTCAAATTCAATACATTATGGACATGGTCATGTTTGATACTCAGGTCTATCTTCAAAACTTCTTTTATTTAGCTCCAAATTGAGTAAAATTGGATTTTTTTTCTTCCTTTTTAATTCAATTATCCATCTAAATCCTAAAATCAAAATATTACTCAATTAAAATTCAAATTCTTCTAAAACATGCCAAAATAAGGGAAAAATACTCTAATTAAGCACCTATAAGAAGTCCTTGTGTTTCATCCATATTTCAACTCTAAAAATTGTTTTGACACCTTGGAAAATTATTCCCACCTCGGGATCTAGGATTGCTAGACCTTCGAACCTTAAACCTCGAGACCTCGGACTCTATAAACTTGGACCCTAGTGTTCGAACCTAGACTTGGGTACCTAGATTCAAGACTCGAGACCTTAAACCCCAAGCCAAAATAAGATTTTATATTCCAAATTACCATTATTAATGGAGAGTGCTACCATTTAAGCTTAAGATTGCCTCCCCACAATAATAACACTTATTTCTCAATAGTGGGCACTCTCTAGGGTAATGCTTACCCTTACATTTCCAACATAGTATAGGTAAGGTATTCCCTAGTGTAAATACCCCATTTTTGTCCCCTAATTATTATTATTAATGTTTTTCAAATATGAAGGAAAAATAAGTAATAAAAATAAAATAAATAAGAATAATACACCAATAATAAAAAATAAAGGTAAAAATAACAATAAAAGACATTTAGGGATTTTTATTAAATTTTAGAATTTTAAAATAATATAAAATTAATAAAAATTGTCATGCTTATATACAATTTGCATGGTAAAATGAGAATTGGGCCAACCCAGTTGGCTCGTGCGTGCACTTAGAACACGTGTGGGAAGGTATCAGTCACAGGTTCGAGTCCCACGGGAGGCACTTTATGCCGTTTTCTTTTTTTTTTTTCTTTTTCCCTTCCAGCTGCTACGTAGCAGCATTGGATTGGCTAGCTTGAGCATGCATAAGGTGCATGCTCATCTTCTTCCTTCCTTCGGTTGGCAAGAGAAAAACAAAGACGAGGAGAAATTAGAGCAAAATTCGAACAACGCAAGGCGATTTTTCATCAGATCTTTTTGGATAAATCATAAACAACTTCTAGATAAGAAGATTTACATAAAATCTTTAACAAAAAAAGGAAAAAAAGAAAGAAAAAAGACCCAAAATACAGTTTAGATTTGTGTTTATCCTCAATCGACCCTGCATCCTTATAAATAAAGCATAGAATGGAGGCCGAAGGGAGAGGAGGAAGAATTAGGAGGAATTAGAAGAGAAAAAAAGAGGGGGAAAGGGGGAAGGGAAACACACTCATGGAAGCTCTCTCTCTCTCTATCTCTAGATCTCATCATAGTTACTCAAACTGCTGCTTAGGCTGGTTTTCGACAAAAAACTAACACCACCATTGGATTCCTCACCTTTAGGAAGCTCGAAAAAACCTACCAATTGACAAAAAACGGATGCCGGAAAGTTGCCATCGAAGACCTCCAGTTGCCATGCGTGACCTGACCGACCCGACTAACGCAATTCGACTCGATCCGACCAGCGTCCAGGTTAGTCGAATTTCCTCATTCTTTTTATTATTTATTTATTATATTATTATTAGTTAACAAAATAATAATAAAAAGTAGTAATACTAAAATAAAAAATATAAAAATAAAAATAAGTATAAATATGAATAATAAAGATGTATGTTTTAGGAATATGTTAATAAAACTAGGTTTAAAATTTTCTAATATATATATATAATAATAAAGAAATATAAAAAATTATTAAAAACTAATTAGAAAATTAATGAAAAAATTAGTATTTTATCAATTAGAAATTAAAAAAAATAAATGAATAAATGATAATTAGTGATTTTCAAAAAATTAGAGGTTTTAGTTTTTTTTTTTCAAAATTAAGAAATAAAGCTTAGGCTTAGAAATTTCTTTAAATAAATTTAAATAGTAGTAAATGTAAACCCAACATGTTTTCATAATTAAGACTAAATAATCCACTAAAGTTTTATGAAAGTGAACTACGGTTTGTTTGATCCCGAATAGCGGGTATGTAGGCACCATTATGGGGCAACTCTAAAAAAATATATTTTTAAATCATTATTAGTATCATAGTTGTATCATTTTTTTAATATTTTCTTTTTATGCTAAAAAAAGGGTATCATAATATAAATACGTAATTCAAATTTTAGAAGGATAAGGTCGTAACTTTAGGTTTTTAATAGGATTGCTCCCAAGTCGAGAATCTCTAGTTTTTCTTTCTTCTTTTTTTTTTTAAAGAAAAAAAGGGAGATTTCTTCGACTAGTTGTTTTGATTAGAATTAATCCACTCAATTAATTCTAATTCAATAATTTTTCCTAACTCTAGTTAGGTGGCGACTCCAAATAAATAATCAAATTCCTAATTCAAGTTAAGGATTTATATTAGATGAGTATATGATCTAATATAAATCGAATTAGGAAAATAATATAAAATTTTCAAATTAGACTCGACATGATGGCAACTCCACTAGGGACACATAGTGGGCTAGCCACCTAAACCTTTTGAAATCATCATTTCTAGATATCTCTAATTAGCTCTTATGTTGTAAAATATTATTTGCACTAATGTTTGTATCTGCTTGTGATCCAGGGATTTGATAAAGTTTAGTTTTTTTTTTATTGAATTTTTATGCTTGCAATTGTGTGATTAGATGCGGTTAGACCCAGGCGGTCTTCGAACCCTAGGATAGGGAGCTATTGTGTAAGTTCCGAGTAAAGTGAAATATTCACTGCTAGGGGTCAATTAAGCTACCTCACCCGATGCTTTGATATGGCTAGAGATATATTTCTTCGAAAATGTGGGAGGCCATAAAGCTTGGGAACCTTTAGAACCCACCTTCTTTGCATACATGAAATCATGGGCTAGCAAATGATTAATAATGTAATTTCTTTCTTTGGAGTTCAGATGCAACCACTTGTAACATAACTTTTTATGATGTTTTGTAAGATATTTGTTTGTAATTAGATTTTTTTTTTATTGTAATCCTGCTAGATGGCTAGTGCTATAATTGATTGCCTCCTTCGCAAAGAAATTTGGGTTTGTAAACTTTTGGATCCTAAACTGGTACTAAACTATTGGTTCACCTTATATAGCCCTGGGGAACAAACCTTCATCCAGAGTAAGATAAGACCTATTCTCTCACTAATGAAAATGGACGTCAACTTGCCTTTGATTTGGGGCTATATCACACCATTGGGAAATTGAGCCCACGACTTTCTTTATCGGACCACACGAGATCACGCCAACCCTATAGGAGTATACTCAGCTTCTGTAGGCCCCTTCACTTGCCAATGGGGTGTATGTGTCAGATCTAGAAGCTGGGCTAACAGGTAGTTTTAACAGACTTCTAAGAGTTCGCAAGGTAGTGATTAAGCGAGCATTGGAAAGTAGCAACGGGTATTGCCTTCGAATGGATGAATTAGAAGCTTCGTTTACGGCTCGATGTGATGATGGGAGTAAGAAGGACATCTTATGTAGAGCTCTCAAAAGCTATAGAAAAAGACAAGTTTATGCTTTCATCTTAACAACATGTGTAACTATTCTCTTTCCTACTAGGATCTTCTACATTCATTACAGAGTCGCAGAATTGGTATTCCAATTCTTGGAAGGGAAATCTTACATCCCGGCCCTACTAGTTAAACAAATTCGAAATCTAAATTTTGTGAAGAAGAAGGGTCATTGAATTCTCTGCTCAAACATCAACCTTAACCTAATCTGGTTCGTAAGCCATCTTAAATGTTTTGGGCTAAACATGGTTAGGAGATCATTAGCCCAACAAGTGGATCTCATAGATTCTTGCATAGAAAGGATGAAGCTGCCAAACGATCTTTCCAGCCACAGTTAGGTGAAAGTGCTTAAGGGTTTCAATGCTAATGATATTCTATGGACCTCTAGGTGGAGCTACTGCAATAAGGTTATCCTAATGTGCATGAACTTTCAAGTTATTCCATTAATCGGGTTTAATGGGTGCACGAGCTATCATCCAAATTCAGTGGTTCGTCAGTTTAGCACTATTCAAGACAGTTTATAGACTGTCATTAGAAGGAATCACGTTCGAATATCAAGACTTGAACATGTTAGTGGCTGAGAAAATCGACAAGTTAGCAAAGGCCAAAGTCCTATAGGAAGCTCGGATTGAGAGTCCTAATGTAGACCTCGGAGATCTAGATGGGGAAGTAGGCAAACACCGAGCTACCAGAGATTTTGTGATCAACTAGCTGTACCAGATAGGAGAGAGGATGTGTCAAGTTCTAGATGTCACACAGCTTGCGCCCATCAACCCAAGCCCAAAAATAAAAACCTACATGGAACAAGTAAGGGGTCGGATGGAGGCCCATTTTGAGACTACAGATAATAAGAAGAATGTGTGGAAGAGTAGATTCAAGGAATCTAATAAGAGAAACAAAGCACTAGAAGCCCAGTTGGAGAAGACTCAAGTGAGGGTTAGAGCACTTGAAGCCATCGTCAATAGAGAGTTAACACATGTGTAGCCGAAGAAGAAGAAGCTTAGAAATTAAGAAGTTAGATGATAGCATTTTCTTTTCTTTTCTCTTATGTTTTCATTAAAAGCACTGAACTCTAAAGTTTATGAAATTTCACTATTATTACATCATTAATCAAATACTGGTCCTTTTTGCATCTGTATGATACATGCATCATATTTACTTATAAACATACATCGACTAAATGAATGCTTACCAAGTATTAAAGATAACTCCTAAACAATCGAACCCTCTTAGGAGTCCAATCAACACTTGCTTCAAAACTAAAATGGCTAGCAATGGTAACAACAACAATGACCACAATAACAACACCAGCACCGATACTGCCTTTGATCCAAGGATCGTATCGTTAGAACAAATAATCCAACAATTTGTCACGCAAGTCTACCTCTTGACCGAGAACATTAGTTTCCTCCGTACCACCCAACCTACTCATGAGGAGCATTCAGGAGCTCAAAAAGGAAAGGCAGTGGAGAACCAACCATCAGAATATGAGGAAATTAACTCTTGACTAAATCCTGCATTCAAATATGAACCGAAAATCAACCTCGGTCCAACCACGAATGACATAAAGAGGGAAATGGAAATATAGAGGAAACTTTTCCAATAGTTAGCTGACAAGATGAAGACTTTGGAAGGACCTGATGGTTTTGAGCAAACTAGCATCACAGACTTATTAGTATATGGGGAAGATGCTTATCTAGAGAAGTTCAAAGTCCTGGAATTTGAGAAATATAATGGTACTAGATGTCCTAAGATGTATGCAAGACTATACGTGCGAAAAATGAGTAAATACGCATATGACCAACTCATGGTCTAAACCTTCCAGAATAGCCTTACGAGCCCTGCTCTCATATAGTATGCACAATTAGATCTCAACCAAGTTAACACATGGGATAAATTGGCCTGTACATTTTATGAGCAATACAAGTTCAACATTGAAATCACCCCTTCAGTATTAGATCTAGGAAGCCTTTGGAAGAGGCATAACGAGTCCTTCAAGGAATATGCCCAGTGTTGGAGGGCTCAAGCTACCAGGGTTTCAACTCCAATTTCAGAGAAATACTTGACATTCATGTTCATTAATACATTGGAAAAGACTTATTTCACACATCTAGTAGGACATACGTCATCCAGCTTTGTGGAGTTAGTAGCAGCAGGATGCTGGATAGAGAATGCCATTACATCTGGAAAGCTCCAAATTGTCGACTTTCCCAAAATCGCATCATCTCCAAGACCTATGGGGAATAGCAAAGCCAAAGAGGCTACTATCAGTATGGTTAACTCAAGCAAGGTTGATAGATTTAGGTCTAACATGACTTTCCAAGCAACAAACACCCTAATCCAGTAATCACCAGCGAATCAAACCTAAACTACGAAAGTTGCAAGACAGTTCACTCCAATACCGATCTCACTCAATTAGGTTTTTGCTCGATTACGAACGAATAATCTGATCGGCTTTGAGATCCCCAACGACTGATACAAGCTAAGGAATTTTGATCCCAGTCTCAAATGTGAGTATTACATGGGATAGGAGGGACATTCCATTGATAGATGTTGGAGACTCCGAAATAAAATCCAAGATTTAATCGATGCAGGGATAATACAATTGGTTTTTGTCAATATGCCAGCACCAAATGTTAACAACAATCCCCTACCTAACCATAGGCCTATAATCAACATAATCACATCTGAAGGGCCAAAGCCTAGATAAAAAAGCCCCCAAAACTAGCAAAGCCAATAGCACAGCGAGCAAGCAGCCTACACAAAGTCTTGAATAAAGCCCCTAGATCACAGATAAGGAAGAGGTAGCTAGGGAGATCTAACAATTGGCACTCTAGGCAAATCATTTGGGAAGTTTGAATATCTAGTAGATTATTCATTCACCCCAACAGCTTATGGGCTGCCTAATGGTTGGGGACTTGAATTCGAGGAGGAAGATAACCCCCCCTAAGAGAAAAAAATGCGTCCATAAACATGATTAGATTTGACTCGAAATCGATAGTCATAAAATGATATGAAGGGCAAAAAATAGAGGTAAAGGTCCTGAATAAAAAATGTGTTCAATGTCCCAATACCCCCAAAGAGGTATAAAGTAGCACTGCTTTACTATCAGGCCATTAATCAGGAAAAATCTTCTATTCTAAGGGGAATCACCCGTTTAGGAAGAATTTATGATCCTAAAAATAGGACCTCCATCGAAGAGCCTACTGCCGAGTTGGAAAAGGAAGAGGAAGAGGGGCTCCCTGCGGTTACAAAAATGATTAAATCAAGTGAGTACAAGGTTATGGAGCAGCTCAATAAAATTTTAGCCTAAATATCGCTCATGAGCCTCCTTACGACATCTGAACCTCACCAAGAAGCGCTCTTCAAAGTGCTTAAATAAGTCAGAGTACGGGAAGGTATCGTAACAGAAAAACTAAGCCATGTCACGGATTTAATCTTCACCATGGATCGGACATCTTTCTCACTTGAAGAATTAGGAGAAGACGGAGACTAACACACAAAACCACTTTTCATAGTGGTAAAATGCAATGACACAATAGTTTCTCAAGTCCTCATAAACAATGGATCTTCTCTTAATGTGTGCCCTTTAGCCACTCTTGATTTGTTAGGAGTTGATATGAGCAATATCAAGCCAAGTGCAATAGTGATCAGAGCTTTTGATGGGTCTAAGAGAGAGATAGTGGGGGAAATTAGCTTACCGGTAGAGATTGGCCCATAAGTGTTTAATATTTCATTTCAAGTCCTTGACATACTGAGGTCCTTCAATCTGCTATTAGGAAGACCATGGATACATACCATGGGAGCCATACCTTCGAGCCTCCACCAGAAGGTCAAATTCATAGTAAATAGCCAAATAATCACCATACTAGGTGAGCAGGACTGTGCCATTTATAAAGAAATAGTTATACCCTACATTGGGGAGGACAACCCTAAGAACTTGGAGCTCTAAATATTTGATGAAGTAGGCATGGTCATAAGCAAAGAGGGGCATTGGTTTAAGGAGGGTCAGCAAGAGATGTTTGGGCTAGGGTACGTTCCTACATTGAGATAAGAAACTTAAGTAAAATACATCAGAGGCAGAAGGGGAGAGAAGTTGTACGATACCTAAATGAATTTTCCACCCCTTCGACAAATGTTTTCTCGGCTAGCTAGCACTCAAAAGCTAGGAATAATCTAAGTTGATATCAACGATTAGGACTCAACAGAGGCTTCTACCTCTCACATGTCTAGTCAACATGCATCTCTTAATAACTGGTTTTCCTATCCTCTGAATAGCACTAGGTCTGCTTAAGAATAGGAAATAATCATGTTTGAATTTCGTTGTGTTTGTCATTCCATCATTGTTTAATAAAATTCTCCAATAAATACCAATGAAATTGCAAGTTATTTCTTTCCTTTACTTATACACTCCCACCTCACTTTCCCACAAATTCGATACTTTTGAACGTCAGGGACATCTTGTGTAAGTAAGTAATGAAAATATTGATATTGTTTCCAACACTGTTGGGTCAACCATTAGAAGCGATATTATTAACCACGAAGTGGTACAAGAGAGTTGGCAAAAACATAAACAAGGTAAAATCTTGATTGACGAGCAAATGGAGATAGTTAACCTAGGAACTGAAGAAGAGCCCAAAAACCTTAAAATTGGAGCTAATCTAAGAGACGAGCAAAAGCATGAGATAACTGAGCTATTGAATGAATATACAGATGTATTTTCCTGGTCATATGGTGACATTCTAGGACTTGACTAGTCGATAGTAGTTCACAAGTTACCTACAAGAGAAGATGTCAACCCTAAAAAACAAAAATTGAGAAGATTTAGGCCTGACATCTTATTAAAAATTAAAGAGGAGGTCAAGAAACTATTGGAAGTTGGGTTTATTGAGGTATCGGACTATTTAGAATGGGTAGCAAACATAGTTCATGTTTTAAAAAAGAATGGAAAAGTATGAGTATGCGTAGACTTCCGGGATTTGAACCAAGCTACGCATAAAGATAACTTCCCTCTACCTCACATAGATGTCTTGGTAGATAATACTGTAGGAAATCATCTCTTCTCGTTTATGGATGGTTTCTCGGGATATAATCAAATAAAAATGGTGGAAGAAGATAAAACCAAGACGACCTTTATCACAACCTAGGGTACTTTTTGCTATAAAGTCATGCCTTTTCGGTTTGAAGAATGCTGGAGTAATGTACCGAAGAGCAATGGTCGCGATACTTCTTGACATGATGCATCGAGAAGTCGAGGTATATGTTGACAACATGATAGCTAAATTTAAAAAAGGAGAAAGCCATGAAGTAATCTTAAGGAAATTATTCGGATGATTGAGAACGTTTCAACTGAAATTAAACCTAGAGAAATGTACTTTTGGGGTCACATCTGGCAAGCTGTTAGGGTTTATTGTAAGCTGAGAAGGTATTAAAATTGACCTAACAAAGTAAAGGCCATATTAGAAATGCCATCTCCACATACCATCAAGGAGGTAAGAGGTTTATTGGGGAGGTTGAATTACATAGCTCGATTCATCTCATAACAAACGGATAAGTGTCATCCGTATTTCATCTACTAAAAAAGAACGCCATAGTAGAATGAGATGATGAATGTAAAGAGGTGTTAAAAAAGATCAAGGATTACCTTATGAATCCCTCGGTTTTAGTAGTCCCAAAACAAGGGAAAACCTTATTTTTATATTTCACGATACTCTCTGAATCTATAGGGTGTGTACTGGGGCAAAAAGATGAAAAAGGAAGGGAATAGTCCATATACTACCTAAGTAAAAAATTCACGAAAGGGGAACAAAAGTATTTCGAAATAGAAAGGACCTGCTGTACATTAGTTTGGGTGATGCATCATTTGAGACAGTATACTCTCTACTATCCCATTGAGTTACTAACGAAACATGATCCTTTGAAATACTTAGCAAAGAAGCATGTTTTGTTAGGATGAATCTCCAAATGGCAAATGCTCTTACCAAAATTTGATGTCATATATGCAAATCAAAATTTGATGAAAGGGCAATCATTAACAGATCAGCTGGCGGAATACCCAATTGAAGGAGATTCCCAAGAATCGTAGGCCTAATTCCCAGATGAAAATATACTAATGGCAGAGAGTGAATCAGAAGAAAAGTCCAAGATAGAGAAAGATCCTAAATGGAAGATGTTTTTCGATGGAGCTGCCAATGTATTTGGTTGTGGAATTGGGGTAGTATTGATATCATTAGAAAGAATGCAATTTCCCTCAGCGATAAGGCTCACTTTTTCATATACTAATAATATTGCAAAATATGAGGCATGTATCCTCAGTCTCAAAATGGCTTGTCATATGGAAATACATGAATTAGATGTATATGGAGACTCCTCACTCATCATATTACAAACACGAGGAGAATACAAAACTAAGGACCCTAAACTAGTGTCGTATCATCAACACTTGACAGAGCTAATAGACGAATTCGAGGTAGTCACCTTCACATATGTCCCGATGACTCAAAATCAGTTTGTAGATGTGGATGCCCTTGCCACACTAGCATCTATGATTCAAATAAAAGGAGGAGCCGAAGTTCAATCGCTGAAAATAGAAATCGAAGATAGGCCCGCTTACTATTTGGTAATCGAAAAAACATAAGATGACAAGCCCTGGTACTATGATATCAAAACCTTCCTCCAAGAAAGCAAATACCCTGAAATGGCTAGTAAAAATGACCAAAGAACACTCAGAAGGTTGGCAAGCCATTTCTTATTAAGCGGGTCTATGCTTTACAGAATATCATTTGACACCATGTTGTTGAGATGTGTGGATAAAAGAAAGGCAAGTGAAATGATGAAAGAAGTGCATGAAGGAGTATGTAGACTTCATGTGAACGAACACATGCTTGCTCGAAAAATCATGAGGATGGATTACTATTGGTTGACAATGGAATCAGACTGTATCAAATATGTCAAGCACTACCACTTGTGCCAAGTCTATGCCAACAAAATAAATGCTTCACCTAAAGAACTTCATTCACTATCTGCACCATGGCCTTTCTCTATGTGGGGAATCGACATATCGGGCCAATCATTCCAAAGGCATCCAATGGTCATAGGTTCATACTAGTAGCTATTGATTATTTCACTAAGTGGGTGGAAGCCTCATCATATGCTAGTGTCACCAAAGGAGTAACAGTTCGGTTCATGAAGAAAGACATCATAGCTCGATATGGAGTTCTTGAGTCCATCATCATAAATAACGGTACCAACCTCAACAACAAATTAATGACAGAGTTATGTCAACAATTTAAGATAAACCACAAAAACTCAACTCCATACCGACCTCAAATGAACGGGGCAGTATAAGCGGCTAACAAGAACATTAAGAGAATTGTTGAGAAAATGACCATTACTTATAAAGATTGGCATGAGATGTTACCATTCGCCCTCATGGCCTACAAAACTTCAATTCAAACATCTACTGGAGTTACTCTATATTCTTTAGTATATGGTATCGAGGCAATATTGCCAATTGAGGTTGAAATACCGTCCTTCAAGGTTTTATCCGAAGCACAGTTAGATGAATCTGATTAGGTAAAGAAAAGGATCGATCAACTAAACTTGATCAACTAAAAAAGACTCACAACACTATGCCATGGTCAATGCTACCAATAAAGGGTAACCCGAGCATTCAACAACAAAATAAGGCCTCAACATTTTAAAGAGGGGGATTTGGTATTAAGAAAGGTGCTCCCAAATGCACAAGATTTAAGGGGTACCCCAAATTATAAAGGTCTGTATGTCGTAAAAAGAGTGTTATCAAGAGGGGCCTTAATATCAACCCAAATGGATGGTCCAAAATTGAGAGACCCCATTAATGCATATGCGGTTAAGATGTACTATCCCTAAGTAAGAATAATGAAATTTTGCCAAAATTCATAAATGCTAACAATTATTACAACTTTGCGGTTTTTATTTTCATTCTTCTACAAGCAAAGTGGATGTCCCCGAATGGTCAATTACCCTGACCAATTGTTATCAAACAAACTCTCGTATCATTTGTTATATATATATACACATTACCCATAGCCCCATCGCACATGTAGGGAAATAATAAATAATGAACAATGATGGAATGATAAAACTTAATGGAATTTTGTATGATTCCACTTGTTTCGAACATTAGATCTGGTATATTCACAGGATAATGCCGCAATCATAAGAGCTAAGCCTGCAAGAAGAAATACATTAAGATTTTCTGCTATTTGAAGCAAAGATAAGCAGAGAAGGACTAGATTATCATGGGGGTTCGATTGTTTGCTTGTTATCTGTGACGATCAGGTAAGCATTTAAAGTAAGTAATCATTCATCATAAGTCACATTTCTATTTAAACGGGCTAGTCTAAAAAGACGCCTCTCATTATCAATTGATCAGCTCACAAAAGTATTTCTTAGGGATGCCAAGTTACTAAGATGCATCCAGATGTCGTTCAAAAGGATATCTCCCACTATCAATTAGTTAGCCCACAATAGGGCACTTCCTTAAATATTCTCAATTGCTAGTCTGATGAGACGCTTCCTATTATCAATTAGTTAGCTCATAAAAACACTTTTCTAGATAATTTCTTTTTCTAAGGTTGCTAGTCTTGTAAGACGCTTCCTATTATCGTCGATTAGTTAGCTCATAAGAGCACTTTCCTAGATAATCTCTTTTATAAGGTTGCTAGTCTGGTGGGACACTTCCTAGTAGCAATTAGTCAGCTCATAAGAGCACTTTTCTAGAACAATATCTTCTTTAAGGTTGCTAGTCCTATAAGACTCTTCCTATTATCAGTTAGTTAGCTCATAAGAACACATTCCTAAACAATCTCTGTTTAAGGTTATTAGTTTAATGAGACGCTTCCTATCATCAATTAGCCAGCTCATAAGAGCATTTTTCTAGATGATCTCTCCTTCTAGGTTGCTAGTCTGGTAAGATGTTTCTTGTCTAAGACCACTCCCTAAGGAGTATTAATCATCATAAGGTAACTATCTTCTTTTGCAACAAGGGATTGTTAGCTTGTGATACATTTCCCTTTTGAAAACCTTTAGTCAGATAACTCCCTATCGGATCCAAGTTTGGATAACCAACTAGTTACATCGTTATATATCCTTTCTATTAGGCAAAAATGATGTTTTTGCAGTTAAGTTTTTTTCAAACTTTACTATAAAGAGGGGTAGCTATAAACACCCCATTTTTTGTCCCCTAATTATTATTATTAATGTTTTTCAGATATGAAGGAAAAATAAGTAATAAAAATAAAATAAATAAAAATGATACATCAATAATAGAAAATAAAGGTAACAATAACAATAAAAGACATTTAGGGATTTTTATTAAATTTTAGAATTTCAAAATATATAAAATTAATAAAAATTGCCATGCTTATATACAATTTGTGTGCAAGAAAAAAAATGAGAATTAGGCTAGCCTAGTTGGCTCGTGTGTGCGCTTAGAACGTGTGTAAGAAGGTATGGGTCATAGGTTCAAGTCCCACGAGAGGCAATTTATGCCATTTTCTTTTTTTCCTTTCTAGTAGCCACGTGGTAGCATCGGATTGGTTGGCACGAGCACGCGTAAGGCGCATGCTCACCTTCTTCCTTCCTTCGGCTGGCGTGAGAAAAACAGAGATGAGGGGAAATCAGAGCAAAATCTAAACAATGCGAGGTGGTTTTTCATCAGATCTTTTTGGATAAATCATAAACAACTTCCAAATAAGATGAATTACATCAAATCTTTAACAAAAACAAATCAGAAACACAAAAAAGGGGGAGGGGGGGGGGGGGGGGGAAAGACCCAAAACACAGTTTAGATCCGTGTTTATCCTCAATTGACCCCACACCCCTATAAATAAAGCACGGAATGGAGGCCAGAGGGAGAGGAGGAAGAATTAAGAGGAATCAGAAGAGAAAAAAAAAAAAGGAAAGAGGGAAGGGAAACACACTTGCTAGAGCTCTATCTCTCTTTCTCTATCTTTAGATCTTGCCGTAGTTGTTCGAATTGCCGCCTAAGGTGGTTTTCGACAAAAAACCAACACCACCATTGGATTCCTCACCTTTAGGAAGCTTGGAAAGGCCTACTAATTGACAAAAACGGACACTAGCAAGCTGCCATCGAAGACCTCTAGTTGCCATGAATGACTCGATCAACCCGACCAACCCAATTCGACCCGACCCATGTCTACGCTAGTCAAATTTCCTCATTCTTTTTATTATTTATTTATTATATTATTATTAGTTTCTTTTTAGTTAACAAAAAAATAATAAAAAGTAGTAATACTAAAATAGAAAAATAAAAATAAAAATAAGTATAAATATGAATAATAAAGATGTATGTTTTAGGAATATGTTAATAAAACTAAGTTTAAAATTTTCTAAAATATATATATATATATTAATCAAGAAATAAAAAAAAATTAATAAAAACTAATAAGAAAATTAATGAAAAAATTATTATTTTATCACTTAGAAAATATTTTTTTTTAAAAAGAAATGAATAAGTAATAATTAGTGATTTTCAAAAAATTAGAGGCTTTAGTTTTTTTCAAAATTAAGAAATAAAGCTGAGGCTTAAAAATTTCTTTAAATAAATTTAAATGGTAATAAATGTAAACCCGACACATTTTCATAATTAAGACTAAATAATCCACTAAAGTTTTATGAAAGCGATCTACGGCCTGTTTGATCCAAAATAGCGGGTACGTAAGCACCTTTATGGGATAACTCTAAAAAAAAAAATTTAAATCATTATTAGTATATCATAGTTGTATCATTTTTTCTAATATTTTCTTCTTATGCTAAAAAAGGGTATCATAACATAAATACATAATTCAGATTTTAGAAGGATAAGGTGGTAATTTTAGGTTTTTAATAAGATTACCACCGAGTCGAGAATCTCTGGTTTTTCTTTCTTCTTGTTTTTTTTTTTTTTTTAAAAAGGGAGATTTCGTCAACTAGTTATCTAGATTAGAATTAATCCACTCAATTAATTCTAATTCAATAATTTTCCCCAACTCCAATTGGGTGGCGACTCCAAATAAATAATAAAATTCCTAGTTTAAGTCAAGAATTTATATTGGATGAGCATAAAATCTAATATGAATCAATTTGGGCAAATAATATAAAATTTTCAAATTAGACTCGACAACTAGCCTTGCTCTTATCTAAAATGAACTATGTGTCTCTCCCATGGCAAGAAGTCCAACTACTACCATGGGAGATAATTGAAAAATTGACACGAAATCCTCTTTTATGCTCATACACTCTTTAGAATTTCACCACCATTTTTTTTAACTTCTTACAATTCAATTTGAAATTATTAAGTTTGGTTCATATTTTTTTAGAATTTAAAAGGGAACAATAAGGTTTGATTTGTAATTCTTTCGAATCTAAAAGAAATAGTTCATATTTAATTTATTAGTAGCTTTTAAAATGTAAAATATGAAAATATATGTGAAAAAATAAATCTAACACAAAGCATATTTTTACATAAAATACAGTATAAAATCTTATTGATTTTTAATATTCTTATGTAATTAAAAAAGTAATTTGTTAATGATAATATGGAGTAAAATAATTAAGAAATTTCACTATTTCCATGAATAAAAAGCTATTAATATGTGAATTTATATTCTAATCTTTCCCTGACTAATGCACTTTTAATAGTAAGTAATGATTATTTAAATTGACAGGCGATGTATGATTTCATTAGAAAGTCAAATTTTCATTTAATGCCATAATTATTGATTGTTAAAAAGATTAAAATGATTTTATTTGTTTATAATGTAATATTGGTTCATGCATTTATTGTAGGAATATTAATATGATACGTTAAGGAAAATAGATCGTTATGACATTAGGTGCTAGGGTGCTTCAAACCATAGCTCTCTCTCTCTAGGTAGATACCTGTGACCTTACTTTCTCTCACTAAGATACTAAGCTATCATTAAGGGAGACCTCGAACAACATCTTCCACACGTTTTAGCAAGCTCCAACCATGTGTAACAGGACAACGGAAGCTTCGGATTGTGTTTACTGCCTCTATTCAAGATCCAACCGACAACTCCCTTTATAGCAACAAGCATTGGAGCATTGCTAAGAAGCCATTGTAGCCACTGTGCTTTCTATTGAACCAAACCAGACCAACATTTGATTGGTGGGATGAGCCTCTAAACTATATAAATAATAGGTTTTTCCTCTCATCTCATTCATTTTAAGCATTGGCTAGCTTGAAACAAGTGCCAAAGCACTACTGAAGTAGCTCCATAGAAGCTCAAATTAGCAAATTTCTCAAGAACAATTGAAGACCAATAAAGACCAACAAGTTTGATTCACTATCATGCATGCACATTCTTCCTCTCCCGCCTCTTCCTATGACATCCCACACATGTCATTTTCTTAAAACTTCTCCTAGGTCAACCGACACACCTATTGCACATGATCGACCTATTGTAGTATCCCTACTACACAAGAAAATGGCACAAAAAGTGCTTTTACTTTTGGATATAGATAGTTTAATATCTAAAGTTTTGTTCTTTTGTGCAAAACCAATCCCAAACCTTCCCTTGTGGCATCCTTATACAAATAAATCTAAAAATAAAATAAAATAAGTGAAAAAGAAAAGATAATATAATTACAAAAATCTTTTAACTTAATTTATTCTTTTAATACAAAAGAAAAAAAAAAGTGATTCACTTTAGGAAAAACACAATTTCTTTAAAGAATCAAAGTAAAAACACTATTCTACAAACAAGCTCAAATAATCAAAGAATCAAGCTTAAGCTTGTTTATGTAAGCTGGTAAGTTCAAGCTTGTTTATCTAAATGAATTTGGGATTAGGCTTACTTAAACTCAAGTTGAAGAAACAAAGACATGTTTAAAGAAAAATTTATTTAAAAAAGCCTTCATTCAAAAAAACATATACATGCTAGGAACGTATGACAATTGAGATGGTGTGTTTTTTTTTTGCTACCATTACCATTTTAAGCAAACTTGTTGCCATTTGTGTCAAGACTGAGTCTATCTTTTGCTGAAGGTCAATTTTTACAATTTTTTCTTCTTGTTGAAGGATTCTTATTCTACATATCATTTAGCCAATATGGCATCTTGTTGGGCGATGTAGTATGCAACCTTTTCTTGAAATTCTCTAAAACTTTTTGGTTTGTGCAAGGTAAGGGAGTAAAAGAACTAAGATCGGTCATTTACTCCATTAACTGCTGCATTGAGTACTACATGTACATCGACATTAGAAATCTCGAGGTTGAACTAAGAGATATAGTCTCTGAGTGTCTCCTCTTGCTTTTGTTAGACAAGATTGACAATTAATAAGTCTTGTTCGGTCATCTTGCTCATCAAAAAGTGAGAAACAATTATATGTTAATGTGTCATTTAGTATCTATAATTACTAAAATTTTGGTTTGATTAAAACAAATTATTGAAATTTTTGTAATCATAAAAAACAAATGTGATAATAATAGTGATAAAAAAATTGAAGGTAGAAAATGATTATATTATAATATAGAAACAAATAAGAATTAGTTGCTTAATTCTATGTTAATGTGCCTTTTAGTGTATGTAATTACTAAAATTTTAGTTTGACCAAAACAAATTATTGAAATTTTTGTAATTATGAAAAGCAAATATGATAATTAACAATGGTAAGTGCCTTGAGGATAGAAAAGATTATATTAAAATGTGGTGATGAATAATAATTAGTGGCTTAATAATAATGACAAATGATAGATTATGCAAAAAAAAAAAAAAATTTGTACAGTTGGATTGGAATTTATAATATTCATGAGGATGCATTCATTTTGCATGTTCTAATGTATCTACTATTGGTCAAGTATTGTAGAATTGAAAGCAATAATGGTAATTAGTGATCATGATAAAAAATTAACCATTTAACTTAGCACATGACGGATTGATCAGTAATTGTATCATATTATATCATATAGTTTCGAAAGCACTAGCATTTTTTTGTATTCTACCTTTTATGTTATCATTAATATATATATATATATATATATATATATATATATATTAATCCATTATATTCATTCATTGGTCATTTAATTTCATTTGTCATATATGCATTCAATACACATCCATTACATAGTAAACATTGACAATTTTTAATGGCGAAATAATTATTCCCACCAATAATATATTTTTCCATTCCTAATTCTTTCCATAATTGTTGGTATAAGTTAATCCTTCTACATTCCTAATTTTTCCTATAGATACTCAATAGTTTTAGTTTTTACATTCAAGTTCTACAATACATCTTCGCATTGTATATTGAGGTATATAACATATAGTGGGAAGGTACTTTTACACATCTATGTTTTGAAGAACCAAGTTGTTTTTCAAAATGAAGAAAAATTGTAGGCATTGAAGTTATATTGTAAATGCATCCTTGTAGCACCCCATAGTTTATGTGAATGAATTATATGTTATGTTTACAATAAATATAACTTATATTGATATATTTATTTTATTGTATATTTCATGTGTAAATCTTAAAAATATCATAATAACATGTAATATATTCATGTTGATTTATTATGCCATACATGATCTATTTGCTAGATTGATTGTTTAAAACCGTTGATCTCTCTCTTTATATAATTTTATATGATTATAGAATAAGTAACAACCTCAATTAGCTTTAATACATGATACCCTTAAGCTTCCAAGTAAAACCTTTATGTTGTCACTATGAATATTAGTCGACGTGGCATGTAAAGTTTGTGTCGTTAAATATATATATATATATATATATGTAAGGGACTAATCACATTACATGTATAATTGACAAATATATTTGCTAAATAGTAGAAATGCGAATAGTGAACCTTAATATATAGCGATAAGTTGGAGATGGCCTAGTTAAAATATAAAGCGAGTAATTTTAAACAAAATATATCACATTACATTAATATTTCATTGGAAATACATAACCAACATTTACAATAAACAAACCACGCACATATATATATTATATATGGTGAGTAAAACAAAGGGGAAATTATTTCAATAATTAACTAATTAGTAAATTATTAAATATAATTTGAGAAAATTACAAATAACTGACCTATACTTTTATCTTTTCCTGCAAATAGACGACTTGTATTATCTTTTTTAATTAATAGCTGACCTAAGTTTAATGGGGTATACCCTTAAAGATTTTTTTTTTTTTTAAAAAAAGTTGCGAAATATTATACTTGCAAAATTATTTCAATAATAGGTTTCGAAGGCGCAAACTAAAAACACACCTTTAGTGTTGCAAAATTTTGCAAAACTGAAGGCATGGACTGAGATTGCACCTTCATTGTAATTTTTTTTTTGAAATTATTGGAAAAAAATTGTACCAAAGGCACAAATAGCATCCGCACCTTTAGTGCAAATTGTATCGTCACAACTTCGTCTTCTTTTTTTTTTAATCAATTTGGTAGCTAGTAGCCCATGGAAATATTACAATTTAATACTTATAAAAATACCAAATGGCAATGCGGTTTGGTCCTTGCTATACACTCAAATAAGTTTTTTTTGATATATTATGGGCTTCGTAACTCCACACGAGCGAAAAGTTATAACTTTTCAAAGTTGAAAAAAAATCGCAACAAAAATCGTTTCTTTTTTTCCAAGTTGATGCAATTTTTTTTTTAACTTTAAAAGGTCATAATTTTTCGCTCGTATGGAGTTACAAAGCCTATAATTTATAAAAAAAAAATACTAATTTGAGTATATTATAGTTGGGGCTTAACCGCGTTATCATTTGGTATTTTTATGAGGGTTAAATTGCTATATTTCCATGTTGGTTATTGGATTGACAAAAAAAAAAAAAAAGAGAGACGAAGTTTTGATAAAATGGACTCATCTTTTTTTCTTCTTCTTCTTTTTTTTTCATATATTATAAGATAAAGCATAAATGGGTATGGAATTTTTTAAAATAAATTTTTATAATTTTAAAATTTTTGAAAATTATTTTTTTTATTATTCTTTATGTAAACTTTTAATCTTTTTTAAAAATATAGATATAAATTTCTTTACATGATTTTTCATAAAATACTTTTTTGATAGATTCCAAAAAAAAAAAAAAATTTACACTAAAAACGTGGACATTGTTCGCGCATTCAAGCAATTTGCTTAAAGACATGGATAGCGTCGATGCCTTTAGTACATTTTTTTTTCAATAATTTAAAAAAAAATCCAACGAAGCTATTCACACCTTTGCAACCTATTTTTGAAATAATCTTTTAGGGTACAATATTTCACAAAATATATATATATATATATATATATATACTTGAACTTTATTGTGAGTTTAACAATACTTTGTTTTGTTCAATTTACCATGAACTAAAGCACATGCCATGCATGTGGTAACTAAAAATGTTGCCTAGATCAAACTTTCCATCATTCTTCTATCAAGTAGCACCAAAAGCACTTCAAGAAACCCTAAACCCCTAAATTTTAATTCATCATCATCATTTGTTTCTCTCTATGATCAGATTTCTCTCCATTTTAGTTCACCATCATCTCCCATTCTTTCTCTTTGTGTTTCTAGTTCATTGTTGTCATTATCATTTCTTACTCTATCTCTCTCTGTGTGTTTCTAGAACTTAAGATCCATCTACAAATTGAAACCTCTAAATTTCAAATCTGGGTTTTTGAAAAGGGATAAACATTTCTTCCTAAAGGTAACTTTATTGCTATTTCTTATTATAATTGATCATGCATTCATGGTTTGTATATAATTAAAAGTTAATATATATTTGATTTTCCTTAGTATTTTATTTTATAGAATGCATTTTTCATAGTCCAATTTTGTTGCCCTTCTTGTTATGTAGGTTTTTTGTTTCAATTTGTACATACCTAGATGGCATTTTTCACAATAGACCCAAAAAGACTTTTGATTATTTCTTTCACAATTGAGGTTAAACTTAGACCCTAAAATTAAATTCCATAAACTTGTATCCTAATGTATCTTTATGGACCACTTTCATACTAATTTAAAGTTAAAATTACATTATAAGGTGTAAAATTGGAAGGGTTACTATGTTGATTAAAGATACTATTAGTGCTATAAAGAGAGCTTGCTCAATATTTGTATCATTGGCTATAACTGCTTAGTTATTTCATCATGGAAAAGCATGTTTCTTCTATTTTCAAGGCTATTTGTTCTTTTTAGTCTGTTCTATTATACACTATAAATTTTAGTAAGTGCACATATTCCTCTTCTTTATAGACTTCTTGTTGAAACTCTAAGTGGTAGGAGCTGAGAAAGATATCCATATTTTGTTTCCTATAATTTGTTTGCTATATCTATCTCTTGATAAAATCATGTCACATTCTTATGGAAGTTGCACATGTTCATCAAATTCTTTAATGGAATAGTGGGGGATAGTAAGCAAGAAGAGATTTTTTTTTTTTTTGGATAATTAACTTTATTGATTCGAAATGTTATACAACCGTAAAGATACAAGTAAGTTTACATCATAATATCATAAGCAATGTATAGATACATAGCAAACAATTTCTAAAGTTACATTACAGTTGTGTATGCTCTAATTTGGTTCACTATGGAATACGGGTTTTAAAGGCTATCCCCTAGACATACTTTGTTGCACACACTTCAAATGTAGTAAACTGCAGTTGCTAATCCTGCTCTCCAAGCTTGGAAAGTAGGAGATGGGGACCCAATTGTAGCCACTAATGAAGCAGTGGCACCCAGCTAGTTTCTAAAAGACAACAGGCACTAGAGGTGGTTACAAACCAAGCTCTAAATTTGGGAGGTGTAGCTATAGATAAAAAATAGGTAAGAATGATCTAATCCTTGCTGGCAAAGGAAACAGGTTGTAGATGTGGCAACACCCCATGATGTTAGCTTATCAAGGGTAGATAGTTTACCTAACCAAGCTAGTTATAAGACAAAAGAGTATCTTGGCAATGAAGTTTTGTCCCAAATCACCTTATACCATGGGGTTGTGGTGCCAAGTGGACTTAAAAAAGGTGTATCCACTTTTTATAGTATACTCTCCTGTGTTTATGTGTATCCATTGGAGTCGATTGAAGCAAGAGGGATTAGGCCGGAGGGAAGGTAGAATGTGAATGTTAGTCTAAAACAGGCCATTTGGTAAGCTCCATTCATTGTCCTCCATCAAGGAACATAGCTTTATTATAGGTGGGAAACCAGTGCTACCCATCTCACGAGCATTGAATATTGTATCTAGAGGGCCCGATGGAAGCCAAAAGTCAGACTAGAGCAATATGGTTAATCCATTGTTAGCTTCCCATTGGAAATTGGTTCAGATTAAGCCTATAAGCTTTAGTTCTTCCAAGACCAGAAGCATGTAGTAGGAGTTCTAGATGACTAGAAATTTCTTCCTTTCGGTAGTGTGGAATGAACCCATTTTGGCCATAAACTCCTGGGGCCTTTCTTGCATAGGTGCTAAATATGTTTAAGTTAGATGGCTTTATTTCAATGTCGTAAGTTGGGTATAATTAGGCTTCCACATTTCATAGGTTAGCAAACATCATCCCACTATACTTTAGCCTTAGAATATATATTCGATCTCCCACTCCATAGGAAATTCCTAAGTAGTTGGTCTATCTTCATTATGATAGATTTAGGTAATAAAAAAAATAGAACTCCAGTAGACTTGCATGGAAAGGAGAATTGATTTAACTAGTTCCAATCTTCCTGCACATGAGAGGTATTTAGAGGTCCATAAGTTGATGTGAGCTAAAATCCTATCTAGAAGAGCATCATAGTCCTCCTTTTTAAGCTTTGGGGAGATTAATAATACTCCTAGATAGTGCACTAGCAATTTGCATTCCTAGAATTGGGTGGCATTGAGGATGTCCTCTTTCACTCTCATGGGGACATTCGAAAAGAATATGTTACTCTTACTGTTATTTGCCACCGATCCTAAGATTGAGTAGAAACGTTGTAGGGTTTCTTTGATCAAGGACATAGATTTAGTATTGCCTTTTGTGAAAATAAGGAGATCATATGGAAAACAAAGATAGGTTTTAAGCTTACACCACCAGTGAAAAGAGAATTAGGGGTTCTCAAGTAGCCTCCTAAGTAGAGTGGAGAGTACTTGCATTCACACTATAAATAGATAAGGAGATATAGGATCTCCCTGTCTTGACCCCTTAGGCTTGCAAAATAACCAATCGGTTCCCCATTAATGTTGATGGAGAATTTTGGAGTGGATAAACATTGTTCAATCAAGGACTAGATGTGTTGGGGAAATTACATTGCTTTGAGTACTTCTAGCAGAAAATCCTACCGAATCATGTCATATGCCTTTTGTAAGTCCACCTTCAATGTACAACACGACACTCCCATTTGTGGATGGTAGCCCACCATCAACTCTTAGGCAATGAGTATATTATCAGTTATCCTCCTCCTGGGGATGAAAGCTACTTGTTTATGTCTAACCAATGAGAGAAGAACGTTTGTAATGCATGTTGCCAAGATTTTGGAAATAGCTTTATATAAGATATTACAGCACGCAATTAGGTAGAAATTTCCAAGCTTAGATGAATTGGCCACTTTAGGGGCTAAGGAGATGATGGTGGCATTGATCTCCTTTAGTAAGTGGCCTGATATAAAAAATTCTTTGGTTACTTCAACCAGGTCATCACTGATAACTTCCCAAGCCTCTTTAAAGAATTTAGCCGAGAACCCATCAAGACCTCGAGCTTTCTCATTCGCTTGCGAGAAGAACTCCCATTTGATCTCTTCAACAATAAAAGGGGCATCTAGTTTAAGTTGTTGTTACTCACTTAATCTCTAGGTCACCAGGCTATGGACTTCATTCGGACTAAGGTGAGCATTAGGGCTCTCATAAAGTTGCTAAAAATGAGCTACTGCTAAAGCTTTGACCTCATCTTCACCAATTGCCTCACTTCTGCCCTCTCTTGACAAGTGGTGTAAGGAGCTTCGGTTGTGTAGGTTCTTCATGGCTTTGTGGAAATAAAAAGAGTTCTTATCTCCCAATTTTAGCCACTTAGTCCTTGATTTCTATTTGTACAAGCTCTCCTCCACCCCCCGACAAATAGTATTCCTTATGAGCCGCTTTTTCCTCCTCCATACGAGATGTGTCTCCTATTGCATAAATTGAAGCTTGCAGTTGAAGTAGCCTATTCTTAGCTACTTGCACCCGTCTAAGTAGATGGGAATATTCATTCTGGTTCAAGCGTCTGAGTTCTTATTTAAGCAACTTTAGTATCCTAACAACTTGGAACATTCTAGATCCCCTAATTTCTTCCTTCCATGTATAAGCGTCTAAGATTGTTAATTTGCTTCTATCAACAATATTTGACTCAATAAATAGTGCCATGACCTTTTGCAATTTCCTTCTGAGTTTATGTTGCTTGAAGATGGAATGATGTGTTCTTTTAATTAATCAAGATACGCTAGTTGTCTTGAGCATGTTTGTTATATCTAATTAATATGCTCTAATGGTAAAATTGTTGTTACTCGACATCCACATATAAGACAATTATTTCTACAATGATGATGGTCAGCTGGGCATAGACATGTTATTCTGGCCTTTAGGTACAACGACAACGGAGAACTTTCATGTCTTTTTCTATTTGCTTATCAAAGGCATACCACATTTTGGTAATGAAGGTTGTATTTCCACCTTTAAATATGGATAGCCTTTATATAGTGAAGTTTGTCTTTAGTTGCTTTTGACCTTTGTTTTATAGTAAGTTTTCCGGATACCATTGTTAATGTTTTTGTGATTAGGACTTTCTTTTAGTATATTTCACCAAATTATTGTAGTAACTTGCTGACACGCTATGTTTTGGTGGGTTGTTATAAGAGCTAGATTTGTATTAATGAGTAGAAATGTTGTAGGATAATTTATTATGTTTCGTTTCTATAGAGTAGAGCAGGGAATATGAGTTATGATCTATATCAAACAATTCTTTCTCTTCGAAGGGAATTGATACAACTTATAATTGTGGAGAATGGCCCGTAATTATATCATGATGGTAAGAAGTTTTGTTTCATATTGAAGAGTGTTGCAACAATTTTAAGTGGATAGATTCACCTACGTGCAGCTATGGGCTTGAGTTTGGAAATAAGGCGTTAGAATGGGTTGGTAAGCTGGAACATGACTTGGAGACAACAAAATAAAGGGGAAAGGAAACAATTAACAAGCTTGAGCATGAGTTGAAACACGTGGAGTGCAAGAAGCAAAGTTATGAATGATTCTTTTTGTATCTTGTTTTTTTTTTTTTTTTTTTTGGTAATAGTGACTGTAATTTGTATTGTGCATAGTAATGATAGAGATAGGTAATATGCACAATAGATGTTGAAATATGTATTAGAGTTTGATGTAAAGTTTAATCATGCTGAAATATGTATAGAGGATCTTTTTCATTTACCTTATATTGATGGAATTTCGTGACTGTTTCATAATCAAAATATGTAAAGCTCAATCATGAGTGAAGTCTCTCTAATTGAAATCAATTATTTATTCATACAATCGCTAGGGAATGAATAGCATATAACATGGACAGGGTTTTCGTGCTAGCCCTGGTTGCTTGATTGCAATGATCAACTCCATCAAGCTCCATCTATCTTGGGTCATCATAAATGTGCAGGTGTAGGAAAATCATGTTGCTAAAATTCGGAAACCACATGAGCTATATGCTATCAAGTTACAGCATATAAATCTTTTATTGTATAATTCCTAGATTGTTGCTCTTTTTTTTTTTTTTTTTAATGCTTTTAGAAAGTTGATCTCAAATTCATACTATTTTCAAGAAGCACGCTTTCGTTATTGGTAAGTTTTACGAACATGAGATGCAGAGGATCAACACAAACTTATAGGTCCTAAAATGGCATACGAGACAGCAGCTCACCAAATAAGCAAAGGTTTCCACCAAATTTGCATCAATCTTACATTATTCTAACATGAGAGAGCTGTTCGATAGCATGCACTCAAGATTCTGGAATAGGTATAGAATTTTCGTGTAGATAATTGAAGAGCTGTTCCTAATTTCTTAAGGTTTCTTTTCTCTTAAGCATCATCAAAATTTAGAGAAGCTGAAAATTTTAATCCATCATGGACTAGATAGACAATTATGCTATCTAAACAATAGTGTACACAGTATTATGATCAACTGACTACTGCATAAGTTCATAAGTTTATGTTATCCGATTTGTCCATAACCTGAGCACAAAAGAGAAAATTAAAAAAAAAAAAAGGTGCATTATATATACCACAAAAAAAAAAAAAAAGTATTAAAAAGAGAACCAACATCAATATCCATATAAATTCCACATAAAAATTGGTACTATATTATTTGCAAAATGCTAAGTAATACTGCATTATCTACAGAAAAGAATCAGATCATCAATCTCCATTAAATTCCCAAAGTTGAACTTCAAAATGCTGACAAAAAAACTATGTGATAATCAGATAAATACTTTGAGATTACAAACATGGACAAAGCTCCTTAACTACAAACCCAATCTTGTACAAGAGCTACAAAAATGAATACATAACGTGAGCATTACATAAAGACCTTTACTACACATAATCATGCATCGGTGGATCTACACACGGGCAAACATCAACAGAACTACATCTTCAAATGCTTTCACCCCACTCTCTCAAACTAGGTGCCCCACAATACACAGAATAACCACGAATAGAGTCATCGCATCTAGAGAAACATTCTCAGAATTATTCATGTTCATCACATTTAGAGAAGTCATCATCTCGTTAAACACATCCTTGTTGCTCATTCCATGGAACGGTCCATTTGCTGAACCTGCTTTCAACTAGTCAACATATGGTGAAACCTGCCTAAATCCACATGGCTTTATGGGCAAAAAGGTGGGTGAGAGGGACTAATGGAGGCAACAGGTAAGACATCCTAAAAAAGGTTGATGTTGGAGAAGAGCTAACAGTGGAGTAGCAAAACATGCAACAATGGATAATTAAAGGATCTTGGAATTCTTGTACTCCTTACAAACAGAGTTTTCACCATGTACGATAAAAAAAAAAACAACAGACCTTCTTGCAATTCTTCCCATCTTTGCATGGTTCAGTCCTATAATTGAATTCGGAGATTGAATATTTATTCTATTATGACTTGCATGCATTACACGTAATAATTAGAAAGAGGCTAAGTTTTTCATATGGAAATTTGTTGATTAAAGAAAAAATAAAAAGCACTCTTGCAAATTCTTTGTTATTGTGGTTGCTCATCATCCAAGTTATTAATAAGATTCAGAGAATTATTGATGTGAGATCCCCTTTACCTATTTGGGTGTAGCTAGTACTAAACACAACATAAGCAAACTCATAACTGTCACTAGCTACAAGTCCATGACGATACCTAGCAATGTAATAGCATAGATGTTATAAAAAGTCTCAAGTGGCAATTTCATAGTTACTAGTTTGCGATTTTTCTAAAAAATGATATTTAGAAGAAGAAAAAAATTAACTATAGATTCTGGATTTGGGGCTATCCTATTAAAACTTAAACGGTTACCATTTATTATTTTTCAAGAAAATAAACTAAAAACTTCATATGAATTTTCTTCGTAATTATGTATAAGAAAAATGACATTTTCATGCAAATAAGATATAAAGAAAATTAATACAACATAAAGATTTTATATTATTTTATTATTACAAATTTTTATTTCATTTATTATTATTTCTTATTTGAAAAATAAAGTTTTTAAATTTTTTTATATGAATAAAGCATGAAATGAATCAAAAACATTGAAAATTTTCATTCCTTTTCTATTATGAAATTTCTATTTTTTTTATTTATTAAAAAGTGAAATTTGAAAAAAAAAATAAAGTTTTTGCATTTTTTTATGGTTGCCCTAAAGGTACCTACGTATTCGCTAGTTGGAACCAAACCAACACAGTTCTTTTTTTTTTTTAATAAAATTTTAATATGTTGGTTAATTTTATTTATAAAAATGAGTTAGGTTTACGTTTATTACCATTTTATTTTTTTTTAAAGAAAAATCCTAATACTTGAATTTTATTTCCCAATTTCGGAAATCCTAAAAGACCTCACTTTTGAAAACACCAATTAAGGCTTTTATTTCATGAAAGTCATTTTTTCTAGGTGACAAAATATTTTTCAAGTATTAAAAAAAAATCATATCATTGATAACTTTAAAAATTAAACTACTTGAGAATCTAATCAACTTTAGGCAACGATTACACCACAATACCTATGGTCTACATAATAGTTCTCTCCTAATTATTTATTATTATTGAGAATCTAAAAATTTAATTCACCAAATCTAAACAGGGAATTTTGAGAAAAAAAAATCAAATAATTGAATTAATCATAAAAATGCTACGTAAAAACTACTAAATCAACCATTACCAAATTTCCTAACTAATTAATTTTTATAGGTTTTTATTAAGTATGCTTTGAATATATATTCTAGGTCATTTCATTAACTAAGTCTATGTTATTAACTAAACTTATGTCATTAACTAAATTTTATTTTATTAACTAAACCCATTTTTAATAACTAAAATTATTAATTTAAACTAAATTAAAGTCACTAACCTAATTAATTAACCTGTTTCATTCACTAACCTGTTTAATTAATTAACCTAATCTATTAATTAAATGTATTTCATTTATTAAACTTATTCAAAAAAATAAATTAAACCAACCAAGAAAAAAAGGAACATACTTGGGGGCACGCGGATCCCACTGATAAACAAGGAATCGTGACTTCAGTAGTCAAGCTCTCTACAATTTGGGCTAGGCCGCTAGGGTATTCTACAACAGAGAGTTGAGGGTTTTATAGGACTTTAGGGAAAGGGTTGCAATTGGGGATTAGGGTTATTTGGAACATTGTAGATTTTATTCAGGAAAAGAATGGGATATAGGCTAATTTCAGTGTTTTTTTTTTTTTTTTTACACTAGTCATGTGCAGCTCACGTGATGAAGATAACGGCAGGATAATGTTTACATAACGGACTGTAACATGACTATAATACAGGCAAGTTATTCGTAAAAATACAATAACACATACTACTTTTATGTAACTTTCCCTATAATATAATGATGACAACTTTTGCTGAAATGGCCAGCCTTGGGAACTGCTGGGCAAAACATAGGAATTATCCAAATAAAATAAAATTAAAATTATTCTTAAAAGTAATACATGTAAGTTCCAGGATCACCTACGTTTGGCTGGGGAAGAGATTCAAATGCGAATTCGCAGGAAAAAAAATAAAATAAAATAAAAAGGAGAGAGAGAGAATAGAAGAAGGTGCACTGGTCTAATGCTTTAAGGGTTTCGTGGAGACCTGATGTTGAACCAAGATGGAGGCCGAAGGTTGAAGTGCTGGGGAAGCTGGCCGACAACTCCTCGCCGGCCGATGGTGGCCAGAGTTCCGGCGACAGATAGGCCCTAATTTCTTTTTTGAAATTGTTTGATTCTCTAGAAAATAGTAAACCTTTGTAGTTAATTATAGGAAAGTTTATTCTGAGTACATTTTTTTATATACTTCAATGTATTAATTTTAGCTTTATAAAATTTGCGAAGTTTATAGTATGTGCCCAAATATTTGACTTGTTCGTGTGGGATATTTTGTTTTCAATAAAAAATCAAGTCCTTTTATAAACAAATAATAAGATTTAAAATCTCAAAATGACAAATATTCCAAATTTTATATAAATAATAAACAATAGTTTAAACCTAAAAAATATAGCAATTAATAAGTGAAAGCACCAGTGAGAAAGATGATTATAGGAAAAATGAATATTGTGATAGTTAATAAGTAAGTCATTTGCGGAAGAGTGGATTAAAAAAAAAAAAAAACTAAAAGCTTTTATGTTATAAATGTGTGTCATAGCGGCTTAATAATAATAAATATATGAATTGATGGCCAAAAATATATAAATTGCAACAATATAAAATGTATCAAATACAACATACTAAATAAAAGTTTATTTAAGAAATAAATATCTTTTTCAAACATATTATTCCAAGGCAATTAAACACTATTTTTAGATGGAAAAAAAAAAGGGATAAAGTGCCTAATTGAATGATGGTGTAAGGCATCTAAATAAAAATTATACAAAATTAGTAAGTCCTTATGCGATCATAAAAGTAAATATATATATACATTACCTGTTTTGTGATGGTGGTTGTAGTTGTTAATAAAGCTTTTTAGACATAGACTTCTAAGGCCCAATTCAACCTGTTTAAGTCCTTATCCGAGCTCTTTATGTTGAAACTGGCCTCCAACAAACCACTACAACATTAGAAGCATTAGTTCCTATTTGCACCCTTTCATGTTTAGATCTTTCAATGAATTTAACTCCCCTAGTCCCTTCACTATACCTAACTTCTCATAATCTAAGCTCCAATGCCTCAACTTTTGTAAGGTTGAGAGATTGGGAAGTGATTCTAAGGATTAACACCCTTTAATTTTTAGATCTACCAATGATTCTAATTCTTTGAGTCCATCCACTATACCAAACTTCTCACAAACCACAAAGATCAAATGCCTCAACTTTTGTAAGGTTGAGTAATTGGAAAGTGATTGTAATGATTTGCACCCTTTTCATGTTTAGATCTACCAATGATTCTAACTCTCCAAGCCCTTCCACTGTACCTAATTTCTCACAATCCTCAAAGCTCAAATACCACAACTTTTGCATGGCTAAGACATTGGGAAGTGATTGTAAGGATTTGTACCCTTTAATATTTAGATGTACCGGTGATTCTAATTCTTTGAGTCTATCTAATATACCTAACTTCTCACAATCCTCAAAGATCAAATGCCTCAACATTTGTAAGATTGAGAGATTGGGAAATGATCGTAAGGATTTGCACCCTTTTTTATTTAGCTCTAAAAATGATTCTAACTCTTCGAGTCCTTCCATTATACCAAACTTCTCACAATCCTTAAAGCTCAAATACCATAACTTTTATAAGAGAATGGGAAATGATTCCCAAGATTCACACTCTTTAATTTTTAAATCTGCCAATGATTTTTCTAATGCTCTAAAGTTATCCAACATATAGAACATTGCACAATTCTCAAGCCTAAAAAACTTCAAACACTTTAACATTTGTGAGTTTGAGAGATTGGGAAAAGTTAAGGGTTCCCAACATTTCACATTTATATCTACCAATGATTCTAATTTTTTGAGTCCCTCTACTTTACCTAACTTCTCACAATCCTCAAAGACCGAACACCACAACAATAGCAAAGCTGAGAGATTGGGAAGTGATTCTAAGGATTTGCACTCTTCAATTGATAGATCAATTAATGATTGTGTTTCTTCGAGTATATCCACCATACCTAACTTCTCACAATCCCCAAAGTGCAAATACCACGATGTTTGCAAGGTTGAGAGATTAGGAAGTGATTCTAAGAATTTGCACCCTATAATTTTTAGGTCTACCAGCGATTTTAATTCTCCAAGACTATCCACTATACCTAACTTCTCACAATCCTCAAAGCTTAAATACCATAATGTTTGCAAGGCTGAAAGATTGGGAAGTGATCCAAAGAATTTTCACCTTTTAATTTTTAGATCTACTAATGATTTTAATTCTCCGAGTTCATCCACTATACTTATATTCTCACAATCCTCAACGCACAAACGCCCCAATTTTTGTAAGGTTGAGGGATTGAGAACAGATTCTAAGGATTTACACCCTTTCATGTTTAGATGTTCCAATGATTCTAATTCTCTAAGTCCCTCCACTATACCTAACTTCTCCTAGTCCTCAAAGCTTAAATGCCTTAACTTTTGTAAGGCTGAGAGATTGGGAAGTGATTGTAAGGTTTTGCACCCTTTCATGTTTAGAACCTTTTTATGTTTAGATATATTAATGATTCTAATTTTCTAAGTCCCTCCACTATACCTAACTTCTCACAATCCTCAAAGCTCAAATACGACAATGTTTGCAAGGTTGAGAGATTAGGAAGAGATTATAAGGATTTGCACCCTTTAATTTTTAGAACTACTAATGATTTTAATTCTCTGAGTCCATCTAATATACCTAACCTCTTGTAATCTTCAATGCTCAAATGCCTCGACTTTTATAAGGCTGAGAGATTAGGAAGTGAATGTAAGGATTTGCACCCTTTCATGTTTCAATCTACCAATGATTGTAATTCTCAGAGTCCCTCCACTATACTTAACTTCTCACAATCCTCAAAGCTCAAATAGCTTAACTTTTGCAAGATTGAGAGATTAGGATTCTAAGGATTTGCACCCTTTAATTTTTAGCTCTACTAGCGGTTCTAATTCTCCAAGTCCATCCACTATACCTAACTTCTCATAATCCTCAAAGCTTAAATACGTCAACTTTTGTAAGGCTAAGAGATTGGGAAGTGATTGTCAGAATTTGCACCCTTTTATGTTTAGATGTTCCAATGATTCTAATTCTCCGAGTTTGTCCATTATACCTAACTTCATACAGCTCTCAATGCTTAAATGCCTCAACTTTTGTAAGGTTGGGAGATTGGGAAATGATTCTAAGGATTTGTACCCTTTAATTCTTAGATCTACCAGTGATTTTAATTCTCTAAGTCCATCCATTATATCTAACTCCTCACAATCCTCAAAGCTCAAATAGCACAACTTTTGCAAGGCTGAGAGATTGGGAAGTGATTCTAAAGATTTACACCCTTTAATATTTAGATTTACCAGTGATTTTGATTCTTCGAGTCCATTCACTATACCTAACTTCTCACAATCCTCAATCTATAATTACCCCAACTTTTGTAACGCTGAGAGATTGGGAAGTGATTATAATAATTTGCACCCTTTCATATTTAAACGTACCAATGATTCTAATTCTCTGAGTCCCTCCACTATACCTAACTTCTCACAATCCTCAATCCTCAAATAGTGTAACTTTTGCATGGCAGAGAGATTAGGAAGTGAGTTTAAGGATTTGAACCCTTTAATTTTTAAATTTACCAGTGATTCTAATTCTTTGAGTCCATCCATTATACCTATCTTATCACAACCCTCAATGCTCAAATGCCTCAACTTTTGTAAGGCTGAGAGATTGGAAAGTGATTCTAAGGATTTGCACCCTTTAATTTTTAGATCTACCAGTGATTCTAATTCTTTGAGTCCATCCATTATACTTAACTTCTCACAACCCTCAATGCTCAAACGCATTAACTTTTGTAAGGTTGAGAGGTTGGGAAGTGATTGTAAGGATTTGCACCCTTTCATGTTTAGATCTACCAATGATTCTAATTCTCTAAGTCCCTCCACTATACCTAACTTCTCACAATTATTAGTGCTCAAATGTTGTTATAAGGCTAAGAGATTGGGAAGTGATTGTAAGGATTTACACCCTTTCATGTTTAAATGTACCAATGATCCTAATTCTTTGAATCCCTCCACTATGCCTAACTTCTCACAATCCTCAAAGCTCAAATAGCACAACTCTTGCGTGGTGGAGAGATTGGAAAGTGACTCTAAGGATTTGCACCCTTTAATTTTTAGATATACCAATGATTCTAATCCTCCAAGTCCATCCACTATACCCAACTTCTCACAACCCTCAATGCTCAAATGCCTCAACTTTTGCATGGCAAAGAGATTGGGAAGTGATTGTAAGGATTTACACCCCTTCATGTTTAGATATACCAAAGTTTTTAATCCTTCGAGTCCCTCCACTATACTTAACTTCTCAGAATCCTTAAAGCTCAAACGCCACAACTTTTGTAAGGCTGAGAGATTGAGAAGTGATTGTAAGAATTTGCACCCCTCTATGTTTAGAAATACCAATGTTTTTAATTCTCCAAGTCCCTCCACTATACTTAACTTCTCACAATCCTCAAAGCTCAATTTGCCTTAACTTTTGTAAGGTTGAGAGATTAGGAAGTGATTCTATGGATTTGCACCCTTTCATGTTTAGATGTTCCAATGAATTTAATTCTTCGAGTCACTCGACTATATGTAACTTCTCACAATCCTTAAAGCTCAAATGCCTCAACTTTTGTAGGGATGAGAGATTACGAAGGGACAGCAAAGATTTACATGAAACCACTTCCAACGTTTTCAACTGCTTTGACTTTGGTAAGATGGGTAACTTTTCGAGGGATCTCCACTCTAATATTCTCAGCTCCCTTACATGCTCTAATTTTTCAAGACTGTCGAGCTCGGTCAACTCTTGGAAACCCGACATCTTCAGAAATTTCAGGGATATTAAGCTACCAAGGCCATTGATTCTTTTGAGTTTAAAGCATTCAATCAGTTCAAGTTCCAACAGGTTTGTAGAATTCGAAAGATCTGGGAATACTTCTACTGATCTGCAATTGACTGATAGAACACGCAAGCTGCAGGGGAGCTGGGGAAGAGTTCGAAGGGCATTAGGATGAACGCGAAGGGTTTCAAGGCACGGAAGCCTGCTAATGCTCACCGGAAGCATCGTGATGTTTGTCAGTTCCAATTTTAAGGTCGTCAGAGAGCATAGCCTCCTAAAATCTACTGAAATTGTTCCCCCGAAGTCTGTACACCAACACGAGGCGTCTATAACTTCTAGTTTCTCCAACATTCCAAGGGCTTCTGGTAGATTCATTATAGACGCTCGATCCACGAGAAGCACCTGCAAATTACTTAACTCTCCAATAGAATCTGGTAAAGTCCGAACCTGATTACATGACAAGCAAAGTTCTTTTAATGATTTTAACCGTCCAATTGAGTCTGGCAGTACTGTTAATGACCTACAACTTCTCATGGACAAGCGTCTTAGTTCCACCAGATCTCCTATAGAATCTGGGAGTACACGGACACTCGTGCCATCTAATGACAATTCAGAAAGAGAAGTCAAATCACCAATAGTTGATGGAATCTCAGACAGTAACGGACACCATTTTCCACTGAGCAACTCAAGCTTCTTCAAACCTTCTAAAGTGGGTAATCTCTTACACCACTTCCATCAATGTGAAGCTCAATCAATGCTTGCGGGTGACCTAGCTCTTGAGGCAATTGTAAAATCTTGAATAATCAATTTGTGAAAATCATCACAAATAAAATCCTAGATATTTCATGTTTGATCATTAAGAATTAAACAATAAATATGCGAAAGCGTACCTGAATCCATTGCGATCCACGATTCTTAGATTGTGCGATTGGCCTTTCAGATCAATACGTTTTCTTTGAGAGATCCCTTTTGTTTTCTCTCTATAGTCTATTTGATGATGGGATTTAATGAGACAAGAAAGGTACGTATGACCTGAGGACCATAACCACTATTTATATAAATAACTATATATTACCTTTTTTGGTATTTCTATTTTAGCCCATCATAAAAATAGAAACTATTCATAAGGTCTCTACACATAAAATGGATCATATCATATTAGATACATTTAGACTCAAATATCCAAATCTTATTGATCACTTTTAATTGAGTTTAACTTAATATAACAACCCGCAACACATAATTGTTTCACATATAAGGCCAACATTGGATTAAGAATCCAACAATCTCCCACTTGGACTATATGTGTAACTTTACAATCATGTTTTGCAAAACCATATGAGCTCAAATTTGCTGTCATGAACTGAATGTATCTATAACCAATTCGGTCCATCAGTCATATCAACATAGGATCAAAGTGGTATTCATTACATTTATCGTAACTCTACCCATCAATGGTCACAATGCTGATATAATTGAATGACATGGATCATGATATGGATGTGTAGCAAGAAAATTTCATGCAATGTGATCTTAACATGTCTATTTTCTATTGGTCCACCATAAACCTTAGTGAGATCAAACCATAAACCAAAAACACAGAGTGTAGGCAAACAAGATACTTTATTTCTGCAGAAGATATCCTCAAAATATAATAAACCAAAACAACTTATTAAAGTTTGTCTATGACATAAATGCATTCAAGGTAACAAACTCCCACTAAAACTTAATGTCACTTAAGGTATTGACACCCATATGAGCAGTGTGCTCATGAAACAGTTCAGGTTGCACTCCTTTAGTGAGCAGATCCGCGATCATAGAGTTTGTTCCTATATGCTCTATAGACAACTGTTCACTTTGAACTCTTTCTTTTACAACTAGGAACTTGATGTCTATATGCTTTGACTTCATCGAGCTCCTATTGTTGTTAGAATATAGAACTGCTGACTTATTATCACAAAATAATTTAAGTGGCCTATTAATAGTATCCACAATGCGTAGCCCTATGACAAAATTCTGCAACCATATTCCATGATTAGATGCCTCATAACATGCTACAAACTCTGCTTCCATAGTAGAAGAAGCAACAAGAGATTGTTTTATGCTCTTCCAAGAGATGGCTCCCCCGGCCAACAGATAGATGTAGCCTGATGTAGACTTCATACTATCTTGGCATCCAGCAAAATCGGAATCAGTATACCCAACGATCTCGATTTGATCTGACTTCCGATAAGTAAGCATGTAATCTTTTGTTCTTTGTAAGTACCGTAAGACCCGTTTGGCTGCTTTCCAATGGTCTAATCCTGGATTACTTAAGTATCTACCCAACATTCCTATAATGTATGCAATATCTGGACGCGTACAAACCTGAGCATACATTAGACTCCCTACTACTGATGCATAGGGAATCTTTTGCACCTCAAAATCATTCTTAGGGCACTGATTAAGACTAAATTTGTCTCCCTTAGCTACAGGCGTATCACTTGGTTTGCAATTTTGCATGCCATACCTTTTGAGTACCTTTTTGATATAGCTCTTTTGTGATAATCCAAGAGTACCTCGAGAGCAATCTCGATGTATTTGTATTCCTAACACAAAAGAGGCATCACCAAGATCTTTCATCTCAAAATTCTTAGCTAGAAATCTCTTGGTTTTGTGTAATAAGCCTATATCGTTGCTGGCAAGCAATATATCATCAACATATAAAACCAAGAAAATATGCTTTCTCCCACAGAACTTATGGTATATACAATCATCAACCAAATTCGTCTCAAAACCATGCGAAGTGATCACTTGATGAAATTTGAAATACCATTGTCGAGATGCTTGCTTAAGTCCATAGATAGATTTCTTAGGTTTACAAACCATATTCTTTGGATCTCCCGATACAAAATTTTCTGGTTGTACCATATAGATCGTCTCATCAATGTCACCATTGAGGAAAGCGGTCTTTACATCCATCTGATGTAACTCAAGATTGAATTGTGCCACTAATGCCATTATAATCCTAAATGAGTCTTTCGAAGAAATCGATGAGAAAGTCTCTTTATAGTCCATGCCTTCTTTCTATGTAAAGCCCTTTGCAACAAGACGAGCCTTGTACCTCTCCACATTGCCTTTTGAATCCCTCTTGGTCTTAAATATCCATTTGCAACCAATGGGCTTCATACCTTCTGGCAATGGGACAAGATCCCAAACGTCATTGTCTTTCATAGACTTTATCTCTTCATTCATGGCATCAATCCACTTTTGAGATTTAGAACTTTCAATGGCTTGACGGAAGTTGATTGGATCATCTTCCATCATTCCAATGTCAACCTCATGTTCTTGAAGAAATACAATGTAGTCATATAGCAACGCACTTCTTCTTTGTCTAGTGGATCTTCTTAATGGCATAGGTTCTTGAGGTGGTAGAGTTTGTTCTTTTGGAACCGTATCTTGAATGGGATCTCCAATATTGTCTTGTTCTATTGTGTCTTGAAGAAGATCAGGAATGGAATCTTGACCAAATTCAATAACACCTGTGGGAATATCAATGCATTCCTCTTCAAAGACAATATCTCTAACCGTATCTCCCTCGGCAAACTCGACATCCTCAAAGAACCGAGCATTTCTCGACTCAAATATCGATTTAGTTGTGGGATCATAGAACTTGTAACCCTTTGATCTTTCAGAGTACCCAACAAAATAGCAACTTACTGTTCTTGAGTCCAATTTCTTTTCATTAGGCTTATAAGGCCATGCCTTAGCTAGACATCCCCACACATGTAAATGTTTTAGACTAGGTTTTTTCCCAGTCCAAAGTTCATAAGGGGTTTTGTTAGTTACTTTAGTTAGAACCCTGTTAAGGATATATGCTGTAGTCTTAAGTGCTGCTCCCCAAAGTGATTCTAGTAAGGTGGAGTGACAAATCATATTCCTTACCATGTCCTTAAGCGTTCTATTTCGTCTTTCAGCAACACCATTCATGGTGGGTGAACCAGGCATATTGTACTATGGGACAATACCGCATTCCTCTAGGAATTTAGCAAAAGGTCTTGGACGTTGTTCACCTAAACCATCATATCTACCGTAGTATTCGCCACCATGATCAAATCTAATGCTTTTAATCCTTTTGTTGAGTTGGTTCTCAACTTTAGCCTTATAATTTTTAAACATATCCAAGGACTGTGACTTTTCATGAATGAGATAAAGATAGCCATATCGTGAGAAATCGTCTATGAACGTTATAAAATATTGTTGACCATTCCAAGCAACTGTAGGGAATGGCCCACAAATATCTGTATTTATAAGTTCTAAGACGTCTAAGGTCCTATTGGCTTCAAATCTCCTTTTATTGGTTTGTTTCCCCTTTATACAGTTAATACAATCATCAAAATCTATAAAATCCAAGGGATTTAGAATTTCATCTGACACAAGTCTCTCTATTCTCCGTTTGGAGATATGACCTAATCTTTTGTGCCATAATGTAGCTGAATTTTCATTAGTTAATTTTCTCTTTATACCTCGTGTACTTACTTGTAGGGATTCATTAAATAAAGCAATAATATCAATCAAGTAAAGATTATCATAAACAGATAGAGAACCAAATCTAACTAATTTTGAATCATGAAACAAACTAAATTTCTTATTCCCAAATGAACAAGAATAACCAAATTTGTCCAAAGTAGAAATAGAAATCAAATTCCGTTTAAATAACGGTACAATGAATGTTTCATTAAGATCCAAATAAAATCTAGTCTTTAATAATAATCTAAACTTCCCAATTGCTTCAACTTTAACTATCTTGCCATTACCCACATAGATGTATCTTTCACCATCACTTGGTTTTCGGTAATGTAGGCAACCCTGCATAGACACACTGATGTGAGTTATTGCACCATAATCTATCCACCAAGTGTCTATGGGTACTGAAGTTAAATTAACCTCAGAACAAACCAAATTAAGAAGTGTACCTTTCTTAACACGCCAAGCATGATAATTGGTGCAGTGCTTCTTATAATGCCCTACAGCTCCACAGAAGTGACAACCAATACCATTTGATGCATCCGACTTCTTTGGCTGTGTCTTCTGAGGTGCCATATTTGTAGCTTCTTTATCCCTTTTCTTTTTATTATCCTTATTCCTATTCTTAGGGGTTAAGGCTAGGTGAGCACTCTCAATCTTATCTTGCTTTAGCCTTTCTTCGTTTTGAACACAGTGTGAGATGAGCTCATTCAGAGACCAAGTCTCTTTCTAACAATTATAGCTCACTTTGAACTCGCTAAACTGTGCTGGAAGAGAAATCAAAACCAAATGCACTAATAAGTCCTCTGTGAGGTCTAGCTTGAGTGCTCTTAACTTGGAAGCAAGATGAGATATCTCCATGATGTACTCCCTAATATTACCCTTACCTTTGTACTTCATTGAGATTAGGTTTACCAGGAGTGTACTTATTTCTACCTTTTCATTCTTAGCAAACCTTTTCTCAATTTCATCAAGGAACTTCTTAGCCTTTGTTATCTTATCAGATATTGTACCTTTAAATGCTTCTGGAATGGCCTTCTTCATGATCATCATACACATGTGGTTTGATTTCTCCCACTTTTCCATCTCCCTCTTGTCATCAGAGGTACTCTTATCAGTAAGAGGTGAAAGAGAATCAGTCCTTAATGCAAGGTCGAGATCCATAACTCCAAGTACTATCAATAGATTATCTTTCCACGACTTGAAGTTAGTGCCATTTAGCATAGGAATGGACTTGATGTTGGCAGTAATATTAGCAGGATTATTCATAGTTGAATAAGAACAACAAACAAATAAACAAGCTTACATAAGCCTTACAACAAAATAATAATAAATTCAAATAAAGGTAAACCCCAACTCAAAATACCGGGTAGCCCATTAATATTTCATCTTTGGACAAAACATTAACTACTAAGTGGTATCTTAGCGTAGTAATCAAACACTGACAATAAGAACATATCAAACAATAAAGCTTCCTTTGGGTCGATTTATTATTCGCATGTAAAACTAAATAATCATCACGAGTTTGTTACCACAGGTGCACTTCCAATTCTGTTAAACATTAACCTTCCTTTGGGGCCGATTAAAAATTCACAGAAGTTGTAAGCACACAACCTTTTATATTTTGAAATAAATTAATTTCTGCAAGAAGGACCACTTTCGTAGTATGTTGCTTCAATTAATTCATCTCAAAATACATATAAACAGACCAATATTCAAATTTAAAATTATATCAAACATTGAGTCAAAGGCAACTCTAATTTTAGCTAAAACTTATTGGGTCTAAGCACCCATATCCAAATATGACTCAATAATTCAAACATTAAAATTAGAGTTCAAAAGAAAAATTGGCATACATAAATATCAATCTATAAGTGATTATGGATATGTATTTGAGTACACGGTTGAAGGCATGACCGTGTATGTTAGGTTCAAAAAACTAATAGAAACTTACATGATTTGAATACACGGCCGTATATGTTAGCCTAAAAAATAATCGAATCTTGTACGGTTTGAGTACACGGCTGAAGGCATGGTCGTGTATGTTGGCCTAAAAACTAACAGAATGTTATACGGTTTGAATACACAGCTGAAGGCATGGCCGTGTATGTTGGCCTAAAAAACTAACAGAATGTTACACGGCTGAAGGCACAGCCATGTATGTTGGCCAAAAAACTAACAGAATGTTACACGACTGAAGGTACGGCCGTGTATGTTGGCCTAAAAAACTAATAGAATCTTACACGTTTTGAGTACATGGCCGTATATAACTATGGGTCGAGACCATGTATATGGAAGAGTTTGGCCGTTGAGGAAGCAACGTGATGCATTGTTTATTGATGCTGTTGCTAATTCGTTTGAAAACGGACCGTGAAGAAACCTTAATTCACCGTAGTGAATTACAATCACGGAAAGCAAAATCACCGTGTAGAGATCCGATAACATATTGGAATCATGTCGTTCCTAAATACTGCTCGTAGAGACAATATTGAACAAGACAATGGCCATTGATTTTGACGCGGAAAAATTGTGAGGAAATTATTACGATAACATATCCGATAACATGAATGATCGGAACTGATTTTAGACGTTTACATATTTTAATGTTTATCCAAAACCTAATTTCCAGAATTAGGGATAATAACACTTTATAAAAAATTACAAAAGCAATTCCTAATGATCAAATAATGTAGGCTCTGATACCAATTGTAGAATCTTGAATAATCAATTTGTGAAAATCATCACAAATAAAATCCTAGATCTTTCATGTTTGATCATTAAGAATTAAACAATAAATATGCAGAAGCGTACCTGAATCCATTGCAATCCACGATTCTTAGATTGTGCGGTTGGCCTTCCAGATCAATACGTTTTCTTTGAGAGATCCCTTTTGTTTTCTCTCTATAGTCTTTTTGATGATGGGATTCAATGAGACAAGAAAGGTACATATGACCCGGGGACCATAACCACTATTTATATAGATAACTATATGTTATCTTTTTTGGTATTTCTATTTTAGCCCATCATAAAAATAGAAACTACCCATAATGTCTCTATACATAAAAATGGCTATATCCTATTAGATACATTTAGACTCAAAATCCAAATCTTATTGATCACTTTTAATTGAGTTTAACTTAATATAACAACCCGCAACACATAATTGTTTCACATATAAGGTCAATATCGGATTAAGGATCCAACAGCAATTCCCTAAGGCTAGAGCAATTTCTCAAGCTCAAGAAAATCAGACTTTTGAGTTTCCCTATTGATGGTTCAACTTTATACAGTTTTCTACAACCTCCAAAACTCAATCTCTCCAGCGATTGAAAATCAGACAAATCAGGTGTTCTACGTAAAATATCACAGGATTCCAGAATGAGAACTTTTAATTTGACGGCCAGCTGCAAAACAATTATCATACTGAATATGAGAATAATTCAACTAAGACTAAACGGGAAAGAAATAAAAGGTCAACAACATGAAACCTGTCTTGGGCTCCAGCCGCTCCAACGATCTGTAATATTACTTTTTGAGAGGTCACGAATCACTAGGCTTTCCTCACTAAGTTTTCAAAGTATGAACTGGTTTCCGTAAGTTTTGCTCTGTCGTAATTCCATTGCGAAGAAAACACCAGGCATCTTGAGCAACATCAACTTTGCCTGATCGGAGGAATTAGAGGTTTGGGAGGTTCATGAATGGTTCTCTAGTAAAGCAATAAACCTTTGATTTGATTCCACAATCAAGTTGGAGAGCTTCAATTTTTTTGGATCCCTGTTTCTCATGTTAGATTACGTAAAGCGGTTATTATAGAAACATGTGGTGACATTTGAAAATGACAAACAGAAAAGGAGGTGTAAATTTAAATATACAACATGCCTCCAGATTTTCAAGCACACGCCTTGCATCCTCACTTGACCATAATCTACTTCTTTCACCAGGTTCTCTAATGTTTTCCTTCCGCACGATTTCCCTGCCGATGTCTCTAACTTGGTCATGCATCCAGAATTTATTATCATCTCCAAATTTTATAAGAGACATAGCTTGGAGTACTTCAACTCCCTCATCGGGGAAACAACGAGAATCTTTCCACATGTACGTTGCAATCCTCCTATCCATTCCAATAAAAAAGCATGCTATGTCAAGAAACATTTCCTGCTGCGAGGAATCTAATCTATCGAAGATATTAATTCTGATTTATTTCTTTCTTTGTTTTATTTAGTGATTAAACAAAAATCCTACATTGTAGGATTAGATAAGTATGATTGAATAATGGATAAATATGTTATCCTAAGATCACTAGTTAGTTCTAAGTTTTTGCTATTTCAATTGGATTGTAATCTTTTTATTGGATTTGATTTGATCTGAAAATTAGATTGGAATTTATGTTTTTGGCCATTTGAACTTAGCGTGTTGCTGCTGTCTATGTGGAGTTTACGAAACTTTCCTATCAGTATTTTTGTTTTCATGCTGTTGCAGTTATTTGCTCTGTTTTTGGAAGTGAAAATATTTGTTATTGCTGCTCTGTTTCTATTTGGTTCTATAGAATAATCAAATTAGTATTGTGTTTTCTTCAATTGGTATCAGAGCCGCAATGAACAACATAACCCAACTATCAGTTCCTATCCTAGATGGGAAGAACTACAACCGTCGGTCTGTTCAGATGAAGGTCCTATTTGAGTATCATGATCTACTCGAAGTGGTAGAGAATGTAGTGATTACATTGGCGGAAAATGCGAGTGATACGCAAAGGGCAGCAAATCATGATCTAAGAAAGAAAGACAAGAAGGCATTATAGTTCCTTCATCAAGGAAAGAATGATGAAACATTTGAACAAATTAAAGGAGCCACCACATCCAATGAGGCGTGGAATATCTTGTCCACATCATACAAAGGTGATGAGAGAATTAAAAGGGTATGCCTCCAAACACTAAGGCGACAATATGAACTGTTACAGATGAAATCCAATGAATCGATTAATGCATACATCAATAGAATTCATGTGTTGACAAACAACATGAAAACGAATGGTGAAACATTGTCCGAATAAAACAAAGTTGAGAAGATTTTGAGAACCTTACTTCCAAGATTTGAGCACATTGTAACAGCAATAGAAGAGAGCCATGATCTGTCAACAATGACGGTCAAGTTGTTATCTGGCTCACTACGAGCACACGAACAAAGGATGAACAAAACCAAATTGGACAAACCGATTGAGCAGGCCTTTCAATCGCAAATTTCCATAGGGAATTCCTACCAATGACATGGCAATTTCCGTGGTAAAGGAAGAGGACGAAGTGGCAACCAATTTAACAAAATCAGGAGTGATTTGAGCCATGGTGTTGCAGATTAATACAACACCTTTCACAACACCAAGCAAGTTAGTAGCCGTAGACGCAGCAGAAGACGATTCGACAAGTCCAATGTAGAATGCTTCAGCTGTCACAAATGAGGACACTTTGCAAGCGAGTGTAGACTTAAGGATAGAACTCCAACTGCAAAGTATGCAAAAGAGATACGCAATCAAGAATTAGTTGACAGTGATCATGCACTCCTAATGGTCTCCTCATCAAGCGAGATGTCTAATTGCCACACCTAGTATCTAGACATGGGCTACACGAATCACATGTGAGGTCGAAAGGAGCTATTCGTTGAGCTTGATGAGACATTCTAAGCAAAGGTGAAGTTTGGAGATGGCAGATGTGTCCCAGTGACAAGGAAAGGAAGAATTCTTATTACACTGAAGAATGGAGATCATAAGTACATTTCTAATGTATTCTATGTTCCAGATATGAAAAGCAATCTACTAAGCATGGGCCAATTAGCCGAGAGAGGCTATGAGATGCATATTTCCGGAGATGAATTTACAATTCGAGACAAACAAGGTACATTGATGATAAGAACTTGTTTATCGAAAAATCGTATGTTTTCTGTAGATATAAGCAAAGGAGAATTGAAATGTTTGAATGCAATCGGAGATGATGAGTCATGGTTGTGGCATCTTCAATTTGGGCATCTAAACTTCCAAAGTCTGGAAGCACTGGCAAAACAAAACATGGTGAAAGGACTACTACGAATCCAACATCCAGACCAGCTATGCGAAGCGTGTGTTATTGGCCAAGAACCACAGAATGCCATTCTCAAAAACAGTGGAACAAGCAAAATGACCCTTGGAGCTAGTTCATACTGATGTATGTAGTCTAATGAATACCATCTCAATTGGAGGAAATAGGTACTTTCTAACATTTACTGATGATTTTTCAAAGAAAACTTGGACTTACTTATTGAAAAGTAAAGTTGAGGTATTATATTGCTTTAAGAAGTTTAAAGTATTTGTTGAAAAACAAAGTGGACAAATGCTCAAAGCAATATGAAGTGATGGAGGAGGTAAATATATCTCAAATGAATTTAGAATGCATTGTGAACAACATGGAGTATAACACAATACAACATTTCCTTACACTCCCCAACACAATGGAGTAGTTGAAAGGAAGAATTGAACTATCTTGGACATGGTAAGAAGCATGTTGAAAGCAAAGAGATTGCCTAATAATTTTTAGGCTGAAGCGGTTTCATGTACTGTGTACTTGTTAAACAGATCTCCCACTAGAAGCGTTCCTAACACAACTCCTATAGAAGCTTAGAGTGGATTTAAGCCAAACACTCAGCATCTAAAGGTCTTTGGTTCTATTGCTTATGTTCACATTCCAGCAGCAACAAGAACAAAGTTGGATGATAGAGCTGAGAAAACCATTCTCATTGGATACAAGCAAAGGGGCTATAAGTTGTATAATCTAATGACTAAGAGAGTTAAAGTAAGTTGTGATGTGACATTTGTTGAAGATGAAATGTGGAAGTGGAATGCTGATGTTCAAGAGGATTCCTAGAAGCGAGTTATTTGTGCTATTGAAGAAGTTGTACCAAAATTAATAATAGATGGAGGTGCGACTCAAGTGACTGACACAAGGAGACCAAGAAGAGAGTATAAACCACCTACATATCTACGAGACTTCGAAACAAGCTTTAGTGGTGAAATTGATGATGGAGAGTTAGTACATCTTACCTTCCTTGCAGATGTAGAACCGGTAATACTTGAGGATGCAATTAGAAATCCCTAGTGGATGACTGCTATGAATGACGAGATGGTGGCAATTGAGAAGAATAATACATGGAAGCTCACTGATCTTCTACAAGGACACAAAGTTATTGATGTGAAATGGGTTTACAAAATCAAAGAAAAGGCAAATGGTGAAGTTAAGAGGTATAAAGCCAGGTTAGTTGCAAAGGGATTTGAGCAAAGACAATGCTATGATTATGAGGAGATTTTTGCGCCTATTGCAAGAATGGAAACCGTGCTTTTGATAATAGCATTAGTTGCTCAAAGAAAATGGAAAATTCACTAAATGGATGTGAAGTCAGCCTTTCTTAATGGATCACTCGATGAGGAAGTGTATGTGAAACAGTCACCCAAATTTGTACAAAGTAGAAAAGAAGATAAGGTGTATAAACTCAACAAAGCCTTATAAGGTCTCAAGTAAGCACCAAGAGCATGGAACAAACGAATTGATATGTTTCTTAGTGAAGCCGGTTTTCAAAAGTGTCCTTCTGATCATGGCTTATATGTGAAAGTTAACAATTCTGGAGATATACTAATCTTGTGTCTTTATGTTGATGATATAGTATTCATAGGAAGTAACTTTTAGATGATCAACGAGTTCAAGCAATCCATGAAGAATGAGTTTGAGATGATAGATCTCGATCCTATGTCTTATTTCCTTAGCATTGAAGTCACTCAAGATGATGATGGAATCTTCACTAGCCAAAAGAAATATGTAAGTAAGCTGCTGATAAGGTACAAAATGGAAGATTCAAAACTGGTTCAAACACCAATTGAAACAAGTTCAAAGCTGGTTAAGGATGGTGATGAACAATGTGTTGATCCGACATACTTCAAGCAAATTGTTGGAAGTCTTAGATATTTAACTTGCACAAGGCCTGATATATGTTATGCAGTAAGCTTGATCAGTAGGTTCATGGAAAGTCCTCAATAGCATCGTTTACAAGCAGTAAAGTGGATCATGAGATATATCAAAGGGACGCAAGATCTTGGTTTGTTCTTTACATCAGCTGAAGAATGTGAACTAGTGGGATATTCGGATAGTGATTGGGGAGGAGATTTGGATGAAAGAAAGAGCACAAGTGGTTATTGTTTTTTATTTGGATGGACAACATGTTCATGGACAATGAAGAAACAACCCATTGTTGCTCTATCAACATGCAAAGCCGAGTACATAGCAGCAGCATCATGTGTTTGTCAAGTGATTTGGCTCAATAATATAATAAGTCAAATTAGATGTGAGCTGCAAATTCCTTTGAAGATTTATGTAGACAATATATTAGCAATTAATTTAGCTAAGAATCCTGTTTTTCATAGAAGAAGCAAGCATATTGATATAAGATATCATTTCTTAAGAGACCAAGTTGCAAAAGGAGTGATCAAGCTGGAATATTGTAGAACTGAAGATCAAATTGCAAATATCTTCACCAAACCATTGAAGATTGATTCATTCATCAAGTTGAGAAACCTACTTGGAATGAAGAACGCTACAAATCAAAATTAAGGGAGGATGTTGAAGATATTAATTCTGATTTATTTTTTTGTTTGTTTTATTTAGTGATTAGACAAAAATCATATTGTAGGATTGGATAAGTATGATTGAATAATGGGTAAACATGTTATCCTAAAATCACTAATTAGTTTTAAGTTTTTGCTATTTAAATCAGATTGTAATCTTTTTATTGGATTTGATTTGATCTGAAGAATTAGATTGGAATTCACGTTTTTGGCCATCTGAACTTAGCATGTTGCTGTTGTGTGTGTGGAGTTTACGAAACTTTGCTGTCAATATTTTTGTTTCCTTGCTGTTGCTATTATTTGCTCTGTTTTCGGAAGTGAAAATATTTGTTATTGCTACTCTGTTTCTATTTGGTTCTATAGAGTAGCAAATTAGTATTGCGTTTTCTTCATAATCCACTATAACTTATCCATAGCGTGTCATAGACATCCTTAGGGGGGCAATTATCTAACTTTTCAAAAGTATCCTCCCATACCGTCTTGGGTTTTACAGAAAGGAAAGATCCAATAACCTCCAAAGCCAAAGGGAGTCGTCCTGTTTTTTTTTACAATTTCCATAGATATATCTTCATAATCAGTAGCTGGTAAATCCCTCCTATAGGCTTGTTTGCAGAATAGGAGAAGGGCTTCATCAAAATGCAGAGGCCCAACTTCATAAGTTCCACTCACTTGAGATTCAATAAAGACACCTTTGTCTCTGGTAGTAACAAGGATCCTACTTCCTGCAGCAAACCATTTAAGGTCAGCAGCAAGCACACTTATTTGCTTCTTTTTGTCCACATCGTCAAGCAAAATGATAACTTTTTTGTCTCGAAATCTTTCACCCAGCACTTTTATCCCTTCATCAACATTAGCAAACTCATCCTGTGGAATATTTCCAGACTTTAAGATGTCAGACACCAGTTGAGCTTGCAGCTTTTCTAGACCCCTTGGTTGCAAGGACATTTCACGAATGTCCGTAAGGAAGCTGGAGTACTCAAAATGCTCGAAGAGTTGATTGTAGGTTTTCTTGGCAAGAGTAGTCTTACCAACGCCACCGATACCATAAATTCCAACTATTCTCACATCATTGTCTCCAACCTTTAATAGTTGCATGACTTCTTCTACACTGTCTTCAATTCCAACTATAGAATCTTTTACAATGAGATGTGCTTTTTCAGTTCTCTCCAGACCTTCGAAACTACATTCTGAACTAATTCCCCTTCATGTCTGCCACAGTTCCATATCAGATTGATTCCATGCCATAAAACAAGAGTAAATATAACATTAGCCAAAATGCAGGCAAGAACAGCTTAATTAAAATTTTTCAACTTCTAAAATATATAACTTGTAGTAAGCTTGGTTTAAAATTGTCCTTTCAGGATTTTATACTCATGATAGAAATGATTATATATTACGCTAGGGACGAAGACGTATGCTCTAAGTTTCGAATGATTGTCATTCGTCTTCTACTTAATTGATGAAAAATATAGATGATACATCGAAATATAGATTCATCCATCGAGGGACTCACATTGATATTAAAAAAAAAAGGTTAATCAATATAATTAATGCATTCAGATTAATGTTGCTTGATGTGTTGCAATGGTTGTTTGGAGCCTTGGAGATGCTAACTTCATCCTTCTAGATTTCAAAATGGAATGACACTAGTTTATCTAGAGTCACACTTTTGGATTTCATAATTGTATTCTTTTTGGACTTGAATCTTCTAAAACTTATTATTTTTAAAATTTCTTAAAATTACCCATGTAAAATATTATTATGTATAATTAATGATTGAAATCAAAAGAAAAAAGAAAGCGTTATAATGATATCACAAGGTATTTAAAAAAAAAAATTGATAATCTCAATCATTAGCTTATAATTTTAAAAAACTTAAGATAAAAGTAAATTTAGAAGATAAAAAAAAAAAAAGAAAAAAAAAAGAGAGAGCTCAAGATTTATATATTAGCTTTACATTTATGAGGTGTCAGTTAAATTTTAATGTATATATCTGCACGTGGAAGAAATTTCTAGATCCTGGACCCATCCATATTTTTTGATACATTGGTATTTATACCTTAAGAATAAGTTTAAGAAATTTAGAACAAAAACCTAGAAATAAAGTTAGAACCAATATTGCTCAACCCTAGTTTAAGCATCACGATTCTTTAATAAATTGCCATTATCTTTTTTGCATTATTTTCTAGTATATTCAAATCCAAACAGATTCAGCCAGTTTAATTGGATTAACTAGGAAATTAGTATTCCTATCACCACAATAGAGTAATAGACTCACCACAACCAACGACTAAGAATTTATGAGCCAACAGGCCGTCACAACCGGCCAGTTTCTTTTAGTCCAAGTGCACAAAAACCTCAGACTGAAATCTTGTACTAACACTGATTGCCCCATCGACAAAATTCCAAACAGAAATTTCGAGAGAATCAAATAGAAATTCCCCAATAAGGAGGAGCTCAGGCATAATAAACAGAATGGCTCTTAATATTTAGGAAAAAGTATAAATTTAATCATCAACATTTACCTTATTTTCTATTTCAGTTCTAAATATTTAATTTTTTCTATTTAGTCCTCAATATTTATAAAAATTTGTAAATAAGTTCATAATTAGTTTGCCATTAATTTTTTCGTTAAGATTGATACATTGTGAGATCTAATTGGTCAAAATAACTTATTTCAACCAATTAAATCATTCTACATATCATTTTCCACAGAAAATTTAATACCATCGGTAGAAAGACTCATTTGCAAACACTTACAAACATTGAGGAATTGAATACAAATAATTCAACGTTTAGGATTGAAATAAAAAATAATAATAATAATTAAAAACTAAATTTATACTTTTTCTTAATATTTACTTGAGTAAAGAAGCAATACGTATAGCTTCTTAGTTTCAAACGTGTCCCCACACTAAACGATATAGGACTTCAAAACCTCAAAGTTCCAACTGCAGCTTAGTGTTCTCATTTTCAAGCGTCTTCGTTGAATCTATGTGAGATAAAATTTTAAGGGATTTGCAATATATTATTTTGATTAAGGGCCTTATGCATTCTTATTCTTTGTAGCCCCCGAACAAATATTTTTTTCCTTGAAAATAGATACATTTGGAGACCCAAATCCTTTTTTTCTTATAGGATAAACTACATGATAATGATATCTCTAGAAAAGTTTTAAAATTACATGAAACTCTTAATTTTTTAGAAGGCAATACATGAATATCTAAAAAAGCTATAGAGCCCATTTTCTTTATGTATCGGTTACTTATGTATAATTTTATACTAATGTGGACAATGCATGTAATACATTTAATTAACAAAACTACTAAAAAAATTAAAATGAAAAAGAAAAAAATAAATTGAAAATGAATTTAAAAAAAAAAAGAAATAGAAAAAATACCTTATTTCTTTCTTCTTTTTCTATTTTATTAATTTTCTAAAGTTTTATCATTTTATTAATTAAATATATTATATGAGTTGTTTATTTCAGTAAAAGATTATACATACAGGCAACACATAAAAAATTAGACTCCACAACTATCTTAAATGGTTCAGAACTAGAGAGTATACTGTAATTGCCCTTTCTTACAAGCACATGCTTTTCATTTCGTTGGAAATACATATTATAGTTTTAAGTTATAAAAAAGTTACCCTCCAGCAACATTCTGCAATTCCCATCCCTTCAAGGCTCCAATTTCTGCAAGAGCATTTCTCCGTTCCTGAACCGTCTTCTCACCATAACGCTCTAAGTGTGTTTGGAACAACTCCTCGTAAGTTCTAGACTGGTGTCTGACTTGATGAGGCGTGACGTCATAGAAAATGGGCAGAACCAACTGATTCTTGCATTTCACCTTGTCATTCTTACATTTCACCTGTGGGCCACTTCCTTTAGACACCATTTGCTGGAAGCATAGTCTTTAGAAAGATGGGTATACAGATCTTAGACTGAGTGATGGCTTTAAGAAGGTTTTCACCGATCTCTTCTCCAACACGAAGCTCTTCGTTGTCTCTGAACGCACGTATACCAGCACCTATAAGGCTAGTGTACAGATGATCGGCGAACTTTTTTCGAGTATCTGAACCTCAAGAAAACTTCATAGTCAGATCCTGCTACAAAGCCATAGGAAGAAGAGGACGATGCATTTGACGTGTCTGTGTTGACATAGGTCATCTCTGAATCGGAAGTGTAATCGCGATCTGTAGTGTTGGAGCTTCTCTTCTTGTATGAACTAGGGATATTGAATGGTAAAACAGACAAAACAATGGACGGTAAGCTCCAGAACAGCTTGATTCAAGTTGTGATGAGATTATATTGATGAGTATCCCTCAAAGAATATAGTGATGAGTATCCCTCAAACTTGTCGGTCTAGTTAAAGGCAAGTGTGTTAAGGAAATGGGTAGGGTTTTTCCTTTGGCCTGTATGAAGAAATACGTTAAAGTTGACTTCAACTCGTTTACTTCGATGAATAGAATAAAACTATAATAAAATAGTTATTATTGAAGAATATCTATTATGGCGAATTGATACGATGCTATTTACTTAGATATAATGGAATTGAGACTATATTGTTTACTTAAAGGAATAAGGATGAAATAAAGGACGGGAGTAGATCCTCAATCGAGATCGGCGACGACAAGGGTAGATACACGATGGAAAGGCTAAACAGAAGCAGCTACGACAGAGCTGGCGATGACCACAGTGAGGGACGATCAAGATCGGCAACGATGGGCAGAACGAGGAACAATGCATGAGGTTTGGCAACAAATCCACAACGGTGAGGGACGAGCGAGGCTACATGAGGACAACGACAATGGCTAACCACAACGAGGATGACGATGATGGCTGACCACAGCGAGGACGATGACGATGGTTGAGCATAGCGAGGATGACGACGATGGCTGACCACAGAGCGAATGACGACGATGGTAGATGCACGACCAAGGTTGCACAAAGACCGATATTCTCATTGGCAATAGGCCAATCAATATTCAAATCGACAATGATGATTGATGATGAAAAGCACTGAATTGCTATTACGAGGAATAGATGAGGGAATAACGATTCAAGATTTTGTGGAATTGCAATTCCGTACGAATTGCTATTTTTTGAAGTAAATAACGTAATAATCATTCTACATGTAATAGATCCATAATAAAATAATTATTATGTTATGTTACTTTTCAAAAGTGGAGCGTTTATTCAGCAAGCCCTGGGGACCGATTAACGTTTCCTTCTTACTCCATGAACCCACTTTTCGGTTGGGCCCTTGTCTGAAGAAGTACGTTAGAGCTGGCTTGACTGACTTTTCGAGACTCGAGAGTGGAGCGTTTGTCGGAAGTAATACGTTAGAGTTGCCTTGACTTACTTTTCGACAGTGGAGCGTTTACTCAGCAAGCACAGGGGACCGGTTCTAACGTTTCCTTCTTGCTCCGTGAAACCACTTTCGGTGCTTTTCTACTTTCTTTCCTTTTTTTTTTCAAAAAAAAATTCTTAATATTGGTTTCCAAAATAATATAAAAGAATTTAAGGAATTTTTTTAAGAATTTAAGCCATTTGTTAGGGGAAAAAAAAGTTGGTAACTATATTCTACTTTTGAAATGCACGATAACTGAATAAACCTACGGACTTTATTTCTTTATATAACGATCTTATGGATTGATTTACAAAATAAATAAATAAATATTAATTGAAAAATATCGTCTAATCTTATGATTAGATTTTACTCATTATTTACACAGACGGAAAGAAGGAGAAAGTTCACTTGATAGCTTGGAGTAGACTTTTTTTTGTTATGTATAAGAGACCGAAAATATTAATTAAAAGCATCAAAACACACTTATGTTTTACAATTTTTTTCTTTTTAATTTTGCAATAATATAGCTTTATGATATATTTAATTTTATATGAGTAATCATGATATTTTATTAGACTAATTATTATAAAACTATCTGGATAAAAGCAGTTTGATGAAAAATATTTGAACATTGAAGATTCAATTGATATATTTTCTTTTTCTTAAATGATTTTAATTCATTTGATTATAATCATATTTTCATGCCATATAAATTATATCCCCACTTGAATAAATAAATAACATGCACTAAAATATATAATATATGATATATAAATATATTTTGAATTCACAATTGTTGATAGCCAATTTTTGACATGAGCTTTAAAGCCCAAAACGGTCAAGCCCAATGGCTCAGCATAACTTAGCCTACTGTTCTTAGATCTAAGAAGCACAATGCATTAAATGGGAATAGATGCATCCATGCCTTATATGTCAAAAGATTACACCAAGTGTCAAATGAAAATTTCAAAAATAAATAAATAAATGAATAAAAGGGTCAATGGAAACAAAAAGAAAATTTTGGATTTAATTAAGAAGGAATTACAAAGTTGGAAAAATCAATTATTCTGAGAAGGACCTTTTTTTCCCTTGAAATTGATTTTATTGAATTTGAGCCTGAATAAACTTAGAGAATCTAAATATAACTCTAAAACCTTAGTTAGATAAAGAAAATTAATTACAAATGATTTAGAGACAATTGGAAATAAAAGTTTTGAATTTGGAAGACAATTGAGTAGAATGACTAAAATGCCCTTAAGCTCAATTTTATTAAAGGGTGGTCAAATACTTGAGTTCTTAAGGGCAATTTAGGAAAAGGAATGAATCATTTTTCAACTAGAATAAAGTGGAAAAAAAATGAGGAAAAATAAAATGCGAATTACGCTAAAAAGCAAGGACACATGTCACTTTTAGGTTAGTACCCTTAAACCATTATTGTTGGGTAAGATATTAAAATAATATTGTAAACACCTCATTTTTGCTTTAATAATCAATAATAATTAATTTTCAATTTTCCTCATTTTTTTCTAATTTAGCAAAAATAGGAAAAACATTCAAAAAATAAAATAAATAGGAAAAATAAATCAATTTTGGAAAATAATTGTAGAAATGGTAATAAAAGGGATTAAATAATTCTTACAAATGTTTGAAATTTCAAAAAAAATACAAAAATAATAAAAAATCGCATTGCATATATGCAAATTGCGAAAATAAAAAAATTGAGTAAGTGAGCTAGCCCAACTAGTCCAAGCCACAGCCCTATGCACATGGGAGGGGGTCAAGTCACGGGTTTGAAACGCAGGGGAGGCAGAATCCGCATTTTGCAATTTTTTTCCTCGCTTGGGACACGTGTCAGCAGCTGATTGGCTAGAATGGGCGCACGCACCGGGCGTGTGACTTTCTTCAACCTTCGTCCGAGATCGTCGCCGATAAGGGGAAAAATCGCATTTCGGCCGTTTTGATTCGATTTTTTGCACAAATCCAACAAATCTTTAATTGAAATAGGATAAACATCATCTAATTTGAATCAAATCGCAACAAATCGAAGGATTTACACAAATCGGAGATGGGTTTTTCAACCAAAATCCGATTTGCTTCAATCGGAGGAAATTCGAGCTTATCCAGCTTGATTTCTTACGCCTATAAATAGAAGAGGAAGGGAGGAATCAGAAGCACAGATCAGAAGTGAGAAAAAGAGAGAAATCGAAGCTTCGCCGGATTTTCCAAGCCGCGACCGCCGATTAAGCCTCGAATCACCACTAAGAGGCATTTTTGGAGAAATCCACCACCACGGTTGAGTTCCCCACCCCCGAAAACCTAGGAAACGACACCTCAACCTCCTCGAAAGGCCGCCGGAACGCCGTCAACGAGCACCTCCAACCGCCGTGACCAATCAACCCGACCTAACCCGCACACCGACCCGGATCTAGGTAAGTTGGATTTTCTGATTTTTTTTTGTATTTTTTATTTTTTTGAGTTATCTTATTTATTTTTTCGAATTTATTTATCTCTTTGTTATTTATAATTCAAAAATGGAAAAACATTAGAATTTAGATTAGTTTTTTTTAGGATTTAATTTAGGATGAATAATAGAAAATAATAAAAAATAATAATAATAACAATTACAAAATAAAATAATAATAATAAATTATAAAAATATAAAATAAAAAAATGATAAAGATATATTAGAAAAAATGATAAAATTCAGATTTTTAGTTTAGGGTAGATAAATACCATAGGAGAAAATTTTTCAATAGAAATTAATAAAAGTTAATAAAAATTATAAAAAATTAATAACAATTATAAAAATTAATAAAAACTTATAATAATAGAGGTGAGTTGAAAAATATGAAAATAATTTTTTTTATCACTTAGAAAAATCCTTTTCTTAAAAACCCAAAATCAGTTTTTTCCTTAAAATTATTATTTTTCAGAAAATCAAATGATCAAGCTTAGGCTTAGATTTTTCCACAAAAATACTAAAATGATAAAAGCATAAACCAAAAGTAATTTCATAATTAAAAATCACAAACACATTAAAGTTTTTCAGGAAAAACGAACTACAACCCATTTGATCATGAATAGCAGGTACGTAGCCACCCATTTGGGGCAACTCTAAAAAGAATAAAAAATCATTTTCTTAGAATAACTTATTCAAAAACACAATAAAAAGATAACAAAAAATAAAATAAAAGACATTAGGAAAAGGTTTAGATTTTAGGAGAATAGGGTGGTAACCTTAAAGTTTTAATAAGTTAGCCTTCAAACTCAAAAACTCTGGTTTTCCCTTTCCTCTTTTCACAAAAACGAAAAAAAGGAAATTTCCCTGACTAGTGGTCTAAATTATGATTAATCTACTCAATTAGTCCTAATTCAATCTTTCCCAACCACAGTTGGGTGGCGACTCCAAAATAAAATGAAATTCCTAACTCAAGTCGAGGATCTACATTAGATAAGCATAAGGTCTAGTATAGATCAGATTAGAAATGAAAAATAAAAAATTAGACTCGACAGGATAGCGACTCCGCTGGGGACTCTCTCTAGTAGGCTAGCCACATAAATCTCCTCAAATCACTTTTTCAATAAATATCTTTTTTGGCTTGTTACATTGTTGCTAACCTTTCAGGGATTTAATTAGATTTAGGGTTCGATTATTCACCTCTATTGTTGAGTCTGCATGCGTGTAACTGTGTGAGTAGATACGGTCAAACCCGGACTGTCTTAGGACCCTAAGACGGGGGGGCATTGTGTAGGTTTCGGGTGAAGTGATATGATCACCATTCGGGACTGATTAGGGTACCCCACCCAATGCTTCGATATGGCTTGAGATCCATTTCTTCGAGAATGTGGGAGGCTATAGAGCTTGGGGACCTGTTAAAACCTACCCATCTGCATACACAAAGTCATGGACTGACAATCGATTGATGATGTAATACTTTTATTCTGTTCGTGGAGTTCAAATACATTTCTCTGTAATGCTGTCATTGTAACATAGTTCTTTTTGTAATTAGAAATTTTTGTTGTAATAGATGGCTAGTTCCACAATTGACCGCCACCTATGCAGCAGAAGACCAAGAAAGCTAGGAAATAGATTATTATTGTACTTTTTATTTTTTCAAACTCCAAGTTTCCAATAAAAGTAAAGTTTCAGTATTATATCATTAATTGATTGTTGGCCCCTTTATTTTAGCATATGTGTGATACATGCATCATATTTACATACCTGCATCTGTATGATGGTACTGGATGCCTCAAGATGCACACAAGGCTGTACGTCCGGAAAGTGAGCAAATATGCTCAACATGACCAATTTATGATCCAGACCTTTCAGGATAGCCTTACAGGCCCTGCCCTCGTCTGGTATGCCCACCTAGACTTCAATCAAGTCAATACTTGGGAAAGGCTTGCTCGGGCATTCTATGACCAGTATAAGTTCAACATTGAAGTTGCCCCCTCAGTAAACGACTTGGGAAGTCTTCGGAAGAGACACGCTGAGTCTTTCAAGGAGTATGCTCAACGCTCGAGAGCTCAAGCTGCTAGGGTAGCAACCTCGATTTCTGAAAAAAGAGCTGACATTCATCTTTGTCAACACTCTCGATAAAACCTACTTCTCACATCTGGTAGGCCAGACGTCATCTAGCTTTACAAAGGTAGTGGTAGCGGGGTACCGGATCGAAAATGCCATCACAACAAGTAGACTCTAAACAATAGATCCTCCCAGGGTCACACCATCACAAAGGCCTTTGGGAGGTAACAAAGCCAAGGAGTCTACCGTCAATACAGTTAACTCCGGCAAAGTAGGCAAGGCTGGGACCCGCGTAACATTCCAGACTACGAGTGCCCCAATCCAACAGTCCCCGACAAATCACGCCAAGGCCACCAGAGTCCCGAGACAGTTCACTCTAATCCCGATCTCGCTCAGCCATGTCTTCATTCGGCTACGGGCGGATAATTTGATTATCTTCGAGATCCCAAATGACCGATACAAGCCTAGAAATTTCGACTCAAGCCTCAAATGTGACTATCATATGGGCCAAGAGGGGCATTCTACAAACAGATGCTGGAGGCTCCGAAACAAAATCCAAGATCTGATTGACGCTGGGATTGTGCAGCTGGACTTTGTTAACACCTCGGCACCTAATGTCAACACTAATCCGCTACCCAACCATAAGCCCACTGTCAATATGATCACATCCGAAGAGCCGGATCCTAAAGAATCCTCAAGACAGCAAAAAGCAATAGAGTAGCGAAAAAGTCATCCACGTCAAACTCCGGAGGAAACCCCTAAGTCACATATCAAAAAGAGATGGTTAGCTGGAGACCCAATAGTCAGTACATTAGGCGAATTGCATGGGAGATTCAAGTATCTGGTAAATTACTCTTATACCCCAACTGAGTATGGGCCGCCTAGTGGATGGGGGCCCGAGTTTGAGAAAGAAGACAACCCACTAAAAGAAGGGGAGAAGTCCGTGAACATGATAAAATCAAACCAAAAGCCAATGGTCATAAAGTGCTATGAAGGACAATCAACCGAGATGCAAATTCTAAAGAAGAGGTATGTGTTCAATGTCCCAATACTCGCAGAGAGGTATAAGGTGGCACCATTTGACTATTAGGCTCTTGATCAAGAAAGAGCCCCTATGGTAAGAGGAATCACCCACTCTGGGAGAGTTTATGACCCGAAATACAAAATCTCAACTGAGGAGCCCAACATAAAGGTAGGAAAAGAAGAAGAAGATGGGCTCTCTGCATTTACAAAGATGGTCAAGGCAAGCAAATATAAGATCATGGAACAACTGAACAAGGTTCCAGCCCAGATATCACTTATGGGCCTCCTTACAACCTCCGAGCCTCACAGGGAAGCACTCTTCAAAGTGCTCAAACAGATCAAGGTACCAGAGGGCATCACTACAGACAAATTGAGTCATGTGGTAGATTCCATCTTCACCATGGACCAGATATCTTTCTCCCCCGAAGAGCTAAGAGAAGACAGAGACCAACATACAAAACCGTTGTTCATAGTGGTAAAATGTAACGACACGATCGTCTCCCGAGTACTCATTGACAATAGGTCGTCTCTCAACGTATGCCCATTAGCTACCCTCGAGCTACTGGGGGTCAATCTAAGCAATATCAAACCAAGCTCGACAATGGTCAAGGCTTTCGACAGGTCGAAGAGAGACATCATAGGGGAGATAAGCTTGCTAGTAAAGATTGGCCCACAGGTGTTCTACATCTCCTTGCAAGTCCTCGACATCCCAAGGTCTTTTAATCTACTTTTAGGAAGGCCATGGATACATACCGCTGGAGCCATACCCTCAAGCCTCTATCAGAAAGTCAAGTTCATTGTAAATGGACAGATCATCACCGTACTGGGAGAGCAAGATTATGCCATCTATAAAGAAATCGCCATACCTTACATTGGGGAGGACGGTTCTGAAGACTTTGGTCTCCAGATATTCAACGAGGTGAATGTGGTGACCAGCAAGGAAGGCCATCAGTTCAAGGAGGGGCAGCAAGGGACGTTTGGACTAGGGTACGTTCCTACAGCCTAGGAAGAGGCACAAGCCAGAGGTGTCAGAGGCAAGAGGAAAGAGAAGCCAAGTAACACTCAGATGCGCTTTCCACCCCTCCAACAATCATTCAAACAAGCAACTATCATTCAAGAGCCAAAGATAAGCGAAGCTGACGTCAGTAATGGGAGCTCAACCTCTCGCATGTCCAAGCAGCATCCAGCTCTCAATAATTGGTTCTATTATCCTATTGATAGCACTAGGTCAGCTCAAGGATGGGTAATAATTATTAAACAATTTTTATTGTGATTTCTTTTCATAATTCAATAAATTACAATTTGTCTTGCTTATATATATGTACTTTTGTTTCACTTCACCTAGATTCCCTACCATCGAACGTCAAGGACATTTCGCACAGGTAAGAAATGAAAACACTGATATCGTTTCCAACACTGCTAGGTCAGCTATTGGAGGCGATGTCCTTGACCACGAAATAATACAAGAAAATTGGCAAAGACATGAACAAAGTGAAATTTCAATCGACGAGCCGGTGGAGACAGTAAATCTAGGAAGCGTTGAGAAACCTAAAAACCTCAAGATCGGGACCAGTTTAAGTGCCAAGCAAAAACGTGAGATGACCGAGCTGTTAACTGAGTATGCAAATGTGTTCACCTGGTCATATGGCGATATGCCAGGATTAGACCAATCAATAGTAGTTCACAGGCTTCCCATAAGGGAAGATGTCAAACCTAAAAAACAGAAATTGAGAAGATTTAGGCCTAACATCTTACTAAAAATTAAAGAGGAAGTCAAGAAACTGCTAGAAGTGGGGTTCATCGAAGTATCTAACTACCTAGAATGGGTAGCGAATATAGTCCCCGTTCTAAAAAAGAATGGAAAAGTACGCGTATGCGTAGACTTCCGAGACTTAAACCAAGCTATGACAAAAGATAACTTCCCCCTATCTCACATTGATGTTCTGGTGGACAACACTGCAGGAAACCATCTTTTCTCATTTATAGATGGTTTCTCGGGATATAACCAAATAAAAATGGTTGAAAAAGATAAAACTAAGATGACTTTCATCACAACATGGGGAACTTTCTATTACAAAGTCATGCCCTTCGGTTTGAAAAACGCCAGGGCAACGTATCAAAGAGCTATGGTCGCAATACTTCATGATATGATGCATTGAGAAGTCGAAGTATACGTCGACGATATGATAGCCAAGTCTAAGGAAAAAGAAAGCCATGCAGATATTCTGAGAAAGTTGTTTAAGCGATTGAGAAAGTTCCAGCTCAAGTTAAATCCAAAAAAGTACACTTTTCGGGGTCATGACAGGCAAGTTGTTAGGGTTTGTCATAAGCCAGGAAGGCATTAAAATCGACCCTGACAAAGTAAAGTCTATACTAGAGCTACCTTCTCACGTACTGTTAAAGAGGTAAGAGGTTTGCTGGGAAGGTTGAATTACATAGCTCGTTTTATCTCACAGCTCACAAACAAATGTCGTCCACTATTCCGTCTGCTAAAAAAGAATGCCGTAGTAAAATGGGATGATGAATGTGAAGAAGCATTCAAGACGATCAAAGACTATCTCATAAAACCTCCAGTCTTGATAGTCCCAAAGAAAGAGAAGCCTTTATTCTTATACCTTACGATACTCCCTGAATCCATAGGATGTGTGTTGGGGCAAAAAGATGAAGAGGGAAGAGAGCGTTCCATATATTATCTAAACAAAAAATTCACAGACGGGGAACAGAGGTATTCAGAAGTAAAGAGGACTTGCTGTGCTCTGATTTGGGTCATGCACCAATTGAGGCAATACACCCTTTACTATCACATTGAGCTACTGACAAGACATGATCCTCTAAAGTACTTGGTAGAGAAACCCGTTTTGTTAGGAAGAATCTCCAAGTGGCAAATGCTCTTATCAGAGTTTGATATCACATACATAAATCAGAACTCGATGAAAGGGCAATCTTTAGCCGACCAATTGGCAAAACACCCAGTCAAGGGAGATTCCCAAGAGCCACAAGCCCAATTCCCTTATGAAAATATATTAACAGTGGAAGGTACACCAGTAGAAGATTGTGGGATAGACCAGAACCCTAAGTGAAAGATGTTCTTTAACGGAGCTACCAACGTATTCGGTTGTGGGATCAAGGCGGTGTTGATATCCCCAGACGGAACACAATTCCCTTTAACAACGAGGCTCATATTTCCATATACTAATAATATCGCGAAATATGAAGCATGCATCCTCGGCCTCAAAATGGCTTGCCACATGGAAATCCATGAATTGGAAGTGTACGGAGATTCGTCGCTCATCATATTACAGAGAGAGGGGAATACAAAACTAAAGACCTCAAGTTGGTACCATACCATCAGCATTTGACAGAGCTAATAGAAGAAATCGAGGCAATCACTTTCACATACATCCCGAGAACTCAGAATCAGTTTGCAGATGTACTCGCCACGCTAGCATCTATAATTCAGATAACAGGGGGAGTCGAAGTCCAACCATTGAAAATAGAGATCGAAAATCGGCCCGCCTACTGTTTGGTAATTGAAAAGACACAAGATGATAAGCCCCGGTATCACGACATCAAAACTTTTCTCCAAGAAAGCAAATACCCTGAAATGGCTAGCAAAAGTGACCAAAGAACGCTTAGAAGGTTAGTAAGTCATTTCTTATTAAGTGGGTCTGTGCTTTACAAAAGATCGCCTGATACCACCTTACTAAGATGTGTGGATAGAAATGAGGCATGTGAACTGATGAAAGAAGTGCATGAAGGGGTATGTGGACCTCAAATGAACGGCTACATGTTGGCTTGAAAAATCATGAGGTTGGGTTACTATTAGCTAACCATGGAATCAGATTGCATCAAATATGTCAAGCACTGTCATTTGTGTCAAGTGTACGTAAACTGGATAAATGCTCCACCCAACAAGCTGCATTCGTTGTCTGCACCATGGCCTTTCTCCATGTGGGGGATCGACATAATCGGCCCAATCACTCCGACAGCATCCAATGGCCACAGGTTCATATTAGTAGCCATTAATTACTTTACCAAGTGGGTGGAAGCTTCATCATATTCCAATGTCACCAAAGGGGTAATAGTCCGGTTCTTGAAGAGGGACGTAATAGCCCGATATGGAGTTCCTGAGTCAATTATCACCGACAATGGTACCAATCTCAACAACAAGTCGATGACAGGTTTATGTTAACAGATCCACATAAACCATAGAAATTCAACTCCCTACCGACCTCAGATGAACAGGGCAGTAGAAGCAGCCAACAAGAATATCAAAAGAATCATCGAAAAAATGACAATCACTTACAAAGATTGGCACGAGATGTTGCCATTCGCCCTCATGGCTTACAAGACCTCAATTAGAACATCTACTAGAGTCACCCCATATTCTCTGGTATATGGTGATGAGGTAGTGCTACTAGTCGAGGTCGAAATACCATAATTCAGAATTCTGTCAGAAACGCAGTTAGATGAATCAGATTGGGTAAAGAAGAGGCTTGATTAGTTGAATTTGATTGACGAAAAAAGACTCATTGCATTATGTCACGGCCAGTGTTACCAACAAAGGATGGCCCGAGCATTTAACAAGAAAATGAGACCTCGATGCTTCAAAGAAGGGGATCTGGTGCTAAAGAAAGTTCTCCCGAATGCTCAAGATTCCAGAGGGAAATTTACCCCAAACTATGAGGGTCCATATGTGGTGAAGAAGGTATTGTCAGGAGGTGCTCTGATATTAACTCAAATGGATGGTCCAAAATTGAGAGACCCCATTAATGCAGATGCTGTTAAGATGTACTATCTTTAGGCAAGGGAATTGAAATTTTGCCGATGTTTATGAAAGCCAATATTCAATACAAATTTCGTTGAGTCCAATTTTCATTTTTTTTTTTTTACAAGCAAAGTTAATGTCTCTGAATGGTCGATAATTCCGACCAATTCTCATTAAAACAAACATTCCTGAGCACATTACCCACCACTTCACCAATGAATGATGAACATTAAAATGACAATGAATCTCAATAAATTTTGTGATATAATTCTACCTACTTTTAAGCATTGAACCTAAGACATTAGTAGGATAATACTACAATCAAAAGAGCCATGAGCATAAGAAAGGAAGCACATCAAGACCCTCAGCCCTGTTTTAAAGCAAGAGTAAGCAAAGGAGAAGCAAACCAGCACGAAGGTTCAGTTGTTTGGTTGCTATCCGCGATAAATTAGTAAGCATCTTAGAATAAATAACTATCATCCACATATCATAAAACATCCCTTATCAAATCATTTAACCCATTCATTAGAAGCACTTTCAAAAGCATAGGTTAGTCAGCCTACAATAGGGCACTTTCCTAAACATCCTCTCTTAGGGTCAGCCCATAAGGGCACCTTTTTGAGACATTTCTCCCTGCCATAGGTTAGTTAGCCCACAATGGGGCACTTTCCTAAATATCTCTTCTCAAGGTCAACCTATAAGGGTACCTTTCAAGACATTTCTTCCCCAGGATCACGAGCCTAACAAGACGCTTCCCACCATAGGTTAGTCAGCCCATAATGGGGCACTTTCCTAAACATCCCTTCAAAATGTCAGCCTATAGGGGCACCTCCTGAGGCATGTCCTCTCGCTATAGGTTAGTTAGCTCACAAAGGGGCACTTTCCTAGATACCCTTTCTTGAAGTTAGCTCATAGGAGCACTTTTCAAATCTATCAAGTAGTTAGCTCACAGGAGCATTTTTCAAATCTATCGATCAGTTAGCTTAGAGGAGCACTTTCAAATCTATCGACTAGTTAGCTCCGAGGAGCACTTTTCGAATATATCCATTAGTCAGCTCATAGGAGCACTTTTTCAAATTTTTCGACAACCGATTAGTCAGCTCATAAAAGCACTCTTCGAAGGTATTTTTCCCAAACAGTTAGTAGTCTAGCCGGATGCTTCTATTGACGAGTAGCCAGCTCATAAGAGCGCTTCCTAAGACAATCTTCTCTTTAAGGTTGCTAGTCCAATAAGACGCTTCCTATCATCAGCTATTACATACTCCTAAATAATCCTTGAGATGTTTCCTATCGCCAATTAGTCAGCCCATAGAGCACTTTTTGGGATGATACATTACTCTAGATTGTTAGTTTGTTTAAGACCATTTCCTAAGCAATACCAACCATCACAAAGTATTCGTAGGGTTATTAGCTCATGGAGCATTTTCCTACTAGAGACCAAATTCCAGATAACCAGCCAAACCAAGGCGTTATCCATTCAGTCAAGAGGCCAAAAATGGCATCTTTCTTGTCCTTGTAGTTAAGTTTTTCAAACTTTACTACAAAGAGGGGCAGTTGTAAACACCCCATTTTTGCCCTAATAATCAATTTTCAATTTTCCTCATTTTTTACATTTTTTTCTAATTTAGTAAAAATAGGAAAAACATTCAAAAAATAAAATAAATAGGAAAAATAAATCAATTTTGGAAAATAATGGTAGAAATAGTAATAAAAGGGATTAAATAATTTTTACAAATGTTTGAAATTTCAAAAAATACAAAAATAATAAAAAATCGCATTGCATATATGCAAATTGCGAAAATAAAAAAAAAAATCGAGTAAGTAGGCTAGCCCGGTTAGTCCGAGCCACGACCCTGTGCGTGCGGAAGGGGGTCAGGTCACGGGTTTGAAACGCAGGGAGGCAGAATTCGCGTTTTGCAATTTTTTTCTCTCTTGGGATACGTATTAGCAGCTGATTGGCTGGAACGAGCACACGCGCCGAGCGCGTGACTTTCTTCAACCTTCATTCGAGATCGTCGCCGGCAGGGGGAAAAATCGCATTTCGGCCGTTTTGATTCGATTTTTTGCACAAATCCAATAGATCTTTAACTGAAATAGGATAAACATCATCCAATTGGAATCAAATCGAAGGATTTACACAAATCGGAGATGGGTTTTTCAACCGAAGTCCGATTTGCTTCAATCAGAGGAAATCCGAGCTTATCCAACTAGATTTCTTACACCTATAAATAGAAGAGGAAGGGAGGAAGTAGAAGCACGGATCAAAAGTGAGAAAAAGAGAGAAATCGAAGCCTCACCGGATTTTCCAAGTCGCGATCGCCGATTAAGCCTCGAACCGCCACCAGGAGGCGTTTTTGAAGAAATCCACTGCCACGATTGAGTTCCCCACCCCCGAAAACCTAGTAAACAACACCTTAACCTCCTCGAAAGGCCACCAGAACACCGTCAACGAGCACTCCAGCCGCCGTGACCAATTGACCCCACCCTACTCGCTTCAACCCGATCCAACCTGACCCACGCACTGACCCGGATCTAGGTAAGTCGAATTTTTCGATTTTTTTTTGTATTTTTTATTTTTTTAGTTATTTTATTTATTTTTTCAAATTTATTTATCTCTTTGTTATTTATAATTCAAAAATAGAAAAACATTAGAATTTAGATTAGTTTTTTTTTTTTAGGATTTAATTTAGGATGAGTAATAGAAAATAATAAAAAATAAAATAATAATAACAATAATAATAATAAATTATAAAAATATAAAATAATAAAAAAATGATAAAGATATATTAGAAAAAATGATAAAAATAAGATTTTTAGTTTAGGGTAGATAAATAATATAGGAGAAAATTTTTCAATAGAAATTAATAAAAGTTAATAAAAATTATAAAAAATTAATAACAATTATAAAAATTAATAAAAACTTATAATAATAGAGGTGAGTTGAAAAATATGAAAATAATTTTTTTTTATCACTTAGAAAAATCATTTTCTTAAATAAACCCAAAATCGATTTTTTCCTTTAAATTATTATTTTTCAGAAAATCAAATGATCAAGCTTAGGCTTAGATTTTTCCACAAAAATACTAAAATGGTAAAAACGTAAACCAAAAGTAATTTCATAATTAAAAATCACAAACACATTAAAGTTTTTCAGGAAAAGCGAACTACGGCCCGTTTGATCCTGAATAGCAGGTATGTAAGCACCCATTTGGGGCAACTCTAAAAAGAATAAAAAATTATTTTCTTAGAATAACTTATTCAAAAACACAATAAAAAGATGACAAAAAATAAAATAAAAGACATTAGGAAAAGGTTTAGATTTTAGGAAAATAGGGTGGTAACCTTAAGGTTTTAATAAGTTAGCCTCTCAACCCAAAAACTCTGGTTTTCCCTTTCCTCTTTTCACAAAAATGAAAAGAGGAAATTTCCTTGACTAGTGGTCTAAATTAGGATTAATCCGCTCAATTAGTCCTAATTCAATCTTTTCCAACCACAGTTGGGTGGCGACTCTAAAATAAAATGAAATTCCTAACTCAAGTCGAGGGTCTACATTAGATGAGCATAAGGTCTAGTATAGATCGGATTAAGAATGGAAAATAAAAAATTAGACTCGACAAATATATATATATATTTAAATTGTAAAATATTATACCTAGAAAAATTATTCAAAAAATAGGTTTTGAAAGCATAAACAATCCAAAATTTTTATTTTATCATTGAAAAAAAATCATGAAAAATCATGATTTTCATACTCCATTATGCTTTATCTTATAATATATGGAAAAAAAACTAATGTTGATGTGATTTTCTTTTTTAACTTTAAAATGTCATAGCTTTTCACTCATGTGAAGTTATAAAACCCATACTATATTAAAAAAGATTGATTTAAGTCTACCATAACTAGGAACAAATGTGTTACCATTTGGTATTTTCATGAGAGTGAAATTACTATATTTTCACAGCCCACTAGTTACCAAATCAGTAAAAAAAAAATAGAGATGAAGTTTATGAAAAAAAAAATTCATGATTTTCACTTTCCTTTATGCTTTATCTTATAATATACGGAAAAAAAAGAAAAAAAATTGAGTTTACCATGTCATAAACTTCGTCTCTTTTTTTTTTTTATATCAATTTGGTAACCATTAGGCTATGCAAACATAACAATTTCACTCTCATGAAAATTTGGTCACAGTTATAGTATACTCAAATTAATCTTTTTTTGATATATTATAGGTTTTGTAACTTCACACAAGCAAAAAGTTATTATACTTTAAAGTTGGAAAAGCAAATTACATTAGCATCCTTTCTTTCTTTTTTTTTCACATATCATAAGATAAAGTATAATGGAGTGTGAAAATCATGATTTTTATAAAATTTTTCTTCAATGATTAAAAAAAAAAATTTGCATTGAAGGTATAAACCCAATTTACACTTTCACAACCTACTTTTATAATAATTTTTCAATGTATACTATTTCACAAATTTTTTTTAGAAAATGTATTATTTTAGTATATTACCTCTTATTGTTCCATTTTCTTTTTTCCCCCTTAAACCTTACTAACCCTAAACCCTCAATTTAGCTCTAAACCCATCTAAACTAGATGCTAATTTAGTTGATTTCTTGTAAATTTTAGGTACAAAATCAAGTGAAGATTTTAGCTAAGGGCACTCTTAAATCACGGTTTGAAGAAAAGTTAAGGTAAGTGATATTTAGTTTGATTTAAGTAAGTTTTAGCTTGCTAAACATGAAACTAAGAGGTGATTAATGTTTCCATGTAAGGAAAATCATTGGAAGTTAAGAAAAGTCCCATTTTTAGACCTTTGTAGTGATGGCATTGGAGGCTCTTATAAGCTAGGTTAAATCTCCATCAAGATAAGTTCAATACAATGGTTGATTTGATAATTTATAATAGTTAAATGTGATTAAGTATAATGACTTAGTGATTTCTTGAGTCTTGATAATTTAGTGCAATATACCCATAAAACTCATCACTTATATTGATGTTTACTAAGTGTCAATTGATGATTTAGAAGTTAATCAATGATATAATGTGCTAAATGTGATATTCAGTATTAAATTTGATGATAGAAATGAAGTTTGATGTATGATAATATGTTACATGTGTATGAGTTTTGTTGCTGCCACTATGATGAAGGAATTGGGGTTTAATTTTTATGTGGAATCTGATTTAGATTATGAATGATGATAATTTAATGATTAAAGTACGGGTATGTGGATTTAGAAGCAGATTAAGTGATTAATTTGATAAATATAGCATGTTAGATGTTGTAATTGATGATATGAATTAGATAATGAATAAATAAGTTGATAATCTATTATTTTCCAGCATGTTCATATGTTCTTAAAGTGATAAATTTGATGAAAATTGAAGTTATATGATGGATATTAACTTTGGCAAAGTTTAAGAGTGATTTGTGATGAATTATGAAGTGATTGATCTTGAGAATTATGATTTCCTTGCTTGATTTGATGATATGTTTAGTTATGAAAAATTTATGAATATGTTTAATTTGAATTAATTTGGTGAAAATATGTTTAATTAATGAATAGGAGTTGGATTGAATGTAAAATTAGGTCTAAAAGTAAAATTATGTTGAAATTAGGCAAGTAAGAATGAATTTAGATGTTTGGGCATGTTTAGAAATAATTGCTCGATTTTGGAAATGTTTTAAGCACAAAAATAAAAAATAAATGATGTTTTGGACTATAAAAAGAAATAAAAACAAGTAGGCTTTGGTTTAGAGTGAATTAGACTTAAATTGAATAAGTTATGAACTTTTAAAATTGATAATTCATAATTTGAGATACTTTGGAAATTCAAGGGCTTTAAAATGAATAAAATGATGCTTTTATATTAAAATGGATAGTGGAAGTAATAAGAGATCAAATAGCTTTGGCTTCAATTAATTTGAGCTTAAAATGAATAAGATATAGCTCTTTAAAATTAAGGCCTCCAAATATGATGAATTAAAACATGACATTAGTTTGCTTAATTAACTTAAGCCAAGGCCGGCTTAATCTTAAGTTGGCCCAACTATATAGATTCAAGGACCACCCTCTTACCTTCCCTATGGTTGAGCCATATGATTAGACATAATTGGATTAATTGAGCTTAATTAATTTGATTATCCTAAATGAACCAAAATAGGAATTGACTTAATAATATAGACTCAAATGACTAATGGACCAAAAACCCAAAATCTAATTGGGTCTATTCTCCTTATAAGGCTCATATCTTAAATGAGCCTTATTACGATAAATAACTTAAATAGGGATTCAAATCATATTAAGGCTCAAATTGAATTAAATACCTAAAATGAACTAGACTTAAACCTAATGAAATAAAATGGACTTACATGATTATAATAAAATCCAAAATGGTCCAAAGACCTAAAACTTACTTGAACTCATTAATCTTTAGAGCACTTTAATGAGCCCTAAAAAATCAATTACACCTAAATAGGCCTTAAACCCTATTGTAAACACCCCATTTTTGCCCTAAGGATCAATAATAATCAATAATAAGTAATTTCCAATTTTTCCCAATTTTTCCATATTTTTCACTAATTTAGCAAAAATAGGAAAAATGTTCAAAAAATAAAAATAAATAGGAAAATACATCAATTTTGGAAAATAATTTCAGAAATGACAATAATAAGGGTTAAATGATTTTTACAAATTTTTGAAATTTCAAAAAATACAAAAAGATAAAAAAAAATCGCATTACATAAATGCAATTTGCAAAATAAATAAAATCGCGAAAGTGGGTTAGCTCAGCTGGTCCGGACCATAGCCTAAGGCGCGCGCGGGAGGGCTCAATCAGGGGTTCGAAACGTGGGGGAAGCAAATTCCGCGTTTTGCAATTTTTCTTCTTTGCTTGGGACACGTGGCAGCATCTGATTGGCTGGAGCGAACGCACGCGCCGGGCGCGTGATTGTCTTCAACCTCGGTCTGAGATCGCCGGTGAGGAGAAAAATCCGAATTTCGGCCGTTTTAATTCGATTTTTTGCACAAATCTAACAGATCTTCAACGGAAACACGATAAACATCATCCAATTGGAATCAAATCTCAACAAATCGATGGATTTACATGAATAGGAGTTAGTTTTTTAACCGCAAATCCGATTTGCTTCGATCGGTGGAAATCCGAGCTTATCCAGCTCGATTTCGAATGCCTATAAATAGAGGATAAAGTGGAGAAGCAGAAGCACGGATCAAAAGTGAGAGAAAGAGAGAAAAAAGAGAGAATCGAAGCTCGCCGGAGTTGTTCAAGACCGCAACCGCCGATCAAGTGTTGGGCAACCACCAAGAGGCGTTTCTGAAGCAAACCACCACCACTGTTGGATTCCTCACCCCCGAAAACCTAGGAATCGACACCTCAACCGCTAAAAAAGGCCGCTAGAACGCCGTCAACGAGCACTTCCAGCCGCCACAACCAATCGACCCGCTTCGACCCGACCCGACCCGACCGACCCGACCCGAATCCAGGTAAGTCGGATTTTTCGATTTTTTTATTTTTTATTTATTTAGTTATGTTATTTATTTCAAATTTATTTATTTATTTGTTATTTACATTTCAATAAATAGAAAAATGTTAGGAATTAGATTTTCTTTTTTAGGATTAGGATTTAATGATAAAATAAAAAAATAAAAATAATAATTATAATAATGAATAATAAAAATGTAGAAAATTCATAAAGAAAATAATAAAAACATTAAAAAATAATAATAATAATTTAGACTTTAAATAGGAATAGATAAAAATCGAGGAGAAAATTTTTAATAAAAATAAAAAATATAAAAATTATGAAAAACTAATAAAAAAATAAAAATTAATAAAAAATTATAAAAAATCATAAAAATTAATAAAAATTTATAATAGTAGAAATGAGTTGAAAATTAGAGAAAAATGAATTTTATCACTTAGAAAATCATTTGCTCAAATAAATCCAAAATTGGTAATTTTTCCTTAAAATTATTATTTTCACAAAAATCAAATTATTAAGCTTAGGCTTAGATTTTTTAGAAAAAATCCTAAAATGGTAAAAACATAAATCAAAAGAGATTTCATAATTAAAATACACAAACCCACTTAAAGTTTTTCAGGAAAAGCGAACTACGACTTGTTTGATCCTGAATAGCAAGTACGTAGGTACCCATTTGGGGCAACCCTAAAAAGGAATAAAAATCATTTTCTTAGAATAATTCACTCAAAAACACAATAAAAGGCAACAAAAATAAAATAAAAGACATTTCGAGATAGGAGTAAATTTTAGGAGATTGGGTGGTAGCCGTAAGGTTTTAATAGGTTAGCCTCCGAACTTAGAATCTCTGGTTTTCCCTTTTCCTCTTTTCACAAAAACGAGAAGAGGAAATCACGACGACTAGTGGTCCAAATTAGGACTAATCCGCTCCATTAGTCTTAATTCAATCTTTCCCAACAATAGTTGGGTGGCGACTCCAAAATAAATGAAATTCCTAACTCAAGTCGAGGATCTACATTAGATGAGCATAGCGTCTAGTATAGATCGGATTAGGAATGGAAAATTCAAAAATTAGACTCGATAGGATGGCGACTCCACTAGGGACCCATTCCAGTAGGCTAGCCACCTAAAGATCCTCAAAATGTTCCTTTTTAAGAAATGTCTTTCGATTATTATTCTGTTGCTAACTTTTTAGGGATTAGCTAAGTTTATAATTCAGTTTTCCTTACTTTTAGGTCTGCATGCATACATTTGTGTGAATAGATACGGTCAAACCCGGACCGTCCTAGGACCCTAAGACGGGGAGCCATTGTGTAGGTTTCAGGCGAAGTGAGGTGATCACCGTTCGGGACCGATTAGGCTACCTCACCCAATGCTTCGATATGGCCTAAGATCCATTTCTCCGAGAATGCGGGAGGCCATAGAGCTTGGGGACCAGTTAAAACCAACCTATTTGCATACATAAAGTCATGGGTTGACAATTGACGATAATGTAATATTTATTTTGTTCATGGAGTTCGGATCTATTTCCCTGTAATATTTTCATAGTTCTGGTTGTAATTAGGAAATTTCTTGTTGTAATAAATGGCCAGTACCACAGTTGACTACCTCCTCCGCAAAGAGATTCGGGTGTACAAACCTTTGGACCCAAAGTTGGTGCTGGACTACTGGTTGACCTTATACAATCCAGAGGAGCAGGCCTTCATCCAACAGAAAATATGGCTCATCCTCTCACTAACAAAGATAGAGGTAAACGTGCCCTTGGTATGGGCCATGCTTCATTTATGGGAAGTAGAGCCCGCAGCTTCTTCATCGGGCCGCATGAAATCACCCCTACCCTGGAAGAGTACACCCAGCTGCTACAAGCTCCAGCACTAACCGATCGAGTCTATGTGCCAGAGCTCGAGGTCGAGCCAGCCGGTATTTTCAACAGGCTACTAGGTATCCGCAAAACAGCAGTCAACAAGGCCTTAGCAAACTGTAATGGATACTGCATCCGGATGGACGAATTGGAAGCCCGATTCATTGCCCGAGAAGAAAATGGGGATAGGAAAGACATATTGTGTAGGGACCCCAAGACATATAGACAAAGAAGGGTGAATGCTTTCATCTTGACAGCTTTCGCCACCATACTATTCCCCACCGGAACTTTCTATGTCCACTACCGGGTTGCAAAGCTGGTGACCCAATTTCTGGAAGGAAGATCTTACATCCCGGCTCTATTGGCTGAACAAATCCGGAACTTAAACTTTGTCAAGAAGAAAGGCCATGGGATCCTCCGCTCAAGTATCAATCTTATGCTGATCTGGTTCGTAAGCCATCTTAAGTGTTTCGGGCTGAACATGGTCGGAAAGCGTTGGCTCAGCAGGTGGATCTCGTGGATTCATGCATAGAAAAGATAAAGCTACCCGACGACCTTACCAGCCACAGTTGGGTAGAAGTACTTAGAAGCTTCAGTGCCGAAGATATTTTGTGGATAGCCAGGTGGAGTTGCTGCGACAAAATTATTTTAACCTGCAGTAACTTTCAAGCCGTGCCTCTGATCGGAATCAACGGATGTATTAGGTATCACCCCAATTTAATGGTTCACCAGTTCGGTACTATTCAAGACATAGTTTATCGCCCCTCGCTGGAAGCAGTCACTTTCGAGTACCAAGATCCGAACCTACTAGTGGCTGAAAAGTTTGCTAAGTTGACAGATGTCAAAGCACTTTGGGACGCCAGAATTGAAAGCCCGAATGTAGACCTCGGTGAGCTGGATGGCAAAGTGGGAAAGCATCGAGCCACCAGGGAGTTTGTGATCTGCCAGCTATATCAGACAGGGGAAAGTGCATACCGGGTTCCAGATGTCACTCAACCAAGGCCAAACAAGATAAATCCAGAGCTAGAAATCTACCTAGAGCAGGTCAAGGTTCGGATGGAGGTCTATTTTGAAGCTACAAATTATAAGAAAGACATCTGGAAAGAACAATTCAAGGAATCTGACCAAAGGAACAAAGCCTTAGAAGCACAATTGGAGAAGACCAAAGCCAGAGTCGAAGAACTAGAAGCCGTCATCAACGGGAAGCCTAAGTCTCCACAACAAAAGACTAAGAGAGCTAGGAAATAGATTATCATTGTAATCTTTTATTTGTTTTCTTTGAGTATCAAACTCCAAGAATTTTCGATATTAATAAAAGTAAAGTTCCAATATTACATCGTCAATCAATTGTCGACCCTTTTATTTTTAGCATCCGTGAGACACATGCATAGCATTTGCATACATCATGCTAAAAAAAGAAAAATGCACGCCAGGTATCAAGATAGCTCCTAAACAACCGAACCCTCCTAGAAGCCCAATTTGTACACGTTCAAGAACAAAGATGGCAAACAGTAGCGACAACCGCAATAACACAAATGCTGATGCTGCCTCAGACTCCAAGATCGTATCCCTAGAACAAACGGTTCAACAGTTGGCTGCCCAAGTCCACCTCTTAACTGAAAGCATCGGCCTCCTTCGCTTTACCCAGCTAACCCAAGAGGAGCATTTAGGGGTTAGGAAAGGGAAGGCAGTGGAGGAACAGCCTCCAGAGTATGAAGAAATCAATTCCCACCTCAACCCAGCCTTTGAATATGAGCCGAGGATCAACCAGGGTCCAAACTCTGATGACTTGAAGAGAGAGATGGAAGAAAGATAGAAAGAGATGGAGAAAAGGCTCTTCCAGCAGCTCTATGACAAAATGAAAACAATTGAAGGTCCTGATGGTTTTGAGTAAGCCGGAATCACTAGTCTGCCAGTATACGAGGAAGAGGTGTACCCTGAGAAGTTTAAGACCCTAGAGTTTGAAAAGTATGATGGGACTGGGTGCCCCAAAATGCATACAAGGCTATATGCCCGAAAGATGAGCAAGTATGCTCAGTACAACCAACTCATGATCCAGACTTTCCAAGACAGCCTCACGGGCCCTGCATTGGTCTGGTACGCCCACCTGGACTTCAATCATGTCAACACCTAGGAAAGGCTAGCCCGGGCGTTCTATGACCAGTACAAGTTCAATATTGAGGTCGCCCCCTCCGTGATTGATCTAGGGAGTCTCCGGAAAAGACATGCTAAGCCGTTTAAGGAGTATGCTCAGCACTGGAGAGCCTAGGCCACCAGAGTAACAACCCCAATCTCTGAGAAGGAGTTGACTTCCATATTTGTCAACACCCTAGACAAGACCTACTTTTCACATTTGGTAGGCCAGACCTCATCCAGCTTTGCAGAGGTGGTGGCTGCAGGGTGCCGGATCGAAAGTGCCATCACCACCAGCAAACTCCAAACAATGGATTCTCCTAGGGTCACACCAACACAAAGGCCCCTAGGAGGTAATAGAGCCAAAGAGTCTACCGTCAGCATGGTCCACTCCGGTAAGGCAGAAAAGGCTGGAACTCGTGTGACATTTCAGACCACAAGTACCCCAGCGCAGCACTCCACGACAAGTCATACCCAAGCCACCAAGGTCCCAAGGCAGTTCTCTCCAATTCCCATCCCGCTCAGCCAGGTCTTTACTCGGCTGAGGGCCGACAACTTGATCAGCTTCGAAATCCCCAACGACCGATACAAGCCCAAAAACTTCAACCCAAACCTCAAATGTGATTACCATATGGGCCAAGAGGGCCACTCTACGATAGATGCTAGAGGCTCCGGCACAAAATCCAGGACTTAATCGACGCGGGAATTGTACAGCTGGATTTTGTTAACACTCGAGCACTTAATGTCAACACCAATCCGCTGCCCAATCATAAGCCCGTCATCAACATGATCACATCTGAGAAGTCGGCTCCCAAGGAAGCCCCTAAGCGAAAGACGGTTGACCAACAGAAAAAGCAGTCCCGTCAAGCTCCAGAGAAAACCCCAAAGTCACATATCAAAAGAAGACGGTTAGCCGGAGACCCAATAGTCGGCACTTTGGGGGAATCACATGGGAGATTCGAGTACTTGGTGAACTACTCTTATACCCTGACGGTATATGGGCCGCCTAGCAGATGGGGGCCAGAGTTTGAGAAGGAGGACAACCCGCCGAAGGAAGAGGAGAAGACTATAAACATGATCAATTCTCGTCAAAAACCCAGGGTTATAAAATGCTATAAGGGACAGTCAACCGAGATACAGATCCCAAAGAAAAGATATGTATTTAATGTCCCAATACCGGCGGAGAAGTACAAAGCTGCACCTTTCGACTATCAGACCCTCGAACAAGAGCGACCTCCTATAGTGGGAGGAATCACCCGCTCTGGGAGAATATATGACCTGAAGAATAAAGCCCTGACCGAAGAGTCCAATGCGGAGAAAGGAGAGGAAGAGGAAGAGGGGCTCGCTGCGTTTACAAAGATGGTCAAGGTAAGTGAATACAAGATAATGGAACAACTAAATAAAGTTCCAGCACATATATCACTCATGGGCCTTCTTACAGCATCTGAGCCCCACAGAGAAGCACTCTTCAAAGTGCTCAAACAGATTCATGTCCCAGAAGGCATCGCTACAGACAAAATAAGTCATGTGGCCGATTCTATTTTCACAATGGACCAGATATCTTTCTCTTCGGAAGAGCTAGGAGAGGAGGGAGACCAACATACAAAACCACTGTTCATAGTGGTCAGGTGCAACAACACAATTGTCTCCCGAGTACTCATCGACAACGGATCGTCCCTCAACGTTTGCCCATTGGCTACCCTCGACTTATTGGGGGTCGATCCAAGTAATATAAAACCTAGCTCAACGGTGGTTAGAGCTTTTGATGGGTCAAAAAGAGATATAGTAGGGGAGATAAACCTACCAGTGGAGATTGGTCCACAAGTATTTCACATATCTTTCTAGGTCCTTAACATCCCAAGATCTTTCAACCTACTCTTGGGAAGGCCCTGGATACATGCTGCTGGAGCCATCCCCTCTAGTCTCCACCAAAGGGTTAAATTTATTGCGAGTGGCCAGATAGTCACCGTGTTAGGCGAGCAGGATTATGCCATATACAAAGAAACTTCCATACCATACATTGGGGAGGAAGGTTCAGAAGACCTTGGTCTCCAAATATTTAATGAAGTGAACGTAGTGACCAGCAAGGAGGGCCATCAATTTAAGGAGGGGTAGCAAGGGACGTTTGGACTAGGGTACGTTCCTACAGCCAGGGAAGAAGCACAAGCAAGAGGTGTCAAAGGCAGAATGAAGGAAAAGCCAAGCAACATCCCGATGTGCATTCCACCCCTCCAACAGTCTTTCCGAAAAGCAAATATCATTCAAGAGCCTCGGATAAGCGAAGGTGACATCAGCAACGGGAGCCCAACCCCCTGCACGTCCAATCAGCATCCAGCTCTGAACAATTGGTTCTGTTATCCTACTAATAGCTCTAGGTCAGCTTAAGGATAGAGAACGATTATTGAACAAATTTTATGGAGACTCTTTATTAATTCAATTACAGTATGTTTTTCTTATATATATGCTTTCATTTTACTTTACGCAGATCTCCTACCATCAAACATCAGGGATATTTCGTGCAGGTAGAAAATAAAAACATTGATATCGTTTCCAACGCTGCTGGGTCAGTTGTTGAAGGCAATATCCTTGACAACGAAATAATACAAGAAAATTGGCAAAAACATGAACAAAGTGGAATTTCAATTGACGAGCCGGTGGAGATAGTAAATCTAGGAAGCATAGAAAAACCTAAAAATCTCAAAATCGGAACCAGTTTAAGTGCCGAGCAAAAGTGTCAGATAGCCGGGTTGTTGACAGAATATGCAGATGTGTTCGCCTGGTCATATGGTGACATGCCAGGACTAGACCAATCAATAGTGGTTCACAGGCTTCCCACAAAGGAAGATGTCAAACCTAAAAAAAAAAAAAAAAACTAAGAAGATTTAGGCCTGACATCTTACTGAAGATTAAAGAAGAAGTCAAGAAACTGCTAGAAGTAGGGTTCATCGAAGTGTCCAATTACCCAGAATGGATAGCAAATATAGTCCATGTTATGAAAAAGAATGGAAAGGTACGCGTATGCGTAGACTTCCAGGACTTAAAACCAAGCTACGCCAAAGGATAACTTCCCCCTTCCTCACACTGACGTTCTAGTGGACAACACTGCAGGAAACCATCTTTTCTCATTAATGGACGGTTTCTCAGGATATAATCAAATAAAAATGGCTGAAGAAGATAAAACCAAAACGACTTTCATCACAACATGGGGAACTTTCTGTTACAAAGTCATGCCCTTTGGTTTGAAAAACACCGGGGCAACGTATCAGAGAGCCATGGTCGCGATACTTCATGACATGATGCATCGAGAGGTCAAAGTATACGTCGACGACATGATAGCCAAATCTAAAGAAGGAGAAAGCCATATAGATATCTTGAGGAAATTTTTTAAACGACTGAGAAAATTCCAACTCGAGTTAAACCCAAAGAAATGCACTTTCGGGGTCACAACGGGGAAATTGTTAGGGTTTGTCATAAGTCGGGACGGCATTAAAATCGATCCTGACAAGGTAAAGTCTATATTAGAGTTACCTTCCCCACGCTCCGTTAAAGAAGTAAGAAGCTTGCTGGGAAGGTTAAATTATATAGCTCGTTTTATCTCACAGCTCACCGATAAATGCCGGCCACTATTCCGTCTGTTGAAAAAGAATGCCACCATAGAATGGGATGACGAATGCGAAGAAGCATTCAGGATGATCAAAGACTACCTTATAAAACCTCCAGTCTTGATAGTCCCGAAGCAAGGGAAGCCCTTATTCTTATACCTCACGATACTCCCTGAATCCATGAGATGCGTGTTGGGGCAGAGAGATGAAGAGGGAAGAGAGCGTTCCATATATTATTTGAGCAAGAAATTCATAGATAGGGAACAGAGGTACTCAGAGGTGGAGAAGACTTGTTGTGCTCTAATTTGGGTCATGCATCGATTAAGGCAATACACCCTTTACTATCGTATTGAGCTGCTGACAAGACATGATCCCTTAAAATACTTGGCAGAGAAACCAGCTTTGATAGGGAGAATCTCTAAATGGCAAATGCTCCTATCCGAGTTTGACATCACATACATAAATCAGAACTCGATGAAAGGGCAAGCCTTAGCCGACCAATTGGCAGAACACCCTGTCGAGGCAGATTCCCAAGAAATACAAGCCCAATTCCCGGACGAAAATATATTGACAGTGGAAGATATACCGATAGAAGACCGTGGGATAGAGCAGATCCCTAAGTGGAAAATGTTTTTCGACGGAGCTGCCAACATATTCGGTTGCGGGATTGGGGCAGTATTGATATCCCCAGACGGCACACAATTCCCTGCAGCGACAAGACTCACATTTCCATATACCAATAATATCGCGGAATATGGGGCATGCATTCTCGGCCTCAAAATGGCCTGCCAAATGGAATCTGTGAATTAGAGGTATACGAGGATTCGTCGCTCATCATACTACAAACAAGAGGGGAATACAAGACTAAAGACCCCAAATTGGTACCATATCATCAACATTTGACAGAGCTAATCGAAGAATTCAAGGCAATCACTTTCACATATATCCCGAGAACTCAGAATTAGTTTGCAGATGCACTTGCCACACTAGCATCTATGATCCAGATAACAGGGGGAGCCGAAGTCCAACCGATGAAAATAGACATCGAAAATCGGCCCGCCTATTGTTTAACAATTGAAAAAGCACAAGACGACAAGCCCTGGTATCACGACATCAAGACCTTTCTCCAAGAGAGTAAATACCCTGAAATGGCTAGCAAAAATGACTAAAGAACACTCAGAAGGTTAGCAAGTCATTTCTTATTAAGTGGGTCTATACTTTACAAAAGATCATCTGATACCACCTTGCTAAGATGTGTGGACGAAAATGAAGCTTGTGAACTGATGAAAGAGGTACATGAAGGAGTATGTGGACCTCATATGAATGGCTACATGTTGGCCCGAAAAATCATGAGGTTAGGATACTATTGGTTAACCATGGAATCAAATTGCATAAAATATGTCAAGCACTATCATCTGTGTCAAGTATACGTAAACCGGATAAATGCTCCGCCCAACGAGTTACACTTGTTGTCAGCACCATGGCCTTTCTCCATGTGGGGAATCGACATAATTGGCCCAATCACTCCGACAGCATCTAATGGCCACAAGTTCATATTGGTAGCAATTGATTACTTCACGAAATGGGTAGAAGCTTCTTCATATGCCAATGTCACCAAAGGGGTAATAGTTCGTTTCTTAAAAAGAGACATAATAGCTCGATATGGAGTTCCTGAGTCCATCATCACCGACAACGGTACCAATCTTAATAATAAGTCGATGACAGGTTTATGTCAGCAATTCCACATAAACCATAGAAATTCAAATCCCTACCGACCTCAAATGAACGGGGCAGTAGAAGCAGCTAACAAGAATATCAAAAAGATCATCGAAAAAATGACGACTACTTACAAAGATTGGCACGAGATATTGCCATTTGCTCTCATGGCTTATAGAACTTCAATAAGAACATCTACTGGAGCTACCCCATATTCATTGGTATACAGTACTGAGGCAATGCTACCAGTTGAAGTCGAAATACCATCATTCAGAATTCTGTCAGAAACTCAGCTAACTGAATCAGACTATGTAAAGAAGAGGCTTGATCAGTTGAATCTGATTGATGAAAAAAGACTCACTACACTATGTCATGGCCAGTGCTACCAGCAAAGGATGGCTCGAGCATTTAACAAGAAGATGAGGCCTCGATACTTCAAAGAAGGGGATTTGGTGCTAAGGTAGGTTCTCCCGAATGCCCAAGACTCTAGAGGAAAATTCACCCCAAACTATGAGGGTCCATATGTGGTGAAAAAGATTCTATCAGGAGGTGCTTTGATACTAACTCAGATGGATGGTCCAGAATTGAGAGATCCTATTAATATAGATGCTGTAAAGATGTATTATCCTTAGGCAAGGGAATTGAAATTTTGCCAATGTTTATGAAAGCCAATATTCGATACAAATTTCGTTGAGTCTAGTTTTTATTTTTTTACAAGCAAAGTTAATATCTCTGAATGGTCGATATTTCCAACCAATTACCAATTACAACAAACATTCCTAAACACATTACCCATCACTTCAACAATGAAGGATAAACACTAAAGTGATAATGAATCTCAATAAATTTTGTAATATAATTCTATCTACTCTTGAGCATTAAAACCTAGTGCATTAGTAGGATAACACTACCGTCAGAAGAGCCATGCGCACAAGAAAGGAAGTACATCAAGATTTTCAACCCCATGTCAAGATAAGAAGAAGCGAAGCAGAAGCAAACCAGCACGAAGGTTCGGTTGTTTGGTTGCTATCCATGATAAATTGGCAAGCATATTAAAATGAATAACTATCATCATATCATGAAAAGCATCAAATCATTTAACCAAGTTTGTAGAAGCATATTCAAAAGCATAAGATTAGTCAGCTCATAATGGGGCACTTGTCTAAACATCCTCTTTAAAGGGTTAGTCAGCTCGTAATAGGGCACTTTCCTGGATATCTCTTCCTAAGGTTAGCCTATAAGGGCACCTTTCAAGACATTTCTTCCTGTCATAGGTTAGTCAGCCCACATTGGGGCACTTCCCTAAACATTCTCTTGCAAGGTCAGCACATTGGGGCACCTTTCGAGACATGCATTCCTACTATGGATTAGTCAGCCCACAGAGGGGCACTTTCCTGGGTATTCTCTCTTAAGGTTAGCCCATAAGGGTACCTTTTTGAGACATTTTGTCATAGGTTAGTTAGCCCATAGAGGGGCACTTTCCTAGATATCCTTTTTTTAGGGTCAGCCCATAAGGGCACCTTTTTAAGACTCTATGCTATGGGTTAGTCAGCCCACAATGGGGCACTCTCCTAAATATCTTGTCTCAAGGTCAGCCTGTAGGGGCACCTTTCGAGACATTTCTCCCCCAGGGTCATGAGTCTAAGAAGACACTTCCCACTAAGGATAGTCAGCCCAAGAAGGGGCACTTTCCTAGACACCTTTTCCTAAAGTTAGCTCAAAGGAGCACCTTTCGAATCTATCGATCAGTTAGCTCAAAGGAGCACTTTTTGAATCTATCGATTAGTTAGCTCAAATGAGCACTTTTCGAATCTATCGATCAATTAGCTCAAAGGAGCACTTTTCGAATCTATCGATCAGTTAGCTCAAAGGAGCACTTTTCGAATCTATCGATCAGTTAGCTCAAATGAGCACTTTTCAAATCTATCGATTAGTTAGCTCAAGGGAGCACTTTTCGAATCTATCAATTAGTCAACTCATAGGAGCACTTTTTCAAATTTTTGATAACCGACTAGTCAGCTCGTAAGAGCACTCTTTGAAGGTATTTTTCCAAAACAGTTGCTAGTCTAGTCAGACGCTTCTGTTAACAGGTGGCTAGCTCATAAGAGCACTTCCTAAGATAATCTTCTCTTCAAGATTACTAGTCTGATGAGACGCTTCCTATCATCAACTATTCTGCACTCCTAAACAATGTTTGAGGTATTTCCTATCACCAATTAGTCAGCCCATAGAGCACTTTTTGGGAGGATACATTACTCTAGATTGTTAGGACCATTTCCTAAGCAATACCAACCATCACAAAAGACTCGTGGGATTATTAACTCATGGAGCATCTTCCTACCAAAAACCAAATTCCAGATAACCAGCCAAACCAAGGCGTTATCCATTCAACCAAGAGGCCAAAAATGGCGTCTTTCTTGTCTTTGGAGTTAAGTTTTCCAAACTTTACTACAAAGAGGGGCAGCTGTAAACACCCCATTTTTACCCTAAGGATCAATAATAATAAATAATAAGTAATTTCCAAATTTTCCATATTTTTCTCTAATTTAGCAAAAATAGGAAAAATGTTCAAAAAATAAAAATAAATAGGAAAATACATGAATTTTGGAAAATAATTTTAGAAATGGCAATAATAAGGGTTAAATGATTTTTAAAAATTTTTGAAATTTCAAAAAATACAAAAAGATAAAAAAAAAATCACATTGCATAAATGCAATTTGCGAAATAAATAAAATCGCGAAAGTGGGCTAGCTCAACTGGTCCGGACCATGGCCTAAGGCGCGCGCAGGAGGGCTCGGTCAGGGGTTCGAAACACAGGGAAAGCAGATTCCGCGTTTTGCAATTTTTCTTCTTTGCTTGGGACACGTGGCAGCATCTGATTGGCTAGAGCGAACGCACGCGCCGGGCGCGTGATCGTCTTCAACCTCGATCCGAGATCACCGGCGAGGAGAAAAATCTGAATTTCGGCCGTTTTGATTTGTTTTTTTGCACAAATCCAACAGATCTTCAATGGAAACACGATAAACATCATCCAATTGGAATCAAATCTCAACAAATCGATGGATTTACACGAATCGGAGTTGGTTTTTTAACCACAAATCCTATTTGCTTCGATCGGTGGAAATCCGAGCTTATCCAGCTCAATTTCGAATGCCTATAAATAGAGGATGGAGTGGAGAAGCAGAAGCACGGATCAAAAGTGAGAGAAAGAGAGAGAAAAAGAGAGAATCGAAGCTCGCCAGAGTTGTTCAAGACCGCGACCGCCCGATCAAGTGTTGGGCAACCACCAGGAGGCGTTTCTGAAGCAAACCACCACCACCGTTGGATTCCTCACCCCCGAAAACCTAGGAATCGACACCTCAACCGCTGCAAAAGGCCACCGAAACGCCGTCAACGAGCACTCCCAGCCGCCGCATCCAATCGACCCGACCCGACCCGCTTCGACCCGGTCCGACTCAACCCGCACACCAACCCGGATCTAGGTAAGTCGGATTTTTTCGATTTTTATTTATTTATTTATTTATTTAGTTATGTTATTTATTTCGAATTTATTTATTTATTTGTAATTTATATTTCAATAAATAGAAAAATGTTAGGAATTAGATTTTCTTTTTTAAGATTAGGATTTAATGATAAAATAAAAAAATAAAAATAATAATTATAATAATGAATAATAAAAATGTAGAAAATTGATAAAGAAAATAATAAAAACATTAAAAAATAATAATAATAATTTGGACTTTAAATAGGAATAGATAAAAATCTAGGAGAAAATTTTAATAAAAATAAAAATTATAAAAAATTATGAAAAACTAATAAAAACTAATAAAAAATTAAAAATTAATAAAAAATTATAAAAAATCATAAAAATTAATAAAAATTTATAATAGTAGAAATGAGTTGAAAATTAGAGAAAAATGAATTTTATCACTTAGAAAAATCATTTTCTCAAATAAATCCAAAATTGGTATTTTTCCTTAAAATTATTATTTTCACAAAAATCAAATTATTAAGCTTAGGCTTAGATTTTTTAGAAAAAATCCTAAAATGGTAAAAACATAAATCAAAAGAGATTTCATAATTAAAATTCACAAACCCACTTAAAGTTTTTCAAGAAAAGCGAACTACGGCTTGTTTGATCTTGAATAGCAGGTATGTAGGCACCCATTTGGGGCAACCCTAAAAAGGAATAAAAATCATTTTCTTAGAATAATTCACTCAAAAACACAATTAAAGGCAACAAAAATAAAATAAAAGACATTTCAAGATAGGAGTAAATTTTAGGAGATTGGGTGGTAACCGTAAGGTTTTAATAGGTTAGCTTCCGAACTTAGAATCTCTGGTTTTCCCTTTTCCTCTTTTCACAAAAACGAGAAGAGGAAATCACGACGACTAGTGGTCCAAATTAGGACTAATCCGCTCCATTAGTCTTAATTCAATCTTTCCCAACAACAGTTGGGTGGCGACTCCAAAATAAACGAAATTCTTAACTCAAGTCAAGGATCTACATTAGATAAGCACAGGGTCTAGTATAGATCGGATTAGGAATGGGAAATTCAAAAATTAAACTCGACACCTATAAGGCTCTAAATCAACTAAAGGTCTAAAATGAAAATAAAATTGGACTTAGTAACCAATTGGGTCTATGACATAATAAATAGAACTAATTGGACATAATAGGCATAGGTTAATTAAAATAAGTTAAAGTAACCTAATTGAACTTAAAATGGACTCAATATTAATAATTGGACTTAAGTAATTTAATTAAGTCTAGTGGACCTAATTCCAAACATAATTAGACCTCTTATTCTTTAAGGGCCTAAATATACTAATTAAGCCTTAAACACAATTAGACTTAAATTCAAAAAACCTATTAGGTTTAAATGAATAAATCTTAAATTATTCAAGACAAATTAGCTAAAAGACTAATTAGGCCTATATAACTCTTAATGAGCTCGTAACTGGTACAAGCTTTAAATAATTTAAACCAATCCTAGAATAGAATTCAACCACTTAGAATAATCAACTGACCTAAGTTTTCTCTTTTAATGAATAAAATTGATTTAAACTACTCAAATGAATTTGGACTACAATTTAGGAATCTTCAACCCTTCTGGGTATGTAGTAACATATATATTACTTACCAGGTTAGAAAAATTAAATTGGACTAATAATCAAATTTGGTTAAGTATCTACTTGCTACTCGTGTTTTGTTACTTAAGCTAACAAGTGATAAACATTGGATCGCTATTATGGTTGTAGTCACATACAGTGAAATGACACAATAATTAGGCACTTAGACCATTGAGTGATGACTTAGTAGGTAGTTGATAAGTGAAATCATATCTGATAATGGCACTATAAACGAAGAGAAGGTACATTAGGAGTAGTCCAAAGATTATAGGTCGCAATAGGCTATATGATATAGCTGAATTGTGATTAGCAAGGCTATATAATGGTGAGGTCATTTAGATAAGGCTACTTAGGTATCGATTCTCAACAATGTGGAGTATAGCTACTCTTGTCAACCCTTGATATTTGCTGCGATGGAATCAGACCCCAGCTCCGCTATCATATTGCTTGGAATCATGAGTATTCTGATGTTGGATGTTTGCTTAAAAAGATAATTTAATGAATTGATTAATTTTCTACTACATTAATGTATAGGCCTACTTGACATCTATATATGTGATTACGTTATGGGTCCTTGTAGCTCAGTCCTCTTTTCTTTTTTAGATGAGGATTTCTATGATCCCTTATACAATTCAATAAGGTTCAACTTTAAGGAATAATACAAAGATGGTTACAAGGATATAAATTATATGGACTATAACAACTTTTGAGTTTTATTTGATTAGATTTAGTTTCTATGTTTGTTGATGTACTTAGACTTTTATCAGGAGCTACCTATGGCTTTATAGGCTATTCCTTTTATATTTGTATTCTATGAGCCTTTTAGGCCTTAGGACTCATATTATCTTTTATGCCTATTGTCGAGTCTATTTTTTTGAATTCCCATTCCTAATCCGATCTAGACTAGACCCTATGCTCATCTAATGTAGATCCTTGACTTGAATTAGGAATTTTGTTTGATTTTTGGAGTCGCCATCTAATTGTTGTTGGGAAATATTGAATTAAGACTAAAAGAGCTGATTAGTCTTAATTTGGACCACTAGTCGTCGTGATTTCCTCTTCTCGTTTTTGTGAAAAGAGGAAAAGGGAAAACCAGAGTTTCTAAGTCCGGAGGCTAACCTATTAAAACCTTACGATTACCACCTAGTCTCTTAAAATTGTTCCCATCTAGAAATGTCTTTTATTTTTTTCTGTTGCTTTTTATTATGTTTTTTATTATTCTAAGAAAATGATGTTTTATTTCATTTTATAGGTTGACCCAAATGGGTGCCTACGTACTTGCTAGTCAGGATCAAACAAGTCGTAGTTCGCTTTTCCTGAAAACCTTAAGTGTGTTTGTGAATTTTAATTTTGAAATCTCTTTCGATTTATGTTTTTATCATTTTTGGGATTTTTTCTAAAAAATCTAAGCCTAAGCTTTAATCTGATTTTTTTAAATGATTTTTAGGGAAAAACATCAATTTTGGACTTATTTGAAGAAAATGATTTTTCTAAGTGCTAAAACTCATTTTTATGATTCTTTTGAATTTTTTATTATTATTTATGATTTTTTTTATTCTTTTACAATTTTTTATAATTTTTCTAAGTTTTTATGATTTTTGTAGTTTTTTATCATTTTTATTATTTTTTTATGATTTTTATTAAATTTTGCATAATTTTTGTGAATTTTTGTTAAGAGTTTTATGCTAAGCTATTATCTATCCTATTTTGAAATCTAAAGTTTTATTATTATTTTCCTAATATTTTTATTGTTTTTCCACATTTTTATTATCATTTATTTTTCTTTTTATTTATTTATTTATTTTTTTCTACATTATTAAATCCTAAAAACCTAATTTCTACATTTTCCTACTTATGGAAATAGAACATAAAGCATAAATAAATAACTAAATAAATAACCAACAAATAAATAATCAAATAATAAATCAAATAAATACAAATAAAATAAATAAACAAAATTCAAAAAAATAAATAAATAATCCGGAAAATTCGACTTACCTGGATCCGGTTCGGTACGCGGGTCGAATCGGGTCGGGTCGGATCGGTCGGACACGACGGCGGAGAGGGCTCGTTCACGGAGTTCCGGCGGTCTTTTGCAACGGGTGAGGTGTCGAATCCTAGCTTCTTAAGGGTACCGAATCCAATGGTGGCAGTGGTTTGCTCCCAGATCGTCTCCTAGTGGTGGTTCAACTCCGGTCGGTGATCGCGATTTTGGTTCTCCTCCGGTGCTCTCCGATTTGCTCTCTTTTCTCACTTTCTCTCAATTTTGATCCCTAATTTGGCTTCCTCCCCTCCTCCTCTATTTATAGGCGCTTGAAATCGAGCTGGATAAGCTCAGATTTCCTCCGATTGAAGCTAATCGCATTTTCAGTTAAAAAAAACTAACTCCGATTTGTGTAAATCCATCTATTTGTTGCAATTTGATTCCAATTAGATAATGTTTATCTTATTTCTATTGAAGATCTGTTGGATTTGTGCAAAAAATCGAATCGAAACGGCCAAAATGCGAATTTTTTCTTCTGCCGGCGATCTCGGGCCCGAGGTAGAAGACAATCACACGCCCGACGCGTGCGTTCCCTCCAGCCAATCGGATGCTGCCACGTGTCCTGGATAAGTAAGAAAAATGCAAAACGCGGAAACTGCTTCCCCCGCAATTCGAACCTACAACCGAGCCCCCCTGCGCGCGCCTTAGCCCGTGGTCTGGACCAGCTAGGCTAGCCCACTTTCCTAATTTTTCTAATTTCGCAAATTGCATATATGCAATGCGATTTTTTTATTTTTTTATATTTTTTGAAATTTCAAAAATTTGTAAAAATTATTTATTATTTATTATTGCCATTTCTGAAATCATTTTTCAAAATTGATGTGTTTTCCTATTTATTTTTATTTTTTGAATATTTATTATTTAAGCTAAATTAGAGAAAACTTGAAAAAAAATGGGAAAAAATTAAAAATTGATTATCATTGATTATTATTCATTCCTAGGGCAAAAATGGGGTGTTTACAGCTGCCCCTCTTTGTAGTAAAGTTTGAAAAACTTAACTATAAAGTCAAGAAAGATGCCATTTTTGGCCTAGATAACGCCTTGGTTTGGCTAGTTATCTGGAATTTGGTTTTTTGGCAGGAAAATGCTCCAAGAGCTAATAATCCCACGATTTAAGATGGTCCTAACAATTTAGAGTAATGTTCCCTCCCCAAACAGTGCTTTATGGGCTGACTAATTGGCGATAGGAAACACCTCAAGCATTGTGTGGAAGAAATGATGATAGGAAGCGTCTTATCAGACTAGCAACCTTAGAAAGAAAATTTACTTAGGAAGCGCCCTTATGAGCTGGCTACCTATCAACAGAAGCGTCTTGTTAGACTAGCAGCTGTTTGGAAAAATACCTCCGAAAAGTGCTCCATTGAGCTGACTAATCGGTTATTAAAAGTTTGAAAAAGTGCTCCTATGAGCTGATTAATTGATAGATTCGAAAAGTGCTCCTCTGAGCTAACTAATCGATGGGTTCGAAAAGTGCTCATCTGAGCTAACTAATCGAGGGAGTCTAGGAAAGTGCCCCTTCTTTGGGCTGACCGACCTATAGCGGGAAGTGTCTTCTTAGACTAACGACCCTAGAGGAAATGTCTCAAAAAGTGCCCCTATGGGCTGACCTTGAGACAAGATATTTAGGAAAGTGCCCCTCTTGGGCTGACTAACCTATAGCGGGATGTGTCTTCTTAGACTAACAACCCCGGGGGAAATGTCTTAAAAAGTGCCCCTATGGGCTGACCTTGAGACAAGATATTTAGGAAAGTGCCCCTCTTGGGCTAACTGATCTTAAGATAGATTTTTAGGAAAGTGCCCATCTTGGGCTGACTAACCTATGGTAGAGTGTCTCAAAAAGTGCCCTTATGAGCTGACCTTGAGAACGGATTTTTAGGAAAGTGCCCATCTTGGGCTGACTAACCTAAGATAAAAATGATATCTCAAAAAGGTGCCTTTATAGGTTGACCTTAGAAAAGACCTAGGGAAGTGCCCTTTTTTTTTGCTGACTACCCTATTAAAAGGAATGTTTAGACAAGTGCCCAACTATGGGCTAACTCATCTTATGCTTCTGAATATGCTTTCTACTGACTGAGCTAAATGATGTGATGCCTTTCATGATATGATGATAGTTATTTATTTTAATATGCTTGTCAGTTTATCGTGGATAGCCACCAAACAACCAAACCTTCGGGCTAGTTTGTTTCTGCTTCTCTTCTTCTTTTCTTGACTCGGGGTTGAAAATCTTAATGTGCTTCCTTTCTTTATGCACATGGCTCTTTTGCCAGTAGTGTTATCCTACTAATGCGCTAAGTTTTAATGCTCAAAAGTAGATAGAATTATACTACAAAACTTATTGAGATTCATTATTATTTTAGTGTTTATCATTTATTGGTGAAGTGATGGGTAATGTGTTTAGGGATATTTGTTGCGATGAGAATCGATTGGGATTATTGACCATTCAGGGACATTAACTTTGCTTGTAAAAGGTAAAAACTCGACTCAACGAAATTTGTATCGAACATTGGCTTTCATAAACATTGGCAAAATTTCAATTCCCTTGCCTAATGATAGTACATCTTTACAGCATCTATGTTAATGGGGTCTCTCAATTCCGGACCATCCATTTGAGTCAGTATCAAAGCACCACCTGACAGAACCTTTTTCACCACATAAGGGCTGATACGCTCAGAACGTATATATAAAATGGGAGCGTAAATTGCAGCAAGTGCACTGGTCGTATCAAGTAATAAAGTGGTGAAAAGTAAGGTTGTCGATCCCTCGAGGAACCAATAGAGTACTAGATCTATGGCAATTCTTATCAATATCTAGGTAATTAAAAAGGGGTTTTGAAATGTCTAATCTAAAAATTTAACTTAAAGCAACAAGGAAAATTTTATGAAGAATCTATCAATTATGAACAAGGGAAATTAGAATTCACCCTAGATTTGTTAATCAAATTGCTACCATGTTATATCAACTTGTGGTTATAAGTTTATTCAAGTGAGTTTAGAAAATCCTTTTTAGGGATGTTGACCTTAAATTAATTAGTCGGCTTCCGCGTCTCCAATTAACCAAGGAATCAAAATTATGTTCATACACCTCCCGATGCTACAAACAACTAATGCCCTAAATCAATTAACCCTAATCCCTTAGTGATTAATTAACAAGAAACATTGCATTGTGCCCTCCATAGACTCTAATTAAACCAATTATCGCAACTCCCGTATTGACAATCAATCTAATTAAGAATTCCTAACAAATCCTCATCAACTCCCGTATCAAAAGGATTTCTAACAATTATAATGAAAGACCAATTATAATTGAAATCAAAGGAATTGCAATCATGAATAATCCTAATAATTCCTAATCATATAACATGGCTACAATTATCCTTTTAACATTCTAGGGTTTCATCCAATTTCCCACAAGGATGATTTAGAACATTATAGTATGAATTGCATAAAAACAATTGAAATAAATAGATGCAATGGAATTCATATTAAACAACAAGATTAAACTAATAAATGGCATAAAAGAAAATAAAGTAAATGGAACAATTGCTATAATCTTCAAGAGCTTCAATCTTCCAAAATGACTCCTTGAATTCTTCAATTGAAAGCAAACTTCAACAAAATGACATTCTTTCTTCAAACTAAACTTTGGAAAAATCTAAAGTACCTAAGGAAATTCTAATGAGGCTAGAACAAAGAAGAAGAAAAAGAATTCTAAACAAAAGAAAGGATGGATTCTCCAACAAAAAAGGGGATGCTTCCAAGGTTCACACAAGGGGTCTATTTATAGATCCAAAGAGGAGGGGGATGAGGTGGATCTGATGAGGATTTGAGTCAGCAAATTAATTAAGATATGATTTTGGAGAGATTCTTGCAATGGATATCCGGGGAGTAATGAAGGCCGGCTCAAGGCCGGTTTAAAGGCCGACGGCTTTACTTCTTTTTGAGGCCGGTTTAATATAGGCCGGCTCAAGGCCGGCGGCCTTCAGTGTAATCCTTCTCTCACTTCTTCAATTTTGTGAAAAACTCCTCCAATTAACTTGTAATTTACTTTTGGGTCCTCAAAACCTGTATTTTCACAAAAAAAAAACACCATTAAGTATCATTTCTTTATATTTTCTTATAATATTGAAATAAATTTAATATAAGTCCAAAAGAAAATATAAGTATAATGTGATCTTATCAACATCCCCACACTTGAACTTTTGCTTGTCCTCAAGCAAAATAATTGATTTAAACAAGAGAAATCCATCATTGAACTTCTGGTGCCCATTGTTCTGACCATACTGAAATTTGTAACTAGTATATCTAGTTGAAATTTAGTAGTTAATCTAAATACAACAGATTTTTAATCCCAGTGTTTAACAATAGAAAACAATACTTAGTCCATAAGGAAAAACATTCATTTAAACTTCATTGGTTATTAGCAAGTATCATCTCCCTCAATTTTACTTCTCTAAACAAGATAACAAGGAGTGAAAGCATATGGTATCCATTTTTTTCTAGAATTTCTCCCCCCCCCCTTTTTTTTTTTTTTTATTTGCCTTGATTGGCAGCGGAGTGAGACTTCACTCTTTTGAGGGACCAAAGCTCGCCCATGTCAACCTGACTTGCATTAAGGTACTAATATTTTTTCCTTTCCGCCCTTCTCGTTATTGTGAGTTCATTGAGTCGGCACATCCTGGGCTCATCGCCTAAGTGACCAGGTTTTAAAGGGACCCCTACGAACTCTTCCTCACACTAACATTTAAGATTGGATACTCTTAACTCACTTTCCTGAGTTATTGGAGTAAAGGCTTTTTTTTTTTTTTTTTTTTTTTTTTTTTTTTTTTTAAGGGATCACTAAGTAAAATATTTCCTTTACCTCTTTCACTAGGTGTTAAGGTATTCTCAAAGAAATTTCAAGAGAGATTTATCCCAACCAATTTTTCCTTGAAGTAAACTTGCTTGTTTTTTCAACTTAAGGACTCAATCTCAAGTTCAAAGGCTAAACATAGGGTAAACCCATTCTCTAGAGATTTTACTATTAAATTTTAACTATGTAAACTAATCACAACAGTTGGCGAGTGGGGCACCAATCTAAGTCAATTTCAAGATTCCATTGATGGTAAACACTTAAGGACATAAATAAAGCATGGGATTTGTAAGCTCATGATGTGTGCAATCATTATAATTCTACATTTATAATCCCTTCCCCACATTTAAATTGGACAATGTCCTCATTGTTCCTAATATATCACAAAATTAAGGGAACGAATGTCAATGCAGAAATTGAAATACTAGTACTTCCCTGGTGTAAAATTGTTCATCAAGAAGAAAATTCCTCCTAAAATGTCTGTCATCCTTGGAGTGTCTTGATTGCACCGGCGGCTCTTATCCAACCTTGAATTAGTTTTTTTTTTTTTTTTTTTTTTTTTTTTTTTTTTAAACAACACTAGTGTATATACTTTTTGAGCATGGGCTGCCTCCCATGAAGCGCTTAGTTTATAGTCGCTAGCCCGACTTTTCCAGTTCAAGTTCTTGAATCTCCTAAATCCACAGTTGTGGCGTTTCTATCAACATGTTCCCCTTCATAGTAATGTTTGAGAAGATAACCGTTTACTTTGAAAGTACGGTTGTCTTCTGCCTTCAACTCAACTGCACCATAAGGAAACACATTAACAATTTCAAATGGTCCAGACCATCGTGATTTCAACTTACCTGGGAATAGCTTCAATCGAGAGTTGTACAATAAAACTCTTTGACCAGGCAAGAACTCCCGCTGTAAGATGTTCTTATCATGCCATCGCTTTGCTCTCTCCTTGTAAATTCTCGCATTTTCATATGCTTCCTCTCTCATCTCAGCCATTTGATTCAATTGGAGCAACCTCTTTTCACCTGCAGCTTGCAACTCAAAGTTAAGATATTTTATGGCCCAGTATGCCTTGTGCTCAAGCTCCACGGGTAGGTGACATGATTTACCATAAACAATCTTGTAGGGGGACATTCCAATAGGTGTTTTAAAAGCTGTTCTATAAGCCCACAATGCATCATCAAGTTTTAAAGACCAATCCTTTCGGGATGCATTGACAGTTTTCTCTAAGATTCGCTTAATTTCCCTATTGGATACCTCAACCTGTCCACATGTTTGTGGATGATAAGGGGTGGCAATTTTGTGAGTAACTCCATATTTTAATAATAATTTCTCAAATTGCCTGTTACAAAAATGTGTTCCCCCATCACTTATTATAGCTCTAGGTACCCCAAATCTTGAAAATATATTCTTTTTCAAAAATTTAATGACAACCCTACTGTCATTAGTTTGTAGAGCAACTGCCTCTACCCATTTCGAAACATAATCAACAGCTAAAAGAATATATTTGTTTGAAAAAGATGAGGGAAAGGGACCCATAAAGTCGATTCCCCAAACGTCAAAAAGTTCAATTACAAGTATATTATTTTGTGGTAATTCATGTCTTCTTGAAATATTGCCAGTCCTTTGGCATTGAGCACAAGTCATAATGAAGTTCCTGCAATCATGAAACAAACTGGGCCAATAAAATCCGCAAGATAAAATTTTTGCTACTGTTCTTTCTACCCCAAAGTGACCTCCTGTTTCTTTGGAGTGACAGTGCTGTATTATGCTAAGCTGTTCAATTTTAGGCACACATCGTCTAATTACTTGGTCAGCACAGGATTTAAACAAATACGGCTCATCCCAAAAATAATTCTTCACGTCATGCAAAAATTTCTTTTTCTGTTGGAATGACAAACCATATGGTATGATTTTTCTAACCAAGTAATTAACTATGTCGGCATACCAAGGTAATTCATGGATGTCTATTGCATGCAAATGCTCATCAGGGAATTTTTCATTGATGGGTGTTTCTAAACAATCATATTCCAAACGTGATAAATGATCAGCAACCACATTTTCACTTCCCTTTTTATCCTTAATTTCTAAGTCAAATTCTTGCAGCAATAGAATCCAACGAATTAACCTAGGTTTAGCATCAGCTTTAGCAAATAAATACTTAAGAGCAGCATGATCTGTGTATACTATTACTTTAGAACCTATCAAGTAAGACCTAAACTTGTCACATGCAAATATCACTGCTAATAGCTCTTTTTCTGTTGTGGCATAGTTTTTTCTGGGCCTCGTTCAAGGTTCTACTTGCATAGTATATAGCATGAAAGATCTTACCTCTTCTTTGCCCTAGTACTGCCCCCACGGCATAGTCACTAGCATCACACATCAGCTCAAATGGAATCTCCCAATTTGGTGCAACAATCACTGGTGCAGAGCTGAGCTTCTCCTTCAATATATTGAATGCCTGCAAACAATTTTCATCAAACACAAAAGTAGGGTCTTTTTCAAGTAAATTACACAGAGGTCTAGAGATTTTAGAGAAGTCCCTGATAAATCTCCTGTAAAAGCCAGCATGTCCCAAGAAGCTCCTGACTCCTTTTACTGAAGTGGGTGGTGGCAACTTCTCTATTACTTCCACTTTTGCCTTGTCAACTTCAATCCCTTTTTCTGACACCTTGTGACCTAACACTATTCCCTCTCGTACCATAAAATGGCATTTCTCCCAATTTAGAAGTAAGTTAGTTTCCTTACATCTTTTAAGCACACAGCCTAAATTTTCCAAACATGATTCAAATGACTTCCCAAAAACAGAGAAGTCATCCATAAATATTTCAATAAAATTCTCTAACATGTCAGAAAATATAGACATCATACACCTCTGAAAAGTAGCAGGTGCATTACAAAGACCAAAGGGCATTCTCCTAAATGCAAAAGTACCATAGGGACAAGTAAATGTGGTTTTCCTCTGATCCTCGGACGCTATATGAATTTGATTATACCCAGAATAACCATCAAGGAAACAGTAATAATCATGCCCTGCGAGTTTTTCTAACATCTGATCAATGAAAGGTAAGGGAAAGTGGTCTTTACGGGTGGCATTATTCAATTTTCTATAATCTATGCAAACTCGCCACCCTGTCACAGTACGGGTTGGGATCAATTCATTGGCATCATTCTTTACCACTGTCATGCCACCTTTCTTTGGTACAACTTGGACAGGACTAACCCATTTACTATCAGAAATTGGAAAAATAATGCCTGCATCTAACAATTTAAGCACTTCCTTTTTTACAACTTCCTTAAGAGTTGGGTTAAGTCTTCTTTGTGGTTGTACTGTAGGTTTACACTCAGCTTCAAGAAATATCCTATGAGTACACATTAAAGGGCTAATTCCCTTAATATCCGCAATGGTCCACCCGATAGCTTCCTTATGTTCTCTAAGAACATCCAAAAGTTGTTACTCTTGATCACCTGTCAAAGAAGAAGAAATGATAATTGGCAAAGTATCATTTGTTCCAAGATAAGCATACTTTAAATGACCAGGCAAAGGTTTAAGTTCAAGCACCGGGGGTTGTGTCAATGATGGCATTGGTTTCTTCTCAGTGGATCCCAGCTCCTCATAGTGTCGAGTCTTGAATTCATAAACTTGTTCAACACGTTCTTCTTGGGGTTCATCTTCACCATCACTCCAATCATCTAAATCCCTAAGAACTGACTCCATCGTGTCCACACCTGCATTCTCTTCCATGAACTCAGAGGAAAGCTCATCAACACTATCAATAGTGTAACAGGATTTACAGTCATCAAATTTCTTTGTAGCCTCATACACATTAAACGTGACTTGTTCATCCATAACTCTTAAAGTAAGCTTACCTTGTTCCACATCAATTAAGGCTTTACCTGTTGCAAGGAATGGTCTGCCAAGGATCATGGGTACCTCTTTATCCTCCTCCATCTCCAAGACTATAAAGTCAACTGGAAAGATGAATTTATCTACTTTCACTAGGACATTTTCCACAATCCCTCTTGGGTATTTGATGCTCCTATCAGCAAGTTGCAAGGTAACATGAGTTCCCTTGCACTCTCCAAGTCCCAATTTCCTAAAAATAGATAGAGGCATTAAATTTATACTTGCACCGGAGTCAATAAGAACTTTATCAAAATGAAAATTGCCTATGGTGCAAGGAACAGTAAAACTCCCCTGATCTCTTTGTTTTCTTGGCAAACTAGGTACATCATTCTGTAAGATCATTGAACATTCCCCTGTAAGCATCACCGGTTCATTCCCTTCAATCTTCCTCTTCTTTGTGAGTAAATCCTTCATGAACCTAGCATATGATGGCATCTGCTGAAGTGCTTCTGCAAAAGGAATGTTAATTTGCAATTTTTTAAAGACTTCTAAAAATTTAGCAAATTGTGAATCCAATTGTTGTTGCTTCAGCCTTCCTGGGAAAGGAATAGGAGGAACATATGCTTTCACTTTTGGTGAATTTTTCTTTGATTCCTCTTCCTTTTGTTTCCCTTTATCTTTTTCCAGGTTAACCTCCTCTTCCTCAAGTTTCTTATCAACCAATTCCTTACCACTTCTTAACATAATAGCATTTACACCCTTAGGATTTTGCTCAGTATTGCTAGGTAAAGACCCAGATGGTCTATTACTCAACTGTTGAGACATTTGACTAAGCTGATTTTCAAGATTCCTAATGGTGGCTTGTTGATTTTGCAACATTGTGTCAGTCTTTTGCATATAACTTATCATGAGTTCTTCCATTTTAGACTGACCTTGCTGAGAAGAGGTATTATGATTAGGATATTGTTGATGGGGAGTATTATGATTAGGACCTTGCTTTTGAAATCCAGGAGGTTTAAGTACATTGTTATCATTTCTCCATGAGAAATTTGGATGATTACGCCACCCTGGATTGTAGGTGTTTGAATAAGGTCCTTGATTACCTCTTTGGAAATTGTTGACAAAATTTACTTGCTCTCCATGGGATGAGGAGGAAAAGTTTCCAGATGGGCACTCAAGAGTTGAGTGTGGTCCTGAGCATAACTCACAACAAGAAATTTGATTAACATTGAAAGAAGGTGTAGAGGTAAGTTTACTTACCTGGGCGGTAAGAGCAGAAATCTGAGCTGTTAAGGTGTCCATGTCATTGGCAGATGCCACTCTAGACTTACCTCTTTCATGTTGCCAATTATGTGCACTAGAGGCCATTTCATCTATCAAAGCACTAGCCTCATCATATGTCTTACTCATTAGTGCACCACCAGAAGCAGCATCTACCAGAGATCTCAATGTGTCATCTAAACTGAGATAGAATATCTCAATAAGGAGATTATCTGGTAATCCATGATGGGGGCATTTTCTAATTGCCTCCTTGAATCTTTCCCATGCTTCATAAAGTGATTCACCACTAAACTTACTGAAGTTTGTGATGTCATTTCTTAACCTAGCAGTTCTAGCTGGTGGAAAAAATCTCCTTAAAAATTTAGATGAGAGATCTACCCAAGTGGTTACAGAGTCTTGTGGCAATGAATTGTACCAAGCCCTAGCTTTTTCTCTAAGTGAAAACGGAAAAAGTTGTAGCCTAATTACATCATCAGATACATTATTCATTTTCACTGTATTACAATATTGAAGAAATACTGCAATATGCTCATCAGGACTCTCATTTGGATATCCTCCAAATTGATTTGATTGAACCATTTGAACGAGTGCTGGTTTTAACTCGAAATTATTAGCCTGAATTGTTGGTCTTCTAATTGCAGGACCTGAAACAACAGGTATCGTGTATTCCCGAAGTGCTCTACCAACACCTTGAATCTGATTGTTGTTCTCATCTGCCATGTTCTCTTCTTCCTTTCTTCTCTGCTCTCTTCTAAGTTGTCGCAAAGTGCGTTCTATCTCAAGATTAATTGGTAGAAGTTCAGCACTTCTACTCCTGCGCATAAAAAGAACCTTAAAGAGAATGGAAAACGATCACACAAAGATAAGAAAAATTAAATAACAAAATAATTGTGCCTAAATTACCAACAGAATTACGAAATCTAATATCTATTAGTTCCCCGGCAACGGCGCCAAAAACTTGATACGCTCAGAACGTATATATAAAATGGGAGCGTAAATTGCAGCAAGTGCACTGGTCGTATCAAGTAATAAAGTGGTGAAAAGTAAGGTTGTCGATCCCTCGAGGAACCAATAGAGTACTAGATCTATGGCAATTCTTATCAATATCTAGGTAATTAAAAAGGGGTTTTGAAATGTCTAATCTAAAAATTTAACTTAAAGCAACAAGGAAAATTTTATGAAGAATCTATCAATTATGAACAAGGGAAATTAGAATTCACCCTAGATTTGTTAATCAAATTGCTACCATGTTATATCAACTTGTGGTTATAAGTTTATTCAAGTGAGTTTAGAAAATCCTTTTTAGGGATGTTGACCTTAAATTAATTAGTCGGCTTCCGCGTCTCCAATTAACCAAGGAATCAAAATTATGTTCATACACCTCCCGATGCTACAAACAACTAATGCCCTAAATCAATTAACCCTAATCCCTTAGTGATTAATTAACAAGAAACATTGCATTGTGCCCTCCATAGACTCTAATTAAACCAATTATCGCAACTCCCGTATTGACAATCAATCTAATTAAGAATTCCTAACAAATCCTCATCAACTCCCGTATCAAAAGGATTTCTAACAATTATAATGAAAGACCAATTATAATTGAAATCAAAGGAATTGCAATCATGAATAATCCTAATAATTCCTAATCATATAACATGGCTACAATTATCCTTTTAACATTCTAGGGTTTCATCCAATTTCCCACAAGGATGATTTAGAACATTATAGTATGAATTGCATAAAAACAATTGAAATAAATAGATGCAATGGAATTCATATTAAACAACAAGATTAAACTAATAAATGGCATAAAAGAAAATAAAGTAAATGGAACAATTGCTATAATCTTCAAGAGCTTCAATCTTCCAAAATGACTCCTTGAATTCTTCAATTGAAAGCAAACTTCAACAAAATGACATTCTTTCTTCAAACTAAACTTTGGAAAAATCTAAAGTACCTAAGGAAATTCTAATGAGGCTAGAACAAAGAAGAAGAAAAAGAATTCTAAACAAAAGAAAGGATGGATTCTCCAACAAAAAAGGGGATGCTTCCAAGGTTCACACAAGGGGTCTATTTATAGATCCAAAGAGGAGGGGGATGAGGTGGATCTGATGAGGATTTGAGTCAGCAAATTAATTAAGATATGATTTTGGAGAGATTCTTGCAATGGATATCCGGGGAGTAATGAAGGCCGGCTCAAGGCCGGTTTAAAGGCCGACGGCTTTACTTCTTTTTGAGGCCGGTTTAATATAGGCCGGCTCAAGGCCGGCGGCCTTCAGTGTAATCCTTCTCTCACTTCTTCAATTTTGTGAAAAACTCCTCCAATTAACTTGTAATTTACTTTTGGGTCCTCAAAACCTGTATTTTCACAAAAAAAAACACCATTAAGTATCATTTCTTTATATTTTCTTATAATATTGAAATAAATTTAATATAAGTCCAAAAGAAAATATAAGTATAATGTGATCTTATCAAGGGCCTTCGTAGTTTGGGGTGAATTTTCCTCTGGAGTCTTGGGCATTTGGGAGAACCTTCCTTAACACTAGATCCCCCTCTTTGAAGTATCGAGGTCTCATCTTCTTGTTAAATTCTCGAGCCATCCTTTATTGGTAACACTGGCCATGACATAATGCGGTAAGTCTTCTTTCATCAATCAGATTCAGCTGATCAAGCCTCTTCTTTACCCAGTCTGATTCAGTTAACTGAGTTTCTGACAGGATTCTGAATGATGGTATTTCAACTTCAACTGGTAGCACTGCTTCTGTACCATATACCAATGAATAAGGGGTGGCTCCCGTAGATGTTCTTATTGAAGTCCTATAAGCCATGAGAGCAAACGGTAACATTTCATGCCAATCTTTGTAAGTTGTTGTCATTTTCTCGATGATCTTCTTGATATTTTTATTAGCTGCTTCTACTGCCCCGTTCATTTGAGGTCGGTAGGGAGTTGAATTTATGTGGTTTATGTGGAATTGTTGACATAAACCTGTCATCGATTTGTTGTTAAGATTGGTACTGTTGTCGGTGATGATGGACTCAGGAACTCCATATCGGGCTATTATGTCCCTTTTTAAGAAGCGAATTATTACCCCCTTTGTAACATTGGTATATGATGACGCTTCTACCCATTTGGTGAAGTAATCAATCGCTACTAGTATGAATCTGTGGCCGTTAGATGCTGTCGGAGTGATCGGGCCTATTATGTCGATTCCCCACATGGAGAAAGGCCATGGTGCTGATAACAAGTGTAGCTCGTTGGGCGGAGCATTTATCCGGTTTACGTATACTTGACACAAATGACAGTGCTTGTCATATTTTATGCAATCTGATTCCATGGTCAACCAATAATATCCTAACCTCATGATTTTTCGGGCCAACATGTAGCCATTCATATGAGGTCCACATACTCCTTTATGTACCTCTTTCATCAGTTCGCATGCTTCATTTTTGTCCACACATCTCAACAAGGTGGTATCGGACGACCTTTTGTAGAGTACAGACCCACTTAGTAAGAAATGACTTGCTAACCTTCTGATTGTTCTTTGGTCATTCCTACTAGCCATTTCAGGGTATTTACTTTCTTGGAGGAAAGTCTTGATATCGTGATACCAGGGCTTGTCATCTTGTACTTTTTCAATGGTTAAATAGTAGGCGGGCCGAGTTTCGATGTCTATTTTCATCGGTTGAACTTCGGCTCCCCCTGTTATTTGGATCATAGATGCTAGTGTGGCTAGTGCATCTGCAAACTGATTCTGAGTTCTCGGGGATGTATGTGAAAGTGATTGCCTTGAATTCTTCGATTAACTCTGTCAAGTGTTGATGATACGGTACCAGTTTGGGGTCTTTAGTCTTGTATTCCCCTCTTGTCTGTAGTATGATGAGCGACGAGTCCCCGTATACTTCTAATTCGCGGATTTCCATTTGGCAGGCCATTTTGAGGCCAAGAATGCATGCTTCATATTCTGCGATATTATTGGTATAGGGAAATGTAAGTCTCGTCGCTGCAGGGAATTGAGTGCCATCTGGGGATATCAATACTGCCCCAACCCCACAACCGAATACGTTGGCGGCTCCATCGAAAAACAATTTCCATTTCGGGTTCTACTCTGTCCCAAAGTCTTCTACCAGTATATCTTCCACTGTTAATATATTTTCGTCCGGGAATTGGGCTTGTAGTTCTTAGGAATCTGTCTCAACCGGGTGTTCTGCTAATTGGTCGGCTAAGGCTTGCCCTTTCATCGAGTTCTGATTTATGTATGTGATGTCAAACTCGGATAGGAGCATTTGCCATTTAGAGATTCTCCCTATCAAAGCTGGTTTCTCTGTTAAGTATTTCAAGGGATCATGCTTCGTCAGCAGCTCAATATGGTAGTAAAGGGTGTATTGCCTTAGTCGATGCATGACCCAGATTAAAGCACAACACGTCTTCTCCACCTCTGAGTACCTTTGTTCCCCATCTGTAAACTTCTTGCTTAGATAATATATGGAACGCTCTCTTCCCTTGTCATCTTTCTGCCCCAACACACATCCCATGGATTCAGGGAGTATAGTGAGGTATAAGAATAAGGGCTTTCCTTGCTTTGGGACTATCAAGACTGAAGGTTTTATAAGATAGCCTTTGATTGTCTTGAATGCCTCTTTGCATTCGTCGTCCCATTCTATTGTGGCGTTTTTCTTCAACAGACGGAATAATGACCGGCATTTGTTAGTGAGCTATGAGATAAAACGAGCTATATAATTTAATCTTCCCAGCAAGCTTCTCACTTCTTTAACGGAGCGTGGGAAGGTAACTCTAATATAGACTTTACCTTATCAGGGTCGATTTTAATCCCTTCCTGGCTTATGACAAACCCTAATAATTTCCCCGTTGTGACCCCAAAAGTGCATTTCTCTGGGTTTAACTTGAGCTGAAATTTTCTCAGTCGTTTAAACAATTTCCTCAGGATATCCATATGGCTTTCTCCTTCTTTGGATTTGGCTATCATGTCGTCGACATATACTTCAACCTCTCGATGCATCATGTCGTGAAGTATTGCGACCATGGCTCTCTGATACGTTGCCCTGGCATTTTTCAAACCGAATGGCATGACTTTGTAACAGAAAGTTTCCCACGTTGTGATGAAGGTTTTTTTGGTTTTATCTTCTTCAGCCATTTTTATTTGATTATATCCTGAGAAACCGTCCATGAATGAGAAAAGATGGTTTCCCGCAGTGTTGTCTACCAGAACATCAATGTGAGGTAGGGGGAAGTTATCCTTTGGCGTAGCTTGGTTTAAGTCTCGGAAGTCTACGCATACGCGTACTTTTCCATTCTTTTTCATAACGGGAACTATATTTGCTACCCATTCTGGGTAGTCGGATACTTCAATGAACCCTACTTCTAGCAGTTTCTTGACTTCTTCCTTAATCTTTAGCAAGATGTCAGTCCTAAATCTTCTCAGTTTTTGTTTTCTAGGTTTGACATCTTCCCTTGTGGGAAGCCTATGAACCACTATCGATTGGTCTAGACTTGGCATGTCACCATATGACCAGGCAAACACATCCGCAATTTCCGTTAATAGCTCGGTTATCTCACATTTTTGCTCGGCACTCAAACTTGGTCCCGATTTTGAGGTTCTTGGGGTTTTTCCCCATGCTTCCTAGATTTACTGTCTCCACAGGCTCGTCGATCGAAAATTCCGCTTTGTTCTGTTTTTCCAATTTTCTTGTATTATTTCGTGGTCTAAGATATCGCCTTCAACAACTGACCCAGCAGCGTTGGAAAAAAGATATCAACGTTTTCACTTTCTACCTGCGCGAAATATCCTTGATGTTTGATGGTAGGAGATCTGAATAACATAAAAGTGAAAGCTTTAGATATAAGAAGAAAACAAACTGTAATTGAATTTGTTTAAAGGTCTAAATTTAAATTTGCTTAATAATTTTTCTCTACTTTTCGAGCTAACCTACCGCTACTAATAGGATAACAAAACCAATTGTTCAGAGCCGGATGCTGGTTGGACGTGTGGGGGATTGACTTCCCTTTGTTGCCTTTCCTCTTCGTTTACCCGAAGCTCTTGAATGAGTTTTTTCCCTTTTGGAAAGATTGTTGGAGAGGTGGGATGCCATTTGGGTGTCGATTTGGCTTCCCCTTCATTCTTGCCTTTGACACCTTTTGTTTTCGCTTCTTCTGCGGACGTACGAATGTACCCCAGTCCAAACGTCCCCTGCTGCCCCCTCTTTAAAACTGATGGCCTTCTTGCTGGTCACCATGTTTACTTCATGAAAATCTGCAGCCCTAGGTCTTCTGAACCTTCTTCCCCAATTTAAGGTTTTGTCAGTCTCTTTGTATTGGCGTAATTCCTATTCGCCCAATACTGGACTATCTGGCCGCTTGCAATAAACTTGACCCTTTGGTGGAGACTAGAGGGGTGGCTCCAAAGCATGTATCTAAGGTCGTCCCAAAAGCAAGTTGAAAGACCTTGGGATGTCGAGGACGTGGGAAAAGCGATGTGAAAATACTTGTGGACCAATTTCTATAGTAGGTTTTACTTTCCCTACTATGTCTCTTTTTTATCCAAACGAAAGCTCTGACCACCGTGGTGCTAGGTTTTTATGTTGCTTTGGGTCGACCCCCAAAAAAATCGAGCGTTGCCAAGGGCAAACGTTGAGGGATGATCCGTTATCGATAAGTACCCGGAGACAATGGTATCATTGCACCTGACCACTATGATAATGGTTTGGTGTGTTGGTCTCCCTCCTCTCCTAGTTCTTCCGGAGAGAAGATATCTGGTCCATTATAAGATGGAGTCCGCCACGTGACCTATTTTATCTGTAGCGATGCCTTCTGGGACCTGAATTCGTTTTAGGGACTTTAAAGAGTGCTTCCCTGTGGGGCTCGGATGTTGTGAGAAGGCCCTATGTTCGTACGGAATTTATTTAAT